>ONZH01031210.1:0-600000 GCA_900303285.1 Rhinella marina
TGGTGCAGCCAGATGTGTCACAACCTTTCATTGTGGAGGTTGACGCATCTGAGGTGGAGGTAGGAGCAGTTTTATCACAGGCCCGTCACCTGGTAAATGGCGCCCATCTGCTTTTTTTTTAAATAAAAACTCTCTTCTGCAGAGAGAAATTATGATGTGGGTAACAGAGAGTTACTGGCCATTAACTTGGTTTTTGAGGAATGGCGTCATTGGTTGGAAGGGGCGATTCACCCAATCACTGTATTCACTGATCACAAAAATCTGGCTTACCTGGAGTCGGCTAAACGACTTAACCCGAGGCAGGCCAGATGGTATTTGTTCTGCACCAGATTCAATTTCATTGTCACATATCGTCCTGGGATAAAGAATGTCAAGGCGGATGCCTTGTCACGTAGTTTTCCCGGAGGTGGTGATTTTGAGGATCTGAGTTCTATACTGTCCGAAGGAGTGGTGATATCCGCTCTTTACCCTGATCTTGAGGCTAAGGTGTTTGAGGCCCAGGGAGATGCACCGGAGTCTTGCCCCCCTGGGAAGTTGTTTGTTCCTTCTGATTTGCGTCATAAGGTGTTTGAGTAACATCACTGTACGGTGCTTGCGGGACACCCTGGGAGTAAATCCACTGTCGACCTCATCTCTCGTAGATTCTGGTGGCCGGGGCTGCGTAAGTGTCTGTGCACGCGCTAAGGTGACACATACTCGACCTTCTGGACCCCTACTTCAATTACCCATCCCGTCCAGACCATGGATTCACTTATCCATGGACTTCATCACTGATCTGCCTGATTCATCTGGTAAGACAGTTATTCTGGTGGTTGGTGTGGCTATACCCTCCACACCAGAGCGTGACAATTCCATTCCATTTGGTTGCATTCTCATACCGGAGAGCAAACCGCAGGAAGCTGGGTTTTTTTTTCCTTCCTGGGATGCGGAGCAAAATGGATCCGGCATGGCCCACAATGTAAGTCAATGGGGACGAATCCTTTTTCTCAGACACAATAGAAAACGGATCTGTCCCCCATTGACTTTCAATGGAGTTAATAACGGATCTGTCTTGGCTATGTTACAGATAATACAACCAGATCCGTACATAATGGATACAGATGGTTGTATTATCAGTAACGGAAACATTTTTGCTGATCCCTGCTGAATCAGGCAAAAACGCAAGTGTGAAGGTAGTCTCATACAGTGAAGATTTACGTTATCAAGCAACTGCTGACGATTTGTGCCGTTGGACCTTTTGGTTGCCTTTGCCGGTAGAGGTAATCTTAGTTGTGAGTTACCGGCATCTCTATATACACTGCAACAGGAAAGGTTTCTAATGAAAAGACAGTAGTCAATATTTGAGCTAGATTTAATTTAGATTTTAATTTCAGATGTATATTTTCCTTTTCTCCAAGTGTAATCTGCAGCATGCAAAGTAGTCGATGACCTGTGAAACTTCACACCTCTCCATAAATTGTTCATTCGGTCAAACATAGAATCGTGGGGTCATAAGGAACATGAATTTAATATTCCTTTCATCAAAAAGAGGAAGCAATTCTGTACAAGTAAATTGTTATTTTTTTTTTAAATGATAGGTCCAAAATTACATTCTGACCGATTTCACAAGAAGTCATTATAAGGATCAGAGCTTGTTTTTTTTCAGATACAGAGCTTTACATGCTTTCCTTTACACAGCCATAGAGTTATATAATAAAATTCTGACTGCCTGCAGCTACCACTAGGGGGAGGCACTGTATACAAATGGATACAGCTCCTGATAAACTAAATCCAACTTCTCAAAGCTTGTAAGCTCCCCCTAGTTGTCACGCTCCGGTGTGGGGGGAAAGATTCCACACCAAGCGCAGGAGGGAGAGGGGGAAAAGGAAATGGGATTAGGCATGGAAACTAGTGAAGGCAGATGGACACCTGCTAGGGAAATCCATGACTCCAGTCCTGGCTAACTACCAGTATGAACAGACCTTGAATGTAGGCGAGTTCATACGCAGGATACCTGGGACCCTAACTGCCCCTGAAGGACCCTGAAGCCAGTGACTAGAATGAGTCAAACTGTTCCTCCACCAACCTGGACGAACAGTAGTCTCCCCTCAGGCCCAAACAACAAAACACAGGGAAGGAAAACTCAAATAAACAAATGGGAAAGAGGACACTTAACTTTCCTGAAGCAAATGGCAGCAACGGGATCTCCACAGAGAGTCACACACCAGTAGGCCACAGATACCACAGAAAGTATCTAGTGGGAGAAACAACACTAAATAGGAAAGGATTAATAGAAAAGACACCTACAGTACAGACCAAAAGTTTGGACACACCTTCTCATTCAAAGAGTTTTCTGTATTTTCATGACTATGAAAATTTTAGATTTACACTGAAGGCATCAAAACTATGAATTAACCCATGTGGAATTATATACTTGACAAAAAAAGTGTGAAACAACTGAAAATATGTCTTATATTCTAGGTTCTTCAAAGTAGCCACCTTTTGCTTTGATTACTGCTTTGCACACTCTTGGCATTATCTTGATGAGCTTCAAGAGGTAGTCACCTGAAATGGTTTTCACTTCACAGGTGTGCCCTGTCAGGTTTAATAAGTGGGATTTCTTGCCTTATAAATGTGGTTGGGACCGTGAGTTTTGTTGGGCAGAGGTCAGGTGGATACACAGATGATAGTCCTACTGAATAGACTTACAATTTGTATTATGGCAAAAAAAAGCAGCTAAGTAAAGAAAAACGAGTGGCCATCATTACTTTAAGAAATGAAGGTCAGTCAGTCCGAAAAAATTGGGAAAACTTTGAAAGTGTCCCCAAGTGCAGTCGCAAAAACCATCAAGCACTACAAAGAAACTGGCTCACATGAAGACCGCTGCGGAGGATATGTTCATCCGAGTCACCAGCCTCAGAAATTGCAGGTTAACAGCAGCTCAGATTAGAGACCAGGTCAATGCCACACAGAGTTCTAGCAGCAGACACATCTCTACAACAACTGTTAAGAGGAGACTGTGTGCAGCAGGCCTTCATGGTAAAATAGCTGCTAGGAAACCACTGCTAAGGACAGGCAACAAGCAGAAGAGACTTGTTTGGGCTAAAGAACACAAGGAATGGACATTAGACCAGTGGAAATCTGTACTTTGGTCTTATGAGTCCAAATTTGAGATCTTTGGTTCCAACCACCGTGTCTTTGTGTGACGCAGAAAAGGTGGACTCTACATGCCTGGTCTCTACATGCCTGGTTCCCACCGTGAAGCATGAAGGAGGAGGTGTGATGGTGTGGGGGTGCTTTGCTGGTGACACTGTTGGGGATTTATTCAAAATTGAAGGCATACTGAACCAGCATGGCTACCACAGAATCTTGCAGCGGCATGCTATTCCATCCGGTTTGCGTTTAGTTGGACCATCATTTATTTATCAACGGGACAATGACCCCAAACACACCTCCAGGCTGTGTAAGGGCTATTTGACCAAGAAGGAGAGTGATAGGGTGCTACGCTAGATGACCTGGCCTCCACAGTCATCAGATCTGAACCCAATCGAAATGGTTTGGGGTGAGCTGGACCACAGAGTGAAGGCAAAAGGGTCAACAAGTGCTAAGCATCTCTGGGAACTCCTTCAAGACTGTTAAAATACCATTTCAGGTGACTACCTCTTGAAGCTCATCAAGAGAATGCCAACAGGGTGCAAAGCAGTAATCAAAGCAAAAGGTGGCTACTTTGAAGAACCTAGAATATAAGACATATTTTCAGTTGTTTCACACTTTTTTGTTAAGTATATAATTCCACATGTGTTAATTCATAGTTCTGATGCCTTCAGTGTGAATCTACAATTTTCATAGTCATGAAAATACAGAAAACTCTTTGAATGAGAAGGTGTGTCCAAACTTTTGGTCTGTACTGTACACCTGAAGGGGGAGGGGGGGGGTGAAAGCCAGCAATCACAAAACAAACAAAGGAGAACCTGTCAGATTAACCCACGCGTTGCCAATCTCACCAACCTCCTGCTACCAGTTGCAGGAATGTCAGTATGTCCTGACACGTTCGTGACACTAGTGGTGGTTGAAGACTGGTGGAACTTCAGTTTCAGCAGGAAATTGCTAAATGTGTATTTCCTCAGTAAGTTAATGCTAATTATCTAAACAAGCACATAACTAATCACTTAAAGGGGTTGTCCCATGAGAAATATTCTTCATTTTTCAAACCTGCGCCTGGTACTGAATTCTTTTGTAATTGCATGTTATTAAAAATTTAGCATAGCCACTGAGTTACTTAATAAAATGTACCTGTATAGCGCCACCTGCTGTTTGTTTTCTTCTTATTTCTTTGTCCTGTTGTCTGAGATGGCCGCACATGCTCAGTTTCATCATTCAGCTGCCTCCTGAGCCGTGATAGGGAAAGAATGGACACGCCCCCTAAGCTGCAACAGAAAAGCCACTCCCCTTGAGCTGTCAGCTTGATATAAATCTAGCAGAGCAATGAATGGGGAGCTCTCTGGATCCATGTGAGGTACAGGGCTGTTTCTAGCTTTGTTAGAAAGAGGTTGTCATGTACTATATGATGTCTGATTTTCATTTGATACATTAGTCATGGGATAAACCCTTTAAGGACTAAGCCAATTTTGCTGATGATGTTTTGGATAGGTAGGATATTTACAAGGACATAGAGTCCCTACTCTTTGGGGATGTCTCTGGGCTGAGGGATATATAGGGTCTAATGGGGAAAGACTCTCCTAACCTGTGTTTCGTGCCGCTATCCTACACCCCCTACAAGTGTCTGCGCACTAAGTAGATTCATCATTTTTGACATATTCTTTTTTTTTGTTTATGTTTTGTTTTTGAGATCATCACTTATTATTTTTAATTGCAATCTAAATAAAGGTATAATTTTTTTAGGGTTCATGCATGACACATGATTGACATTGTTTCATATCATCATATTATCATATTCTTTTGTCTCTTCAAATTTCATTTGCGCATTTTCTCCTTTTTAGGTAATTACAATAGCTCATCTTATTCACTTCAATACTGATGATCATAATATAATGCTTTACTGAAGAATTTCAGTGAATATCAGTGATAAGAAGATCACGTTTCAGTGAATTTCAGTGAATATCAGTGATAATAAAATCACCATTTTCCCATTCAGAAATTCTTCATTAAGCAAAAAATATACACAATGTAACAACCCATATTAAAAAAATGAACACATTAAAGGGCTTATCCAGGAAATGATAATGATGACCTATTCTCCCCCGTGATCAGCTGTTCCAGGGAGCCGCCATGCTCACCAGAGCTCTGGTAAGCATAGCGGGCTCCCCACAGCTCACCAAACACAGCGCCATACATAGTATAGCGGATGTGCTCGGTATTGCAGCTCAGCTCCCTTTACTTCAGTGGGGCTGAGCTGCAACTAGGCCATGTGACCGATGAACAATGAAGTCACGTTGTCTAGGAAGAAGCTGTGGTGCTCATGGAACACCCTGCCTCTCCTGACAGATGATTGTCAGGGGTCCCAGGTATCGGACCCTTCTGATCTGATATTGATGACCTATCCTGAGGATAGGTTGCCAATATTATTTCCAAGATAATCCTTTAATTATCCCACATGGTGAACACAAAAAACAAAATCTATAAAATAATGTCAGAATGGCTGTTTTTGGTCACCTTGCTTCCAAAAAAATGGAATACAAAGCGATTATACTGTAGAGTTCTACTCTATGTAGCCCAAAATAGTACAAATGTACAAAACTAAAGCTTGCCCCACAAAAAAATAAGCCATTGCATAACTTTGCTAACAGAAAAGTTAAAAAGTTATGGCTCTCAGAATATGGCGGAAAAAAAAAGTGTTTGCAAAAAGTGTTTTTATTGTGCAAAGTATTAAAACAAAAAAACTCAATTCAGTACTTTCATAACAATACTGACCCACAGCATAAAGGTAACACGTTACTTACCAGGTGAATTGTGTGATATTTAAAAAGTAAAAATAAATGGTAGCATTTGTGGGTTTTAATTACATTCTCCCTAGAAAAAGTTAATATCGACACCAAAATGGTGCCACTGAAAAATACAACTTATGCTGCAAAAAACAAGCCCTCATACAGCTACACTGATGGAAAAAAAATGTGTGGCTTTCATAATGCAATAATGAAATAAAAATTATTGCTATGTCTTTTAGGATATTCCAGTTACTACAAGTTATCACCTATGTACTGGTCTGATCGGTGGTGGTCCAACTACTGGGGCCTGTCTTGATCTAGAGAATGGGGGTCTCTTCCCCATGTCCTAATGGGGCAGCAGGTTGAGCTTGCTCCCTCCCACATCATTCATTCTCTATGGACCTGCTGGAGACAGCCAAGTACAGCATTGAGCTATCTCTGGTAGTCCCACAGAGAATAAATCAAGCAGTTGGACCCCCACTGATCCTAAGAATGGGGGTCCTGTTCCCTTGTCCACCTTGAGTAGGAGGTCATGCATGCCCCCTGCTGCTCCATTCATTCTCTATGGGACTACCGGAGATAGCTGGAGGAATTGGACACCTGTTCTTAGGATCAAGGGGGTCCCAGTATAGAGGATAACTTGTAATAACCGGAATACATTTTGCTAAATGGGAAAAGAGTTTTATCTTAACTTTTAATGTTTTTTTTAATTATTTTTAATTTTTTTCAAAACTTAAAGGCTGTGCACACCTTTGGTGGCAATTTTTTTTATTGTTGCATTGTACTCATTAGGAGCTAAAAATCATTTTTTCATTTGGTCATTACGAAAAATGATGAGCCAGTTTCCCTTCACAGCTTTGAATTTATCTACTTGCAGGATCTGTATTTTCTCTGTGCTCTGTCAGGCGGGGAGCTGACGAGCTCTTTATCTCTGACCTTAGAGACACTTATTAAAGGGGTATTCCCATCTCACAAATGTAATTTGTATAGTTAGATATAGCCATACCAAAATTATTACTAATAGAATGTATTTATATAAAATGTACTGTTTAGAAGATTTGCCTATTTGTATTTCTATTGTCCCACACACATCAGTCAGGCCGTTGCGCGGTTAGTATTTTTGTCTGCACTTCCAAAACGCAGAGAAACGGATCCTGTTCCAAGATCAATTCATCTCTATGGAGCAGGATCCGTTTATAAAGTCTGCATTTTGGACAGAACCTGACCATTGCGTTTTGGACTGGTAGCGTCCAAAAAGCAGATGTGAAAGTACCTTAAGATGTGTCTCCGCATGCTCATGCCATGTGTTCACAACACAGCAGTTACCTCAGAGCTGGTTTGAACAACAGCAAGCCGATCACCACTACTACATGGCTGAGGTGGCCGTAACTAGGAGCAACGGCCTGACTGATGTGTGTGGGACAATGGATATACAAATTAAAATCTTCTAAACGGTACATTTTATATAAATACATTCTATTAGTAAAAATATTGGTATGGCTATATCTAACTATACAAACTACATTTGTGAGATGGGAATACCCCTTTAAGGCTGGGTTTACATCTGCTCTGTGATATCGGATACCACCATGGACCACCAGATCGCCATTCACTGTAATTGGATCCGGTGGTAATCCGGACGCTTTCCAGCATATATGCTGGCTTTTAGCCAGACAAAAGATGTTGCACATAGCATTTTTGTCTGGTTCACAAAGTGAACGTGAAAGTACCATTCACACAGCTGGAAAAACAGTTAACCCTTTGTGACAGAACGGCTCAATATTTTTAATCAAGACTAGTGTTGAGTGGTGTTCGGCCATGTTGGCTACTGGCATTACAGTGAATGGCTGGCCAGGAACGCGTCATCGGGTGCTATATAGCACCCGGTGACATGTGACCTGGCTCAGTCCGAGTCAGGGAGAGCTGCTGCAAGGAGGGACAGATAGTGTAGGGATAGAAATTGGCTAGGCAGGGCTAGTTTTTCTGTTGAAACGTTTCTTTATCCTATATACCTGACATCCGTTGTAATTTTTTCTGCAGCTAATAAAGGCGGCATTACCTGCGCTACATCTGCTGTATAATGTTTGCGCAAGGAGGGACAGATAGTGTTGGGATAGGATTTGGCTAGACAGGGCTAGTTGTTCTGTTTAAAAGACCCAAAAGTCCTTTTAAGGACTATTGTTCTATCTGGCTGCAATATTTTTTTTCTTTTGGGGCAAAAATAACGCAAGTTTGCTTGACCTAAACACCACCTGCGCAGCGTGTGCATTATAACGTTTCTGTATCCTAAATACCTAAAATCCTGTGTATTTTTTCTGCCGCTAATCAAGGCGACATTACCTGCGCTGCGTGTGCATTATAACGTTTCTGTATCCTAAATACCTGACATCCGGTGTCATTTTTTCTGCCGCTAATCAAGGCGACATTACCTGTGTTTCTTACGCATTATAACGTTTCTGTATCCTATACACCTGACATCCGGTGTCATTTTTTCTGCCGCTAATCAAGGCAACATTACCTTTGTTGCGTGTGCATTATAACGCTTCTGTATCCTAAATACCTGAAATCCTGTGTATTTTTTTCTGCCGCTAATCAAGGCGACATTATGTGTGTATTGGAGTGCCTGTTCCATGTAATTTTTGGTGGCCCTTTAACTTTGTGCATACGCTTTATGAGTGTAGGAGTCCCACGACAATTGTACCACAATGTGAATAATGCCCTCCTTTATGTGATATACCGGTTGTATCGGAGTGCCTCTTCGTTGTAATTTTTGGCAGCACTTGCGCTTTATGTACAAGTAAATATATGTTTCCTAACAATATTTACTCTAAAATCAATGTTATCTTCGGTTTTGGGGGTATTGTTGTAATTCCGTAAAAGTGGCGTAATACTCGGACAACATCATTCCCAGCAGCGACTTTGTAGTCCAAGATGCATCCAGACATCCTCCCCATGCTGTTCCCAAACCATTTCAGTGGTGTTTCCAACATTTTCTCACCTTTCCCTATGAACCAGACACCCTCCCCTCTTCAGAGCAGGGGGTGTCTGGTTTAGTGCTCGGGTTCTTCCATTGTCTTCCATTGTGCTCGGGTGCTCAGTCGTGCACTCGAGCACCGCCTAGTGTTCGACCTGAGCACCCGAACACTACGGTGCTTGATCTTCACTAATCAAGACCAATTTGAAAAAAATAATTTTAGCCCAAAATGAGTAGAATGCAATCATAAAAAAATCGTCCCCTTTAATTTTTATTTTTTAGTCCCCCTAAACCAGCAATTGTTTGCTTGTTTGCATAATACACGGCAATACGCTATAACTCACTTCTCTGCTGGCTGCATGCCTTTTGACCGGCTTGTTCAGGTCTGCACTATGAATTAAAACTACTATACTGGCTGCAGTACAAATCTGCTGTATCTTTTTGCCTGAACTCAGCCACATCAAAGCAAGGGTTAACCCTTTGCTGCGACTGGTCTCATTAGTTATTCGACATCATGCTCTCCCACTGGCTGCTTCAGATAAATCCACTATTTAAATGCTGTTTACTATAAATCATTGCTTGAGGATTAGCGCTCTTTCACACGAGAGAGCTTTCCGGATGCGATATGGGTAGTGAACGCGTAACATTCGGACTGACCGGTGAGTGATACGCTGTCCATAATTCCTGCACACTGCCGGTGGATGCGCCTAAGTTATGTAGAGGCAGGGGACTATATAACTTTGGCGCTTGCTGACGCTGGGCGTGCGACAGATATTAATCTATGCAAGCTCCTTTGCTGGCGTAGTTACTACAAAAACGTTATAGGGGTCAGAATATGGCAATGAAAAGAAAAACACATTTTTTAACAGTTTTGTTTTTCAGCATTAAAACACAAGAAAAACTGCAATTGTAGTGACCTGGAGAATGAAGGGTACGGGACAGTTTTACCACCAGAGAAAGAAAAGAACTAGAGATGAGCGAGCACTAAAATGCTCGGGTGCTCGTTATTCAAGTCGAACTTTTCCAGATGCTCAGGTGCTCGTTTCGAGTAACGAACCCCATTGAAGTCAATGGGAGACTCAAGCATTTTTTGCAGGGGACCAAGGCTCTGCCTAGGGAAGGCTGGGTGAAAACCTGGAAACCTCAGAAAATGATGCCACGGAAATGGACAGGAAACAGCAGGGGCAGCATGTAGGGATGCCTCTGAGGCTCCCTATTTGCACCATTTTTTCTAAATCTGGCCAATAGTCTGGGGATGACCCCAAGGCAATTTTCAGGGACACGGTAATGGTGACCCTCTTAAAAATGCTGCCTGACAACCTGGCGGTGAACCCCTGATTGTCTGTCTTTCAATAAGATTGCAGTGTAAAGCATGGTGGTGAGCCTCAGTAATAAGATTGCAGTGTAAAGCATGGTGGTGAGCCTCAGTATGACTTTTTAGATGGAGATTGCATGTGGTCACGTACTCCCTGGAACCCCATAGTCACCCCTTCTCTGATGTGCTACCCCAGAACATTCTCTGCCCCAATTCGCAATACCTTTTGCAGTCTCCGTGTGCTGACAGTGGGGATTTACCAGTGTTGTCTGAGGAGGTGGTGGACAATGGCGAGACACAGGTGTCGGGGGGTGAGGTAGTTGTATGGGAAGCAAGTTACAGTGGGGACTCCTTGGGGGGACTTTCTCATGATGGGACAGATTTAACTTGGGTGGATCAGGCACAGGAACAGATCAATTTTTTTTTTTTTTTTGTGTTTATTTAACTTTTATTTAGCACAAATAACCACAGAGATATTTATTCGTTCCCTTTGCTGCGCAGTCTGGCGTTGGGGTTCGTCACTTTGATGGCGAGCTGTGCCGCTCTCTCCACAATGGTCTTTCGGTTCTTTGAGGAGACGTTGTGGGCGATTTCTGCACAGAAGGACTTGTTGCTCATCAACAGAACCTCAAGCTCCTTGAGATTGTAGACCAGGAATTTGCGGAACCCTGTGGGCAGCATGTGTTTGGTCTTCTTGTTGCTACCGTACCCAATGTTGGGCAATATAGATACGCAGGTAATATTATTTTTCACACTTATCCCAAAAAGAAATTTACGCAGTTTGCGCAAATAAAACTGGAAACTGGAACTGGAGAGAAGGCCTGTAGGTGGACCTCTGGAAAAATTGTTTGGAGAGAGGGCCTGTAGGTGGACCTCCGGAAAAATTGTTTGGAGAGAGGGCCTGTAGGTGGACCTCCGGAAAACTTGTTTGAAGAGAGGGCCTGTAGGGGGCCCTCCTGAAAAATTGTGGTAAAAGAGTGCCAGTTGGACCTCTAAAAAATGGCGTTTTTTTGGTCAGCGTTAGGCAAAGACGATATGTAGGAGGAGGAGGAGTAGGAGGAGTAGAGAAGAGGAATCGGATAAATAAGTAATGTTAATCTTTAGCTGCTTTCCCCCGGAGGAGATTTGAATTCCGGTGAAATCCAGGCTTTGTTCATTTTAATAAGTGTCAGCCTGACAGCGCTGTCAGTTGACAGGCGTGTACGCTTATTGGTGATGACGCCACCAGCTGCACTGAATACCCGCTCTGACAGCACGCTAGCTGCAGGGCAGGCCAGCACCTCCAAGGCGTACAGCGCCAGTTCAGGCCACGTGTCCAGCTTTGAAACCCAGTAGTTGTATGGAGCAGCTACAGACGTTGGTATGGTCAGCTAGGTACTCCCTCACCATCTTTCTGTACAGCTCCCCCCTACTCTGCCTAGACTGGGGACAGGTGACAGTGTCTTGCTGGGGTGACATAAAACTGGCAAAGGCCTTGGAGAGCGTTCCCCTGCCAGTGCTGGACAAGCTGCCTGCTCGGCTCCTCTCCCCCGCTACTTGGCCCACAGAACCATGCCCTCTGCCACTAGCGGCGTCAGATGGGAAGGATTGTTTCAGCTTGTGCACCAGGGCCTGTTGATATCTATTCACTCTCATACTCCTTTCCTCTGCAGGGATGAGAGTGGAAAGGTTCTGCTTGTACCGTGGGTCCAGGAGAGTGAACACCCAGTAATCGGTGTTTGAAAAAATTCTTCTAACGCGAGGGTCACGGGATAGGCGGCCTAACATGAAGTCTGACATGTGCGCCAGAGTCCCAACACGCAATAATTCCCTCTCCTCACTGGCCTGACTCTCCATTTCCTCCTCCTCCTCCTCCAAGTCCTCCTCTTCAGCCCATACACACTCAAGAGTTAAGGACTGAGCACTGGTACCCTCTACTGTCTCGCCGACATTCTCCTCCCCTTCCTCCTCATCCTCATCCCCCTCCTCCGATACGCGCTGAGAAACAGACCGGAGGGTGCTCTGGCTATCAAGCGACGTATCTTCCTCCACCGTCTCTTGTGACAAGCGCAAAGCACCCGACTTGATGCTGAGCAGTGAGTTTTTCAACAGGCAAAGCAGCGGGATGGTGAGGCTGATAATGGCGGCATCGCCGCTGACCATCAGTGTTGACTCCTCAAAGTTGCTCAACACCTGGCAGATATCAGACATCCACGTCCACTCCTCATTGTAGACTTGAGGAATCTGACTGACCTGACTACCAGTTCTGGTGGAAGTTGACATCTGGCAGTCTACAATCGCTCTGCGCTGCTGGTAAACTCTGGATAACATGTTTAATGTCAAATTCCATCTCGTGGGTATGTCGCACAACAGTCGGTGAGCGGGCAGTTGTAGGCGGTGCTGCGCTACCCTGAGAGTGGCAGCATCTGTGGTTGACTTGCGGAAATGCGCACAGATGCGGCGCACCTTGGTGAGCAAATCAGACAGATTGGGGTATGTCTTGAGGAACCTCTGAACTATGAGATTGAACATGTGGGCCAGGCATGGCACATGTGTCAGTCTGCCAAGTTGCAGAGCCGCCACCAGGTTACACCCGTTGTCACACACAACCATGCCTGGTTTGAGGTTCAGCGGTGCCAGCCACACATCGGTCTGCGCCGTGATGCCCTGTAACAGCTCTTGGGCGGTGTGTCTTTTGTCACCTAAGCTCAGCAGTTTGAGCACCGCCTGCTGGCGCTTACCCACGGCACTGCTGCTGCGCCTAGAGCTACCGACTGAAGGCGCCGTGCCCACGGATGGTAATTCGGTGGAGGAGGAGGAGGGGTCGGAGGAGGCATAGTACGTCTGAGAGACCGTGACCGAGGTAGGCCCCGCAATCCTCGGTGTGGGCAGTACATGAGCGGCCCCAGGGTCATTCTCGGTCCCAGCCTCCACCAAGTTAACCCAATGTGCCGTCAGTGAGATATAGTGTCCATGCCCGGCAGCACTTGTCCACGTGTCCGTGGTTAGGTGGACCGTCTCAGAAACAGCGTTGGTCAGGGCACGGATGATGTTCTGTGACACGTGCTGGTATAGGGCTGGGACGGCACGTCGGGAAAAATAGTGGCGGCTGGGGACCGAATACCGAGGGGCAGCCACCGCCATGAGATTGCGAAAGGCCTTGGTCTCTACCAGCCTATAGGGCAGCATCTCCAGGCTAAGCAATTTGGAGATGTGGACGTTGAGGGCTTGGGAATGTGGGTGGGTGGAACTGTATTTCCTCTTGCGCTCCAGCGTTTGCTGTAAAGACAGCTGAACGCTGCGCTGGGACACGTTGGTGGACACTGTGGAGGATCGTGGAGGCGAAGGTGTGGTTTTCCGGCGGGAGGCGCTCGTGCCGGGGTCCTGGGCAGGGGGTTGACTAGCAGAGGCAGCGAGTGACGCAGGGGGTTGACTAGCAGAGGCAGCGAGTGACACAGGGGAAGGAGCAGTGGTGTGACCCGCAGAAGGTGGTGAACGGCCTTGGTTCCATTGAGTGGGGTGTTTAGCACTCATATGCCTGCGCATGCTGGTGGTGGTTAGGCTAGTAGTGGTGGCACCCCTGCTGATCCTGGTGTGGCACAGGTTGCACACCACAGTCCGTCGGTCATCCTCACTTTCTTTGAAGAACCTCCAGACTTGCGAACATCTAGGCCTCGCCATGGGAGCTTCACTACGTGAAACAGTTGCTGCTGATGCACCAGCTCTGGCCCTGCTTCTCCCTCTGGCCTCACCACTGCCTCTTACAACCTGTTCTGGTGCAGCACTCGCCTCCGCCTCAGAAGCACTGTCTTCACTCGGCATATCAACTCAGCTTGGGTCAGTCACCTCGTCATCCTCCGATTCCTCAGTCTGTTCCCCCTCGGACTTCCTGCCCTGACAACAACTTCACCACTGTCTGACAACTGTGTCTCCTCATCGTCCGACACCTCTTTACAAACTTCTTCCACTAAGTCAACATTGTCATCATCATCATCATCACCCACAGACTGCGACAGTTGGAAAACTTGGGCATCGGGAACGAGGTCAGCAGCAACCTGAGAAGTGGTTTGTGACTCTGGGAAGGGTCCAGAAAACAGTTCCTCAGAGTATGCCGGATCGCATTCCAAATTTTCCTGGGAGGGGGCAGACTGGGGGGAAGGAGGTTGAGGTGGAGGAGCCAGAGGAGTGCTCCCTTGGGTAACGTGGGTGGACTGCGTGGAAGACTGACTGGTGGACAAATTACTTGAAGCATTATCCACAATCCACGAGATCAGCTGTTCGCACTGTTGTGGTTTCAACAGTCCTCTACCACGTGTCCCTGTAAGTTGAGACATGAAGCTAGGGAGTGTAGCTCTGCGGCGTTCCACTGCTCCCTCATCAGCAGGTACTGTCTCACCCTGCCCAGGACCACGGCCTCTGCCCCCTGCAGTAATTGAATGCCCACGCCCATGCCCTCGTCCTCGACCCTTAGCCCTGGGGTTCAACATTTTCTGTATATAAGTGTATTATATAAAAAAAATAAATAAATGGGCCTGGTGTACTGAAACCCACAAACTTGTTCAGTCTGGTTTAATTAAGTGACGTAAAGAAAGTGTCACCTGGACAGAAAATACGGATTGTAGTGAGTGTACTGAACTGTGACAGACAGAATGGTTCCACGCAGCTGTGTGAAATGGATTTGTATCACTGAGCTAAAACAACTAAAAAAATATTTTTTTAATATATTTTTTTATATATTTTTTTTAATATATTTTTTTTGTAGTTTTGTTTTTTTTGGAACGTGACGTGCAGAAACTATCGTAGACCTAACTCACATCCTGTTAATGGTGGCTATTTAGACTGCGACCCAGACAAATGTCGCACAGAGATTTTTGGGATCAAGCTATATACGTGACAGGCAGCAAAAGACTTGGTTGTATTAAGTGACGTACAGAAAGTGTCACCTGGACAGAAAATACGGATTGGAGTGAGTGTGCTGAACTGTGACACACAGAATGGTTCCACGCAGCTGTGTGAAATGGATTTGTGTCACTGAGCTAAAACAACAAAAAAACTATTTTTTTTATATATTTTTTTTTTAGTTTTGTTTTTTTTTGGAACGTGACGTTCAGAAACTATCGTAGAGCTACCTGACACCCTACTGACGGTGGCTATTTAGACTGCGACTCAGACAAATGTCGCACAGAGATTTTTGGGATCAAGCTATATACGTGACAGACAGCAAAAGACAAGGTTGTATTTAGTGACGTACAGAAAGTGTCACCTGGACAGAAAATACGGATAGGAGTGAGTGTAATGAACTGTGACACACAGAATGGTTCCACGCAGCTGTGTGAAATGGATTTGTATCACTGAGCTAAAACAACTAAAAAAATATTTTTTTTATATATTTTTTTTTATATATTTTTTTTTAGTTTTGTTTTTTTTGGAACGTGACGTGCAGAAACTATCGTAGAGCTAACTGACACCCTACTGACGGTGGCTATTTAGACTGAGACCCAGACAAATGTTGCACAGAGATTTTTGGGATCAAGCTATACACGTGACAGGCAGCAAAAGACTTGGTTGGATTAAGTGACGTACAGAAAGTGTCACCTGGACAGAAAATAGTGAGTGTACTGAACTGTGACACACAGAATGGTTCCACACTGCTGTGTGCAATGGATTTGGATCACTGAGATATAACATTAAAAAAAAGGGGGTTATATATGGCGATAGCTGCACTACTAGTGCCAGCCAGCCAGCCAAGCTAGGAGACAAAAAAAATGTCTTGTAGCCCTTAGAAGGGCTGTTGGGTTCTTTGTGGGTGATTCCTGCCTAACAGAGAACTAAATGCAGGCCCTAACACTGTCCCTGAAACGCAGCAGCTCTATCCCTAACGACATCCAGACGGCATCTGAGCCGAGCACCGCGGCCAGTCAGTAGTATATTCCAGGGTCACCTGATCAGGCCAGCCAACCCCTGCTATCGACATGTAAGGGCCCCACGTGATGCTGGGTGTACCGCAGAGTCTCCTGGCTTGTGATTGGCTGAGTTTTTAGGTGCCAAAAAAGCACGATGCGGAAGTTGCCATTTCCTCGAGCATGGCGAGATACTCGTCCGAGCAGCGAGCACTTACGAGTACCCTAATACTCGAACGAGCACCAAGCTCGGACGAGTATGCTCGCTCATCTCTAAAAAGAACATAAAAGTGTGGTGGAATTGCTTTTTTTTCGATTCCAATTTGTAATTTTTTCCTAGCTTTCCACTACATTGTATGCAATATTAAATGTTGCCACAGCAGTACAACCTACTCTGCAAGACAAAAACAAACCTTCATGTGAACTGAAAAATAAAAAAGTTATGGCCCCGGAAAGACAAGAAGTAAGAAACCAAAAAAGTGAAAATTAAAATTCCTCCTGGGGTGAAAGGGTTGATGTTGTTCTATAGTTTTACATAAGGCATGTTTCGTAAATTGTTCGATACCACAGGTAAAAGAAGCGTTGAAGGGCGAGAACCTCTTTTCATGTGCCCTATCATGGCATATGGACATCATAAAAATGGGGCCACTCGACACTACTGTCTAGGATCCAGAACAAATATCCATTTTCAATGAGTCCTTTCCACTCTGGCAGAACCATCTCATCTGCGTAGAACATGATGGACCATTCATGGTCGGCATATAAATGTGTGAAGGGTACTTACAGTTATGGGACCATCCCAGTATAGGGAAATTCCAGTCTTTCAGGTGCTGGGAAGGGTTAAAGCTACAGTAGTTCACAACCATTACTGCCTTAATGCCCAACATGAAGAAATAACAGGAAGTTAATGTGGGACAGTAAACTGGATCTCAATTGGGCGCCAAATGGAAGAGGTGATTTTGAATGGCTATTGAAGCCTATTATCACATTTGCAGTATAACAATTCCATAGTAGGCCATTATTCTGACTGGGCAATGCATTACCTGACACATAAAGGTTTGGCTTGATGTGCTAAAAGCTTCAGGTGCAGCCAAGAGCTTTTATCTTATGCAATAGCAGACACAAAGTGATATATTTCCTCTTGCAGCTTTGCTTGCAGGATTTTCTGTTTACAACTCAGCTCTTCTAGATATGCAAAATCCAGTCGAGTATCTGGACCGGAGACAATTTGCAATGATAGATGAATGCGCTTTCTAAATTTATTTGAGTTTTTTCTTTCTTTTTTTTTTTTTCTTTTCGCTAGCTGACGTCCAGTGGAAGATTCTTTGCCAAATGGGCTTGGGAGAACGTAAGACCTAAAGGGATAATTTATATAACGATGGCAACAATTCAGTGAATGCATCCTGGAAATTGGGTCTTTATTTGTAGGTGCGCTGAGAGTCGAAGACACAAGGAGGAGAGGTAGTAAATATTGGCAATCACATTGAAAAAGGGAATTTGGGATCTACTGCGAGCTTCTGCTGTTTCCGGTAATCCATCACAATTAGAAAATAATAAGTGGCATTGCCAGTCTCTACGGGCCGCAGATTTTTTTGGCACCTGGGGCAACAATAACGAACGCTAAATAACTAATTACTTATTGTAGTCAGGGGATCTACTGCATATTAATATCATTCAGATACAGAGCTGCGCAAAAGTTGAGACCACCCTTTTATTTCTTACCAGGTTCATTTCTTTGCATCAAGAAACAAGCAAATAAATCCACATAAAAAAGCAAAAACAACTAAGTAAATTATCACATTTTTTCGCATATCATGTCTTGGTCTTTCTGCTTCTATTCTTCGAGAAATTTTATTTCAGTTTTCCAATGTTCTTCCTCTTAAGCTTAGGGCCCATTCACACGGTCGTAGTGCTAGTGGACCACAAACCGTGGGTCCACAAAACATGGGCACCAGCTATGTCAACTCGGCATAGGTCCGTGATCTGCAAGATACGGCAAAAGATCTTTTGCGGAGCAGAGGTTTGGACCCAGAAGCCCATGGAAGGGCTTCCGTGTGTTTCCGGGTCCGTACCTCTGCTCCAAAAAGCTAGGACATGTCCTATCTTTTGCCCTATCTTGCACATCGCTGACCCATTGAAGTCTGCAACATGGGCATGATGGCACTACGGCCGTGTGAATGGCAAAACACGCATCCATTGCACTCTATACGTGTATGCAGACAGCCACATTTTTCTGCAGACCGGGACACAGGAAAAACCTGGGCGCATGCACTACATTCCCATTCTATTCAAATGGTCCATGAAAACCATGGACAGCACATGGATGTCGTGTGTGTGTGTGGCCAGTTTTTAACTAATTCATTGCAGGAAAATTGAAGCATAGTATATAAAATAATTTTTTGAAGATGGAAAAAAAGGATCAACCGTGGTGAACAAACATTGAGACACATCATCGTGAACTTTAACTTTTGTGGATGCAAAAGAATGAGTTTTTCTAATTATGCCAAACGGAAACAAATATGTAAGGCCTCATTCACATGTCTGTGATTTTATTTCATATTTGATTTTATTTGTTCTATTTTCGGCCACATTTTAGATTGATATTTTATACATTATTTGGATCAATCCATGAACTTATTTACGTATACTATCTGGCTTTTATTTACAACTAGCTGAAGGACCCGGCTTCGCCCTGGTATATTTAATTTATTTAATTTATTTAATTTACTGTTTGTATGTGTGTGTCGTTAAAAGATATCAAGAGTGACCTCTATAGCGGCCCGCCCCTTTAACAGTGACCTCTACAGCAGCCCGCCCCTTTAATAGTGACCTCTACAGCAGCCCGCCCCTTTAACAGTGACCTCTACAGCAGCCCGCCCTTTTAACAGTGATCTCCACAGCAGCTAGAGTGACCACTGTCTTCACCCTCCCCCCACCCCTGCAGCTGAAAGAAGGTGATTTTTACCTATATTTTTAATCCCGGTCAAATGCGGCATGGAAGGGGCGTGGTCTGACTGAGTCAGGGGCATGACTTAGTGGGATCTGGGGGTGGGGCTTTTAAGTCCTTTTTTTGACGGTGGCCTGAATTACAGGTCGATGCCATAGTAATTTAGGAGGAAGGTGGGTAGCAGTGGAAGAATACATCTTTTATTACTACTGAACAGTAAATATGTGAAATTTACATTATATGAGGTAATGATTGATGATGAATTAGTCTAAAACATAAGTTATATTTATGGTAACCGAAATACCCCTTTACCATTGTCATCCACAGTGCTCTGCCTCTTTAATGCAGACCTACAGCAGTGAACTGGCTAGGTTGTCGTAGAAACCTGGTGTGTGGAGGCTGCCTGTGAGCTTCTATTGGCTGATAAGGATCATGTGACCAGGCTACTATTGGCTAATGCATTTTTTGGGAATATCTCAGGAACGGTACGTCCTGGAGAGCTGAAAACGGTTCTAAAACCTTCCCGGACACCTGATGTACATGTGTGCCAAATTTTGTGATTGTAGCTGCAGCGGTGTGGATTCCTTTAGCGGACATACACACACACACACACACACACACTCACACTCACACTCAGCTTTATATATTAGATAAAATATGGTAATACATAATATACTAATTCATAATTATGGTCTACAATTCCCACCATCACAGTTGTACATAGATTATTGGCACTCGTTTTTAATTCCTTGTTTCCCCACCTTTTTTTCCTGGAAACACCCACTGAGGAATATATACCCACAAGGGTATTTTCATATGGTTACTTAGGGTGGACTGCTCCCCAGACATTTACTGGTCCTCTGTACACGGAGACCTGATCTATTCAGTTCACCCTGATCCATAAGCCCTCACGGGCAGGGACCTCTCTCCTTCTGTACCAGTCTGTAACTCGTCATGTTCATGCTTATTGCAATTGTTTGTATTATGTATGTATACCCCTCTTCATATGTACAGCACTATGGAATGAATGGCGTAATAATAATAATAATAATAATAATAATAATAATAATAATAATAATATTATTATACAGTGTTATACGGCTCCTACTGAATTTAAAGGGGTTATCCTTTAATTTTTTTGTGCAAGTCCCACAAAAATTGTATTATGACGATTGTTTTTTATCTTACCAGGCAAGCGCTGCAGTCCCAAGTCAAATTATGTTGGGGGTAATTTGATTGAATGTGATTCTAGCCCGGTTTCAACTCAATACCTATGACTTTGTATGGATAATAATTCCATGTAACTGAGCAGCCTCTTTCTATTTCTTCTAGTACAGAGTTCCCCAACTCCAGTCCTCAGGGCCCACCTAACAGTCATGATTTGAGGATATCCCACAGAATGAGGACCTAAGGTAAGTTCTGATGAATTAAAACTAATTATATCACCTGCTCAATACTAAGGAAATCCTGAAAACATGACCGTTAGCTGGGCCGTGAGGACTGGAGTTGAGGAACACTGCCCTAGTAAATCACAACGGCACTATATCTATATTTTATATAAATTTCATCTTGACCTAACTTCCATTTGGAAGGCCATCGAACCACATCTCCCCATTGGTTCCTATCTCTATACTCTTCTACTGTGGGAAATCCCTTCCCAAAATATTCATGTATAACCCTCTATTTTTATTTTTTATTTTATATTGAGCAGTCTACCCACCACTCCACCTAAAAAGAATGTGCTCCCAGTCTACCACTGCTGCCCCCCCTGGCAATCAGCTGATATTGGTTGTAAAAGCAGATGATTTCAATTCTTTTCCCATGAAGTTTCAACCATGTTAGTGTTTGTGTTATGGCAGCAGCTCCACCCTAGCAAATAACTAGAGGCTCTGAGTAGAGCACCCTGCTCTATTATTCCCATAAACACTAATACTGCATATGGGCAGGGGTTGTCCTAGCCTTCTATGAAATATGGTACTTTGCACTAAGTAACGTCTGATTTTCCATTTGATATAAATGACGATGTATCTCATTTACTGTATATCAATATAGGGTGCAATCCTAATTTTCCTTTACAATGTGATCATAGACTGTAAATCCTCTCTGCATTTTTCACTGTGATGTGTTGTTCATTTTGGCAGCTGCTGAGTTTACAGACGCAAAGCCCCCCTGCTGGGTCTTGCTTTACCCCTCGTTTGACTCTCCACGTACCAGAATTAGATTGTGATCTCTTCAGGGCAAGGATGAATTGTTTGAATTATTCTGTTGTGAACAGGGCTGCCTGTACAATTTTAATGAAATGCCTTTGATCTAATGTATCTCCGTGCCCCACTTTATTTGGCAGACGTTTTTGGTGAGACATGATTTACATAAAGGTTCTGCAGTCACTACAAAAAAAAAAAAACAGGCAAAAATCGAACTGCATTTGGCCTTCATGCGAGGCCTGGGAACAGTGTAAATGTTAGGTTTTATGGCAAAATTAAATACCAGAATACATTTAACGGCCTACATAACAGTATAATTACTTTCAGCATTAGTTACTATTGCAATTGAATTATTGTATCAAGCTACTTCAAACAGAAAATAACAGCACTGCAATAGATGTGCACATAAAGCAGACGTTCAGAGGGGCTCTATCCATGTGATGTGCAGGAAAAATAGCCAAACGCTAACTTCCTCACTTTTCCTTGATGTTTACTGCCCCCCGAATTTCCGTCACCGTATGTTTTAATTAGGCATGAGCGAATCAACTTTGGATAAAACATCCAAAGTCGATTTGCATAAAACTTGGAATACTGTACGGAGCGAGCGCTCTGTACAGTGTTAGAATGTATTGGCTCTGATGAGCCGAAGTTATTACTTTGTCACAAGACTTTGCGTAATAGCTTAAGAAATTTATTTCTACTGTAAAAAAACATTTACTGAACTCGGGTTTGGTTCCAAGGAACCACTTGGAACCCTCCTTCCCCTTCAAATTCTGTCAACTGGGGAAAATGTCAAGTGCGTCTTAGAGGCATTTCTAGAAGTCAACAATCTCCCACCAAGAGGCACACTACCCTCGGAGAGCCTTTTTGGGTGAAGCCCTGGTGTAGCAAAACCCAGTGTCTAATCAGACCAAACCTGTAATAATATCTGCCTGAGACATAATGGTATGATGTGTTTTGAAGCAATCCAACATTTCTATCTGGGTGCGTTATGTTATGTCAATGAGTGTAGATATAGCGTGCACAGTCTAGCCACATTATTACAACCAGTAGCTAATATCCAAGTAACTGCCATGTGCAGCACCGACAACAGCTAGATGGGCTAGGAGTGACTCAGTAAGTTCCTGATAGGTTATCACAGGCATATGGAGTGACTGCAGTGCATCCCACAGCAGCTGAAAAGATTGTGGGGGAGGAATTCTAGAGTGAGCAAAACAATCAACGTGGTCCCACAGATACTCAATTATTCTGGGGAATTAGGGGTCAGGGTAATACTTGGATGTCTTGATCATGCTCTTCCAACCAATGTCAGACATTTCTAGCCATGTGGCATGTTGTATTGTCTTGCTGGAAGATCAGAAACCTCAGGAAAGACAATCAGCATGTATGGGTGTACGTCATCAAGGATGGATTTATATCCAAGTTGGTTGAGAGTGCTTTCCACATGGACGACAATGTCACGAAAACATTCTCCACACTATAATGCTGCCACCACCAGCTTGTGTTCTTCTAGCAATGGTGGTAAGGTGTTTGTTCTCTGATGTTTCTCACCTGACATGTCAACGTCCATCCATTTGATGAAGCAGAAAGAACAACTCATTGGAGAAGGCAACCCTTTGCCAATCAGTGGAGGTCCAATTCCAATGCTGTCGCAAAAATTGAAGTCTTTTCTGTTGATTCAACTCTGTTAGCAGAGGTGCAGTGACCATCCGTCTGCTTCGGAGCCTGATAAACAGTAGGGACCACTGAACAGTTGTTTTAAGCACACATCTGGTTGCTCCATGGATCAATATGGCGGTGAGCTGCTCCACTGTAGCGTGTCCGTCCGCCCTTGTTCACCCTCGTAGCCAACGTTCATCTCTCACATCAGTGGCACGTACTGCTCTGCAGTTTCCATGTGGCTTATTCACAATGGTGCCATTTGACCACTCACCATACACTTTCACCACAGCAGCACCTGAACTGTTCACACACCGCACAGTTTCAGAAATAACGCCAACTTTGGTCTAAATGCCAATAATTCTCCTTTTTGCAAATTGCCTCTTTTACCCATGACAGCAACAAGGGATATGTGTGCAGACAGCTGCACACATCTTATTTACTCACCAAGCCAGCTGCTATGTACCCACCAATCCAGCTCACCACACGTGACTTCCTTCATGAACTATGCACTACTGACATTGAAAGAAGGAAGAGGTCATAATAATGTGACTCGACTGTGTATATATATATTTTGTTACTGGACAACTCCTTTAAAGGGGTTTTCCGAGTTATATATATTGATGACCTATCCTCAGGATAGGTCATCAATATCAGATCGGCGGGGGTCCGACACCTGGCACCCAGCGGTTTGAAGAGGAGGCGCGTGCCGTATCAGCGCTGCCTCCCCTTCACTGTTTACATGCTGGCCATAACGGGGGTAGTGGTGAGTAGGTGTAATTACACCTAACTGCCCCATTCATTTCTATGGGAAGAATTGCTTCCATAGACTTGTATGGGAGCGATTCTTCCCATAGAAATGAATGGGGCGGTGAGGTGTAATTACACCTACTCACCACTACCCCATTATGGCCAGCATGTAAACAGTGAAGAGGAGGCAGCGCTGATACGGCACGCGCCTCCTCTTCAAACGATCGGTGGGGGTGCCGGGTGTCGTCCTGAGGATAGGTCATCAATATATATAACTCGGAAAACCCCTTTAAGTCTCAGGATCTTAGATTTCTGGGCAATATTTCTCAAGGGAAAAGGTTTTTTTCATTTAGACCAGCAGGGTTGCCCTTAATAACCAGTTAAAGTCTGTAATCTGATTGGTTACGTGGCTGTATTTTCTGTCATTTACAGCTTAGTGCAGTATATCTTACACATCTCGCTTTTTCATTTTGCTGCTCATTGTGAGTGTGATGGTTATTGTAGCATGAATGGTATTAAGCCCCTGTCTGCAGACTGCCTGTCTCAATGAAATACGGAAACGTCAATCAACCGAGCAGGCTGTACATACGGGAAGAGCAAATTTCACTACCATAAATGTTTTATCTCGCTAGACATAATGGTGTAGTCAACAAAATCACAAGGATGGAACAACATCTGTAATTAATAAATGGGTTCATTTGCTTTACATATCCAAATCCATGAGCAATAAGGAACTGTCATAAGTGGATTTAAAGGGAAAACTAAAATACGCGATGTTATAAGGCAAGTTTTCTACACTCTGAGGTCTTTCTTTCAGAAACAGCACCACACTTGTCCGCAGGTTGTGTATGGTATTGCAGCTCAACGCCATTCACTTCAATAGAGCCAAGCTGGAATAGCACACACAAGCCATGGACAAGTATGGTGCTGTCATTGAAAGAAAGCAGCCATGTTTTTCTAATCCTGGACAACCCCTTTAATACAGCAGGGAAAACAGTGAGAAAGCGTTTTCATTCTATTAACCCACCCCTTAAAAAAAGGCATAAAGGCAAACTCTATACTACCACATTACAATAAGGCCTCATGCACACGACCATGACTGCGGTCCGCAAACCACGAATTCTTAAAATACAGACGCCGTCCATGTGGAATCTATATTTTTCTCACTCCCATTACTAGAAATGACTATTATTGCCTGCAATACAGACAACAATAGAACATGTTCTGTAATTTGGGGAACGGACACACGGATGTGGATAGCACACAGATAACATCAGAGTTCTGTCCATTTTTTTTTTTTTTTGCGGGCCCATAGAAATTAATGGGTCTGTGAGCAATCCGCCAAAAATACAGTCATATGCTTGAAGCCGAACATCAGCAACAAACAACCCTTGTTCCTGATCATTCCACACGAAAACATGCAACTCATCAGTCAAAAAACAAGCAAATGCTTGTTTGTCGCCAATGTCAGATAAGTATGGCACCACAATGTTCTGTGCTGACATATGAACCCTGTATGGGGACAAACAATCACATTACCCCATCACTCGTATATAATATACTATGTGTCCTTATAAAACTGCTGCACAAAGTCAAAATAATGCCACCGCATAGTGGCCAAAAAATACTGCCATAAAAACTCTAGAAGAATGGAGTCCAGCACTTTCATTAAAATCCTCGTTGCGCTTTATTTAGTTTCGTAGCAAATGACTTACAAAGACATAATCCTCCACCAAATCGGCTGTTGACGCGTTTCGAACATAGTTGTATTCTTAATCGCCATAAAAACTCAAATGAATGCCACCACATTTTATAAGGGTCAGCACGGGCACGGACTGATCTGTGCAGGCCCATATGCAGCAAGCAGTGATGCACTGGGTTCTGAGACCTACACACGGAGTAGCGGTTAAATGAACAGCCATGGCACTTTACGTCATTAGTATTGCATGTCATTTATAAGGCTTGTAGTTTCAAACAGCCACACTACATGAAAATCATAGTGCATCAGCAGTTTAAAGAAGAACTCCCGACAAAATTTTATTCCATGTCCTGCTAGAAATGTACATGATGTAATCTGTAGTGAATGTCATTTTCTTACCAGTGTCTAAATTTTTGACTTCTATCATCCTGAAGTTTCTTATCTGTGTCATGTGACCAGCAATTAGACCCACCAACTCACACATAGACTTATGTGTGGACAGGAAGTCTAAGGCCCCTTTCACACGAGTGAATCCTGACCCATTCATTTCTATGGGACTGTGTACATGCTGCGTTTTTCACGCAACGCATCAGTTCTGCGTTGCGTGAAAAACGCAGCATGTTCTATATTCTGTGTTTTTCCCGCAGAATATGAAAAATGCAATGTATCCAGATGTAATGCGTTGCGTGTATATTTGAATTGATGTTTCTTAGCAACAGTGAAGGCACATGACCCAGGAAGTGAGCTGTTTGCAAGGATCTGCAGTGTGTTTGGAGTGTGCGGAGCAGCAGCAAACATTTCAGCCAGCCCTCGCAGTTCTTTTCGCAGTCAAAATGCCCAAAATTCCCCGCCCAATAGATGTTGAGCGACTGATTGTGCTTGTGCAGGAGAGGCCCTGCATTTGGGACACACGTTCGGGGCTGTACCATGATCGGTACAAGAAAGATGCGGCCTGGCTGGAGATAACCAAGGAGCTTTTTGCTAATGTTTGGTCCCATACTGCAGAAAAGAATCGACATGGTCTTTGTAAGTTCCAATAGTAAATTTGTTATCGAACATGACCATATATTAAAGAGGACCTTTCACCACTCCTGACATGCCTGTTTTAATAGCTTTGTGCATTCCCCATGTAATAACAAGTCTGGAACATCTATTCTTATGTCTGTATGTTGTGCCATTCCTTTATTATTTCTACTAGAAGTTATGAATGAATTACTATTTGCCTTTAGTAAAGGAACAGAGGGGAGGTGACCAGTTGGGGGTGTGTACCTGCACAGACTGACTCTAGCCAATCAGTGCTGCCATGTTCAGACTGTGCAGGGACACACCCCCAACTGGTCACCTCCCCTCTGTTCCCTTACTGAAGACAAATAGCAATTCATTCATAACTTCTAGTGCAAATAATAAAGGAATGACACAACATAGACTCATAAGAATAGATGTTCCAGACTTGTTATTACATGGGGAATGCATGACACTATTAAAACAGGCATGTCAGGAGTGGCGAAAGGTCCTCTTTAAGTAGCCTAGCAGATGTCATACACTGTAGTATGTAGCCTAGCAGATGTCATACACTGTAGTATGTAGCCTAGCAGATGTCATACACTGTAGTATGTCGCCTAGCAGATGTCATACACTGTAGTATGTAGCCTAGCAGATGCCATACACTGTAGTATGTCGCCTAGCAGATGTCATACACTATAGTACATGTGCGTAGCTATAGGGGGTGCAGAGATAGCAGTCGTTCCTGTGCCTAGGAGCCTATGGGGGCCCAAACACCATTGCCTAGCATAAGACACACAGAGCACTAAGCGCAGGTGTGTCCAAGCTGAACTCTTGCACCAGGGCCTATGAGCCTTTAGCTATACCCCTGCTATAGTAAGTAGGCTCGCTGATGGCAAACAGTACTGATAATTGTAACTTTTTTTTTCTTTTATGTTTTTGCCCCTTTTTAGTGGAAGAGGTTAAAAAGAGATGGCGGAGCTGCCGGGACCAGTTCCGCAAAGAAATGGTTCACGGTAGAAGTGGTTCTGGTCTGGCCAAAAAAAGGCCATATATTGTTAAGCAACAACTGATGTTTCTGCAAGACATTATGGATTTTTGTCTGTAAGTACTATGTTCATAATGTTTGTTAATGATGGTATACTCATTAAATATCTATTATGTTACGTAAATATGATGATATTTTTAGACCCAATGGTTATTTGTTGTTAATTTTGTGGCGTAACTGAATGTTTATTTCAAACATTTGTGTAAATTCGATGTGGCTTAGGCTTCATTCACATCACCGTTAAGCCTTTCCGTTCTCATGCTCCGTTTAGGAGCAGGAGAACGGAAAGGACGGATTCGGCACATAACTGAGCCGAACGGAGCCTAAGGACCCCATAGACTATAATGGGGTCCGTTAGGTTACCGCTCAGAAGATGATTTTGGAGCGGAGACAAAAGTTGTGCATGCAGGACTTTTGTCTCCGCTTCAAAAATCATCTTCTGAGCGGAAACCTAACGGACCCCATTATAGTCTATGGGGTCCCTTAGGCTCCGTTCGGCTCAGTTATGTGCCGAATCCGTCCTTTCCGTTCTCCTGCTCCTAAACGGAGCATGAGAACGGAAAGGCTTAACGGTGATGTGAACGAGCCCTTATTTGGCCCTAGCCCCAAATCCTATTCTACTTGTTCATTTTTTCCAGGGACAACTGTAAAATTAAATTCCCAATCTGATATTTGCACCTGACACCACTTTGATCAAGGTCCCACAATGGTGTAGTAGACTTTGTTCCTCAAATTGACATACTTGACCATATTAACCTTGTATGTAAACGCAATGTTTGACCAACCTTTTTGGGATAGCAAGTCATGTACTATAGCATAGGAATCATGGACATATGACACAAGTGTATGTAAACATCATCTTGTGTGTTTTCCATTTACCCCTTTTCTATTGTTCTGTCCCAAACTGATGCTGTGATCACCATTTTAACCAATTATTCCTTTCTCAATTTGTATCGGACTCTGTTTTTGGTTGGGCTATCCACTATTTGACATAATTTTTTTGTGTTTTGTTTGAAGAACGGAGGACAACCTTACCGAAGAAGGGGAGGAGACATTGGAGCAGCACTCCAGTGCTGCTGAGGAAGAAGCCGCATCCCAACCTCCTCAAGGGAGTGGGGATGAAAGACCCGCCCGTGTGGCCCAGGCCACTGCTCCTCCTGCAATTGTTGAGCCACAAGTGTTTCCTTCCCAGACACGCCGGAAACGACCTGCTTCAGTGATGGAATCGGCAGTCAATACTCAGGTCCTGGATTACCTGTCAAGAGCACGCCATGAGGATAATTTCGATCTTTATGCCCGGAGTTTGGCGGCTCATTTTCGGAATCTGCCTCCAGAACGATACCTTCGCAATCAATCAGCAGTAGGTATTGTTCTGGAGGCAGCCACTCCTCCAAATGATCCCTCCGAAATCTTTGGGGCTTTGGAGAACTGGAGAAGCCATGGGCACATAACTGGCCCTCTACCAAGGCCACCTCCCCAAGTTCCTACACACCCACCCCAATATCCTCCTCAAGGATGTCACTATGGCCCCCCACCTCACCATTATGGGCCTATTTATAGTGGGGAGTCTACTTCTGGCCAACATCTTCCCGCTTCTTCCCAACCTGCCCCTTCTCAACAGCCATCCACCTCCTCACATGGCAGTTACCATGGCCAACAGTTTGAGGGACACCCAGCCACACCTGGACGTTTTTACCAATTATGATTGGTTTTAGTTTTCGTTGGTCTTTTGGACCGCTCAGTTCCATTTTCTGAACCACAGTTTGTAAATAAAGTGGATGTTTGTGTTTACACTTGGATGCCTTTTATTCTTTTCCTAATATTGTATATTTTTATAAATTGTGTAATAACACATTCAAGATCCCCAAATTATTTTAACATACAAATAACAATAACACAGTACAATGAGGATTGGTTTATTAAAGAAAACAAGTATATCCTTTGGCCCAGATTTGAAGACCCAACATAGGTACACAACATGTTCATTACAATACATGTCAGGACTGCATACATCAAGGAGTATAATGTCCTTAATCAATAAACAATGATGTTAAACATTACATATGTAACCACGACTAAAAGTAAGCAATACAATTATTGGTACAGGTAGACGATTTAATGTAGATTTAGACAAATAGATTGCTCTGTTACTAAGATGAGGTATTAGTTCATGTTTCACAGACATATCAAAAAACACTATGTGGGATAGTTTTCGAACTTATGTAAGCCAATAGTACTTTATAGCAGTTCAGAAAATTCGCCCCCTATATGTCTGCCAAATATGTAAGCTCGCAACCCACGTCAAGGGTCCTCATCGTTTTGCGAGGCCCTAACTAAACAATTTCAAAAACTAATTAAAAGAAATCCATCCTGGATACAAACACAGTAGATTCCGCCTCGGGTGACATAACCAAAAATTATGTGTAAATACGTGATGAGTGATGTTACTGTAAAGGCAAGAAACCATCAGGAGAACTGAAATAGTCTGAAAATAATTCCCGAACTCTGAGTCCTGCTGTACCAGCTCTTCCATGATGAGACGACTCTACATGAGGGGCTTCAGTAAAGATTTCCACATCTTCATCTGGAGTCGCTTCATACATCCGACTGTAGTTATGGAGCACTACACAGGCTTTGATGACATTGTTGACATTTTGCGGGGCAAGTTGAATGGCCAAAAGAAAAATATGCCATTTGCTGGCTAAAATCCCAAAGGCACACTCGACAAACCTTCGGGCCCTGCTTAAGCGAAAATTAAAATTGCGCCTTTTATCATCCAATCCACGTCTGGGGAAAGGACGCATAAGGTTGGGCAAAAGGCCAAAACCCTCATCACCGACAAAAACATATGGTGCTGATGTACCACCCAAACCAGGAAGAGGAGCAGGCGGGGGAATGTCCAGTTGGTTGGACTGAAGCCACTGACCCATTCTGGAAGCCCAGAAAATGCGAGCATCTTCCGAACTTCCATAGGCCCCGATAGCTACAATTATAAACCTGTAGTTTGTGTCAGCTAAGGCCAACAAAACAACAGAGAAAAACTGTTTATAATTATAGAATCGGGACCCTGAGTTCGGTGGCTTCTTTACCCATATGTGCTTCCCGTCAAGGGCACCAAGACAGTTGGGGAATTGTGCCCTCTCTAGGAAGCCCTGGGCAATCTGACTCCACTGCTGCCTTGTTGGTTGGGACAGCACAGTAGCTCGCAGCCACATCCAAATGGTGGCACAGGTTGCACTAACTACCAGCTATTGTGGAGGTGCCCATCCTGAACTCAAAATGTAAGGAGGAAAACGAATTTCCAGTGGCCAAAAATCTGGGGAAAAAAAAAAAAAGGAAACAGGCAAAGTATCAAACAGAAACAAATCATCAATATATCGTGAAGAACACAAAATCCACAGCGTAGGATAAGATTGTGAAAAAGTATACATACCTCAGTGTGATAATTAGCCGCTCCTCAGCAGAAACACTACGCCGCATGTTCGTATCCATGAACATCAAGTCAGGCCTCAACTCCCCCAAAAGACGGTCAAAAGTGGAGACAGACATGTGGCAATAGTTAAAAAATTTGGCAGGGTGCCCACGAAGATCAGCATACAAACTCGCAAACTGGCCTTTGCAAGCACGCTGAGAAATAATCGGATGAACCCACATCCTCTTCCTCCGCGGTTCCTCACCAATCATTTCACGGAGCTTGCCAAAACAACGAAACACCAACCAGTGCAAAAGCACATGGTCAGTACTTGAAAGGGGGAAAGCCGACATCCTGAAAGGATTCTCAAAGGACAAAACTCCACACTATAGATTCCAACCAAAAAAAAAGAAGCTTCCCAAAGATAAATAGCATCCTGTGGGTTTTATATGTGTGTCAATTGAACATGTGACTATGGAGGAGGGATGCATTTTTTATCACGCGCGTGAAAAACACATCAAAACGCATCGCACCCACGCGGAAAAAACTGAACAACTGAACGCAATCGCAGACAAAACTGACTGAACTTGCTTGCAAAATGGTGTGAGTTTTCCTGAACGCACCCTGAACAAATCCACGAAGCTCGTGTGAAAGAGGCCTAATTCTCTATGTATTCCTATGAGACTGAAAGTGAGGCTCCCATAGGAATGAATAGAACAGTTACTGGCTTTCTGTCCTTGGTCAGTTGGAGGTCGGGGAGTTGGTCACATGACACAGCCAGTGTCGGACTGGCCCACCAGAGGACCAGAGGATCCTCCGGTAGGCCCCAAGCCACCCAGCCACTTAAAAAAAGCATACTTACCTGTCCTGCCGCGCTGCCGCTGTCCTCGGCTCCCACGCTCCACTGTCTTCCCTTCTGGCGCGCACTATGACCTGATGCAGCGTCAGGTCATAGTGCGCGCCTGCAGGGAAGACAGTGGAGCGCAGAACCTGATGGCAGCGGCAGCGCGGCAGGACAGGTAAGTATGCTTTTTAAGTGGCTGGGTGGGCTGATCTGAGGTCTGAGGGGGGGGGAGAGACCCTGATCTGAGGTCTGATGGGGCACAAGACGCCGACCTGAGGTCTGATGGGGGCACGAGACGCCGACCTGAGGTCTGATGGGGGCACGAGACGCCGACCTGAGGTCTGATGGGGGCACGAGACGCCGACCTGAGGTCTGATGGGGGCACGAGACGCCGACCTGAGGTCTGATGGGGGCACGAGACGCCGACCTGAGGTCTGATGGGGGCACGAGACGCCGACCTGAGGTCTGATGGGGGCACGAGACGCCGACCTGAGGTCTGATGAGGGCACAAGACGCCGATCCCTGTACTGTGACATCACTGTGTTTATTATCCCTGTACTGTGACATCACTGTGTTTATTATCCCTATACAGTGACATCGCTGTGTGTATTATCCCAGTGCAGGAAGAGGTAAGTGGTCTGTGTTTGTGTGTTTGTTTTCTATTTTTCAGGGTCGTGAATGCAGAGGACTACGTCGGATTCGGTGGACTACGTCGGACCAGCTTTTTTTTTTTTTTTAATAAAATGGTCAAACAGGTGTCTGGGGGAGTGTTTATTTCAATAAAATGTTTTATACTTGTGTGTGTGTATTTTTTTTTACAATACTACAGTTTTAGTAATTATGGCTATCTACAGACGGGCCTGATTACTAATACTGGGCTTAGTGCTTGCCGGTATGGCAGGCCAGCACTAACCCCAACATCTATTACCTCGGCACCCACCGCCACCAGGGGTGCCGGGAAGAGCCGGATACCCGCAGGCAGGGCCGGCGTCAGCACCCGGCATACCTGGGCAAGTGCCGGGGCCCACTGCTCCTAGGGGGGCCCACTGCGCTGCTATGAGCACTTCCAGTGTGGAAGCAAGGGAAGCGGCTGCTTCGGGGCCCGAGCTGAGAAGGGGCCCGGGAGCAGCAGTAGGGGGGTGTGGCCTTCAGGGCCCTATTAAATTCTTTTCTTTTTTAATTTGGCTATTCCGCTGCTGGTGGGGGGGTTCCTACTACTGCGACTTCTAATGAAACAAGAGGAGAGGGGAGAGAGGGAATCTCCTACCTCTCCTCTGCGCTGCTGCACTTTCTTATCTGATTGGTGGAGCAGCAGTGGGCGGAAGCTGCTGCTCCACCAATCGTTCGGATGGACCCTGGATGTGCTCTATCCATCCCGCCCTCCCGCCCAGCTGCACGTTTGTATGGCCGCCCGCTTCTCACCCAGTCACCCTGCACGATTGAACGGCTGCTAGCCCTTCCACCCAGCCGCACGTTTGTACACCTGCCCGCCAAGCTGCAGCTTTGAATTGACAACCGCTGAGAACCGCTGCTGCCTGACTGCAAGCCAGAGCCCTCCTGCTTCAGACTCCCTGCCAGCTTTGGTGAGTCTGATACCCTGGACTGTGCCCCCGTCCCTGGAATGTGCCCCACTAGCCTGGACTGTGCCCCCCCCCAGCCTGGACTGTGCCCCCCTAGCCTGGACTCTGCCCCCCCAGTCTAGACTGTGCCCCCCCAGCCTGGACTCTGCCCCCCTAGCCTGGACTCTGCCCCCCCCCAGCCTGGCCTCTGCCCCCCTAGCCTGGCCTCTGCCCCCCCTAGCCTGGACTTTGCCCTTCATAGCCTGGACTCTGCCCCCCTAGCCTGGACTCTGCCCCACTGGACTGTGTCCCCTAAACATACACTGGTGGCAGCACAGTACAAGGGTATAAGGGGATACACCTGTATTGTGCCTAAAATCTACTATGCCCCCTTATACCCTATAATGTGCCTCCTACCCTGTACTATGCCCTCTTATACCCTCCATTGTACCCCCTTACCATACCCTGTACTGTGCCCTCTAATACTCTATACCAGTGATGTATACCTTTTAAAGACCGAGTGTCCAAACCGCAACCCAAAACCCACTTATTTATCGCAAAGTGCCGACATTGCAATGCAGCCTGAAAAAGGGGGGGGCCCCCACGCCATTTTTTTTTAAATTATTTAATTATTTTTGTAAAAAAATGGCGTGGGGTCCCCCCCTTTTTTCCTTCGCCAGCCAGATACAACCAGCAGCAGCCTGGCACTACCAGGGTGGGAAGGGACACGGTTATTGGCCCTTCCCAGCCTAATGGTACCAGCCTGCAGCCGCCCCAGAGCCAGACCCTCAATTTAGAAGGTCCGGTCCTGCGGGTACCCGGCTCTTCCCGGCACCCCTGGTGGCGGTGGGTGCCGAGGTAATAGATGTTGGGGTTAGTGCTGGCCTGCCATACCGGCAAGCACTAAGCCCAGTATTAGTAATCAGGGCCGCCTGTAGATAGCCATAATTACTAAAACTGTAGTATTGTAAAAAAAAATACACACACACAAGTATAAAACATTTTATTGAAATAAACACTCCCCCAGACCCCTGTTTGACCATTTTATTAAAAAAAAAAAAAAAAAAAAAAAAAGCTGGTCCGACGTAGTCCTCTGCATTCACGACCCTGAAAAATAGAAAACAAACACACAAACACAGACCACTTACCTCTTCCTGCACTGGGATAATACACACAGCGATGTCACTGTACAGGGATAATAAACACAGTGATGTCACTGTACAGGGATAATAAACACAGTGATGTCACTGTACAGAGATAACAAACACAGCGATGTCACTGTACAGGGATAATAAACACAGCGATGTCACTGTACAGGGATAACAAACACAGCGATGTCACTGTACAGACATAAACACAGCGATGTCACTGTACAGACATAATAAACACAGCGATGTCACTGTACAGACATAATAAACACAGCGATGTCACAGTACAGAGATAATAAACACAGCGATGTCACTGTACAGGGATAATAAACACAGTGATGTCACAGTACAGAGATAATAAACACAGTGATGTCACTGTACAGGGATAATAAACACAGTGATGTCACAGTACAGAGATAATAAACACAGTGATGTCACAGTACAGGGATAATAAACACTGCGATGTCACAGTACAGAGATAATAAACACAGTCATGTCACAGTACAGAGATAATAAACACAGTGATGTCACAGTACAGGGATAATAAATACAGTGATGTCACAGTACAGGGATAATAAACACAGTGATGTCACAGTACAGAGATAATAAACACAGTGATGTCACCGTACAGAGATAATAAACACAGTGATGTCACAGTACTGGGATAATAAACACAGTGATGTCACTGTACAGAGATAATAAACACAGTGATGTCACAGTACAGGGATAATAAACACAGTGATGTCACTGTACAGGGATAATAAACACAGTGATGTCACAGTACAGGGATAATAAATACAGTGATGTCACAGTACAGGGATAACAAACACAGCGATGTCACTGTACAGGGATAATAAACACAGTGATGTCACAGTACAGAGATAATAAACACAGTGATGTCACAGTACAGGGATAATAAACACAGTGATGTCACAGTACTGGGATAATACACACAGTGATGTCACTGTACAGGGATAATAAACACAGTGATGTCACAGTACAGGGATAATAAACACAGTGATGTCACAGTACAGAGATAATAAACACAGTGATGTCACAGTACAGGGATAATAAACACAGTGATGTCACAGTACAGGGATAATAAACACAGTGATGTCACAGTACAGAGATAATAAGCACAGTGATGTCACAGTACAGAGATAATAAACACAGTGATGTCACTGTACAGGGATAATAAACACAGTGATGTCACTGTACAGGGATAACAAACACAGATATTTCTTTATGGTGGGCCCCAAGAATTATTTCCTCTGGTGGGCCCTAGGTACTCCAGTCCAACCCTGGACACAGCTACAATAAGAAGAGAAACAGTCACTGATAAGAAAATGACAATCACTACAGATTATATCATGCACCTTTCTAACAGGTCAGAGAATAAATTTTTTTGCAGGAGTTCTTCTTTAACAGCTGCTATATTTCAGCTCTTCCGTGGGATCTGACTAGCCTTTGACCACTATTGGTATGTACTAACCACCGCGTAGTACAGGCTCATCCAAAAAAACAAAGGACTGTTTTTGCCGGTCACTTTCCAAATGTTCCCGATTCAGCAACAGGCACTACACATGGTGTGCTACAAATGTGGCATCCTACAGGATGGCTGAGAAATAGGTGGGAAAATGATGCTGCACGTCAGCAGGTCTTGGAGATGCTCTGACCCAGTTATGTAGCCATCACATTTTGGCCCTTGTCAAAGTCGTTCAGATCCATAAGCATGCCCATTTTCCTGCATTTGTAATCATAGCTTATCTCCACTGATATGCTGTTAGATTTGAGTATTTTCTGTATACATACGAGTAGTATGAGAGGGAGCCATGCGATGCACTGGTAATACCCTCCTTAATATTAAAACTGCAAGACCAAGAAGGACAAGCTATAAGTTTACGCAAATCGATGAAATAGCAGATGTCGCTAAGATCTACAGATTATGACATTTTCAAGCACCTAGCTCCGATCTGTGGACATGAGAATGGCATAAAGGCCAGACTGAAAGCAAAGTTTTTTAGCCACACAAAACCTCAAAAATCAGTTCTTATGATGTGGCTCCATGTGAATGCGGTGATATCAAACTTGTATAGTTTTTTTTTTGTTTTACTACTTTTAAAAAAATAAAAACCTTTGAAAAATGTTTTTCTTTGCATTGCCATATTCTGCCATAACTTTTTTATTTTTCGTACTACAGTATGAGGGCTTGTTTTTTGCGTATTTTTTTATTGGTACCACTTTTGTGGTATACAGTATACGTCTTTTTTTATCACTTATTTAATTTGTTTGGAGGGAGAAGATGACAAAAAAAAAAAAAAAAGATGAATCTCGTGTTATTTTATTTTTTTTCCATTACGGCATTTACCGTACAGGAATTTTAAAAAATATATTTTAATAGTTCTGAGATTTTTGGACACAGCGATACCTAATGTTTATTCTTTTTATTGTTTATATATTTTTATATGAAAAAGTGGGAAAAGGGGGTGATTTAAACTTTTAATATGTTGTTGGTTTTTTTTATAACTATTAGCCCCCTTAAGGGCCTAGTACATGGGATCTTTTGATCCCCTCTCCTATTCACCCTAATAGATCTATTAGGGTGAATAGGATTTTTACTCCTTCCATTCTGAGCTGTTCATTGTGCCATAGCTCAGTATGGTGATTGCCATGGCAGGCCTGGATTGCTTCAGAAGCCTCCAGGCTGCCATAGCAACTGATCGGAGTCCCGCAATTTCACTGCGGGGGCTCCAATGGGAAGGCAGGGGGAGCCGCATCCCTCTGCCTTCACTCATAGGTGCTGCGATCAACGTTGATTACGGCACTTGAAGGTTTAAATGGCGGGAGCAGCACGATCGCCCCTTCCTGTTAGTGCGGGCGGGTGCCGGCATATGTACAGGCTCATCCAGAAAAACTAAGGACTAAGTTTTCAAATGTTCCCGATTCAGCAACAGGCATTACACATGGTTTGCTGCAAATGTGGCATAACAGAGGATGGCTCAGGAATAGGTGGGAAAACGATGGCGCACGTCAGCAGAATACGTCGACGTGTATTGGACCAACTTTACGTAGTTGCTGGTTGGGTTGTCCGATGCTAGAAAAACATGTTCCGTGATACTAATATGCTCCAATTGTCAAAAGGTGGCCTGACTTTTCTTGCAGTCACGTCCATGGTCCAGGAAATTCAGGGCTTCACCTGTAAGAGCTTCTCCCTCTGTGCAAGTGATGTGATGAAGGGGCTGGCTGTCTTCCTCATTTATTAGAGACAGCTAGCCCCCTTCCCTTATAGCATGTGACTGCCAGAGAGAGAGAGAACCTCCCTGCCACCTCAGGCTGTGCCACAGCAGTAAAGTTTACCAAATACCATGATGGGTGAAATCCGGATATCCATGAATTTTAGCATATTAGAGCATAATAGACTATATTAGTAAGTTTATTTTATTTTCAACTACTGAACTTTCATTGGAATATGAGGGGTTATCTCATGACTAATGTAAAACATGAAAATCAGAGATCATATAGGACATGACAACCTCTTTCTAACAAAGCTAGAACCAGCCCTGTACCTCACATGGAACCAGAGGTCTACCCATTCATTGTTTCATTTTTTTCAAGCCTGTAGCTCAGGGGGTATGTCCTTTCTGCTACAGCTTTATCCTTGTAACTGCCACAGGCAGGACATGTCCTTCCTACTGCTGCTAATAGTAGATAGGTGGCGCTATACAGATACATTTTACTGAATAACCCAGTGGCTATATTAAATTTTTGATTACATGCAATGGTTTGAAATTTTTTTTTAAGGGACAAGCCTTTCTGACCAGCGCCATACTAGTTTTTAAAGATGGTTTTTAAAGATGGCGCCAGCACCATAGCCACAGGGTGCCTACTGATTCAGGCGTAAATGGCTCAAAAGGATGACAGGATTAATTTTTTTTTCTACAGGATCCTATTTTTTTCTCTCTCTTCTTCTGACAAATGAGAAGAACAGAACTCTAAATGGTGATGTGAACTACAAGTGCATCTCAATAAATTAGAATATAATCAAAAAGTTGTTTTTTCAGTAATTCAATTCAAAAAGTGAAACACATATATTATATAGAGTCATTACAAACAGAGTGAACTTTTCCAAGTGTTTATTTCTGTTAATGTTGATGATTATGGCTTATAGCCAAGGAAAACCCAAAAGTCATTATCTCAGAAAATTAGAATATTATATTAGACCAACTATATATTTTTTTTAAACACAGAAATGTTGGCCAAATGAAAAGTATGTACAGTAAATGCACTCAATACTTGGTCGGGGCTCCTTTTGCATGAATCTGCATCAATGCGGCGTGGCATGGAGGCGATCAGCCTGTGGCACTGCAGAGGTGTTATGGAAGCCCAGGTTGCTTTGATAGTAGCCTTCAGCTCGTCTGCATTGTTGGGTCTGGGGTCTCTCATAGATTCTCTATGGGGTTAAGGTCAGGCAAGTTTGCTGTCCAATCAAGCACAGTGATACTATGGTTATTAAACCAGGTATTGGTACTTTTGGCAGTGTGGACAGGTGCCATGTCCTGCTGGAAAATAAAAATTCCATCTCCAAAAAGCTTGTCAGCAGAGGGAAGCATGAAGTGCTCTAAAATTTCCTGGTAGACGGCTGCACTGACTTTGGTCTTGATAAAACACAGTGGACCTACACCAGCAGACGACATGGCTCCCCAAACCATCACTGATTGTGGACACTTCACACTAGACCTCAAGCAGCTTGGATTGAGGTCTCTCCACTCTTAAGGTCCTTTTACACGGGCCGATTATCGGCCGAAAAATCGTTCCTAGGAACGCTAGTGCCGATAATCGGCCCGTGTAAAAGTGGCCCTAATCAGCCGACAAACGAGCAAAACGCTCGTTCGTCGGTTGATTGGATCTTTTGTAGAAACCAAAAGATCCAATCTGTCGGGCGCACATCGCCCTGTGTAAACAGGCGATGTGCGCCTGACAGGATGGAGCTTCCCGGCCGCACGAGCGATACAGCGATCACTCGTGCGGCCCGGCACTCGATTCGTCGGGCCGTGTAAAGGCTCCCTGCCCGAGCGCCGATATCGCTGATCGGCGCTCGGGCAGGGAGAATAATCGGCCCGTCTAAAAGGGCCTTTACTCCAGACTCTGGGACCTTGATTTTCAAATGAAATGCAAAATTTACTTTCATCTGAGAACACCACCTTTGACAACAGTCCAGTTCTTTTTTTCCTTGGCTCAGGTAAGACGCTTCTGGCGTTGTCTATTGGTCATGAGTGGCTTGACACATGGAATGCGACACTTGTAGCCCATGTCCTGGATACGTCTGTGTGTGGTGGCTCTTGAAGCATTGACTCCAGCAGCAGTCCACTCCTTGTGAATCTCCCCCAAATTTAGGAAAGGCCTTGTCTTAACAATCCTATCAAGGCTGTGGTCCTCCCTGTTGCTTGTGCACCTTTTTCTACCACCCTTTTTCCCTCCACACAACTATCCATTAATATGCTTTGATACAGCACTCGTTAGCTTCTTTAGCTATAACCTTTTATGCCTTACCCCCAGTGGCGTAGCTACCGGGGGGGCAGGGGGGGCGACGGCTCCGGGCCCAGTGACTCAGGGGGGGCCCCAGCAAGGATGACCTTGCCTTCTATCAGGCGAATACAAGTGAGCGCTTCCATTATGGAAGCGCTCACTTGTATTTAGGGACCCCCATCAGACCTCAGATCAGCCCACCCAGCCACATAGGATTAAAATAAAAAACTTTACTTACCTGTTCTGCGCTGCGGCTGCCCTCCGGTCCGCGCTCTGCTCTCTTCCCTGGCGGCGCGCACTATGACCTGACGCTGCACGCAGCGTCAGGTCATAGTGTGCGCGGGCCAGGGAAGAGAGCGGAGCGCGGACCGGAGGGCAGCCGCAGCGCAGAACAGGTAAGTAAAGTTTTTTATTTTAATCCTATGTGGCTGGGTGGGCTGATCTGAGGTCTGATAGGGGCACAGTAGGCTGATATGAGGTCTGATGGGGGCACAGTCTGCTGATATGAGGTCTGATGGGGGCACAGTCTGCTGATCTGAGGTCTGATGGGGGCACAATACGCTGATCTGAGGTCTGATAGGGGCACAGTAGGCTGATATGAGGTCTGATGGGGGCACAGTCTGCTGATATGAGGTCTGATGGGGGCACAATATGCTGATCTGAGGTCTGATGGGGGCACAATATGCTGATCTGAGGTCTCATAGGGGCACAGTAGGCTGATATGAGGTCTGATGGGGGCACAGTCTGCTGATATGAGGTCTGATGGGGGCACAGTCTGCTGATCTGAGGTCTGATGGGGGCACAATACGCTGATCTGAGGTCTGATAGGGGCACAGTAGGCTGATATGAGGTCTGATGGGGGCACAGTCTGCTGATATGAGGTCTGATGGGGGCACAATATGCTGATCTGAGGTCTGATAGAGGCACAGTAGGCTGATATGAGGTCTGATGGGGGCACAGTCTGCTGATATGAGGTCTGATGGGGGCACAGTCTGCTGATATGAGGTCTGATGGGGGCACAGTCTGCTGATCTGAGGTCTGATGGGGGCACAATACGCTGATCTGAGGTCTGATAGGGGCACAGTAGGCTGATATGAGGTCTGATGGGGCACAGTCTGCTGATATGAGGTCTGATGGGGGCACAATACGCTGATCTGAGGTCTGATGGGAGCACATTAAGCTGATCTGAGGTCTGATAGGGGCACAGTAGGCTGATATGAGGTCTGATGGGGGCACAGTCTGCTGATATGAGGTCTGATGGGGGCACAGTCTGCTGATCTGAGGTCTGATGGGGGCACAATACGCTGATCTGAGGTCTGATAGGGGCACAGTAGGCTGATATGAGGTCTGATGGGGGCACAGTCTGCTGATATGAGGTCTGATGGGGGCACAATATGCTGATCTGAGGTCTGATGGGGGCACAATATGCTGATCTGAGGTCTGATAGGGGCACAGTAGGCTGATATGAGGTCTGATGGGGGCACAGTCTGCTGATATGAGGTCTGATGGGGGCACAGTCTGCTGATCTGAGGTCTGATGGGGGCACAATACGCTGATCTGAGGTCTGATAGGGGCACAGTAGGCTGATATGAGGTCTGATGGGGGCACAGTCTGCTGATATGAGGTCTGATGGGGGCACAGTCTGCTGATATGAGGTCTGATGGGGGCACAGTCTGCTGATCTGAGGTCTGATGGGGGCACAATACGCTGATCTGAGGTCTGATAGGGGCACAGTAGGCTGATATGAGGTCTGATGGGGGCACAGTCTGCTGATATGAGGTCTGATGGGGGCACAATACGCTGATCTGAGGTCTGATGGGAGCACATTAAGCTGATCTGAGGTCTGATAGGGGCACAGTAGGCTGATATGAGGTCTGATGGGGGCACAATATGCTGATCTGAGGTCTGATAGAGGCACAGTAGGCTGATATGAGGTCTGATGGGGGCACAGTCTGCTGATATGAGGTCTGATGGGGGCACAGTCTGCTGATATGAGGTCTGATGGGGGCACAGTCTGCTGATCTGAGGTCTGATGGGGGCACAATACGCTGATCTGAGGTCTGATAGGGGCACAGTAGGCTGATATGAGGTCTGATGGGGGCACAGTCTGCTGATATGAGGTCTGATGGGGGCACAATACGCTGATCTGAGGTCTGATGGGAGCACATTAAGCTGATCTGAGGTCTGATAGGGGCACAGTAGGCTGATATGAGGTCTGATGGGGGCACAGTCTGCTGATATGAGGTCTGATGGGGGCACAATACGCTGATCTGAGGTCTGATGGGAGCACATTAAGCTGATCTGAGGTCTGATGGGGGCACAATACGCTGATGTGAGGTCTGATGGGGGGCACAATACGCTGATCTGAGGTCTGATGGGGGCACAATACGCTGATCTGAGGTCTGGTGGGGGGCACAATACGCTGATCTGAGGTCTGATGGGGGCACAGTAGGCTGATGTGAGGTCTGATGGGGGCACATTCTGCTGATCTGAGGTCTGATGGGGGCACAGTACGCTGATCTGAGGTCTGATTGGGCACAATACGCTGATCTGAGGTCTGATGGGGCACAATACGCTGATCTGAGGTCTGATGGGGGCACAGTACGCTGATCTGAGGTCTGATGGGGGCACATTCTGCTGATCTGAGGTCTGATGGGGGCACAATATGCTGATCTGAGGTCTGATGTGGCACAATACGCTGATCTGAGGTCTGATGGGGGCACATTCTGTTGATCGGAGGTCTGATGGGGGCACAATACGCTGATCTGAGGTCTGATGGGGGCACAGTAGGCTGATGTGAGGACTAATGGGGGCACATTCTGCTGATCTGAGGTCTGATGGGGTACAATACGCTGATCTGAGGTCTGATGGGGCACAATACGCTGATGTGAGGTCTGATGGGGGCACAGTAGGCTGATGTGAGGTCTGATGGGGCACAATACGCTGATCTGAGGTCTGATGGGGGCACAGTAGGCTGATGTGAGGTCTGATGGGGGCATATTCTGCTGATCTGAGGTCTGATGGGGCACAATACGCTGATCTGAGGTCTGGTGGGGCACAATACACTGATCTGAGGTCTGATGGGGGGCACATTCTGATGATCTGAGGTCTGATGGGGGCAGGGGACTGTTAGTTTAGTGATGTAAAAACTGTGGACAGGTTTCCTTTAACATAGGAGTCCTCTTGTTTTTTACTCCTATTACTCCTATATTTCACTGCATTATGTGGTAGAGTATTTAGAGTAGGGTATGTAGAAAGTCTATTGTACTGTACTTAGCAGCATAGATGATCTAGCAGTTTATATAGTAATCTTTCTAATACAATATTATAACCACAACTAGTAGTATGTGCCTGTGAAGTTGGAAACGTGCGTTTGGGAAGCCAAGTGGGGGGCCCACTCAAGTATGTTTCGCCCCCCCCTGTGCTGAACCTCTAGCTACGCCTCTGCTTACCCCCTTGTGGAGTGTGTCAATGACAGCCTTCTGGACATCTGTCAAGTCAGCAGTCTTCCCCATGATTGTGTCACCTACTGAACCAGACTAAGTGAACATTTTAAAGGCTTAGGAAGCCTTTGCAGGTGTTTTGGGTTAATTATTCTAATTTTCCTAGATAATGAATATTAGGTTTTCCTTGTAAGCCATAATCATCAACATTAACATAAATAAAAACTTGAAAAAGTTCACTCTGTTTGTAATGATTCTATATAATATGTGGGTTTCACTTTTTGAACTGAATTACTGAAAAAACTTTTTGATGATATTTTACTTTATTGAGATGCACTTGTACATGTGGAGTTTGCCTATTGCTAAAAAAAAGACCAAAAACGTATATGCAAAGAATGCAAATGTCCATAAAAATACATCCACCCACATCCATTCCTGCATCCACTTTTATGTGATTGCCATTTATGCAGTTTCCTCCTGTAGACACAGATCTCCGTCCTTTCCTCTCACAGCTTCCACCATTGCTATTTATCATGCTGTCTGATCTCCGCGCGCGTCCTCCTTGCCGCCCGGCTGCGTTCTGCTGGTGATCCCCCGCAGGTGAACGCACACACACACACAGCAGCTCTGCGGTTTCTAGGCTACAGAGACGCCGAGCTGCCGCTGGAAACCCCCCGTCTTCCGTGCATTGTGGCGGTGACACACGTGAACGACCACGCCGAGAGAAACACGACAGGGGCGGGGGGAGTGTCCCACTCAGGGACTCGGTTCTGCCAGGACCATGGAGGTCATTACAGTGGATTACAAGTAGGTGTGTCAGACGCAGTCAGGCAGGGCGGCACGCCGAGTAACGTGTCCTGTGACCGGGGCAGCTGGGACAACCCGACCTCGCAGCGTTTCACGTGTGACAGCTCCAAGAGAGGGCGCGGCCATGACAGTTCCCCAGCCCCGACAGGACCCAACCCGCACCACAGTTGGTCAACTGCTCCCTCCTGGTTCCGCCTCAGCTCCGCCTTTCATCTTCCACTACCCAATACGAATCGCCCCGCTGGCGTTCTCCTACCGCGATTAGTTCAAACGCACGAACCCTGTTTCACGCTGACCAATCACAACATTTGTTTAGGGGTTGAATGGGCGTAACCAGCCTCAGCCAATCAGAGTCTTCCACGAGGGCGTGGCTGAAGGGCACTATAGCGGGGGCGTAGCTTGGAGAGTCAACACAGTTCGTGACGTAGCGCCTCCCGCCCCTCCTCGGCGGGGGAACTTTCAAGTAAGAAGTTCATTGGTCAGTAGTACTGTCAGTCAATACGATTGGCGTGAAGGCTTGGTAGAAGCGAGGTAGATGTGGGCGTGGTTAAGTGACATTTGCTCCGCCCAACTGGTCCGGCCTCGGGAGCGCGCTTTGGTTGTTACCGGTGGCGAGGAGGAGAGGATGTGGCGCGCGGAGGGGAAATGGCTGCCGAGATCAAGCCGGAAGGTAAGGAGCGCGGAACGGAAGACTTTCTGTGGGGATTGCTGTGCTTTCTGAGGCCGGGGCATGTGAAAAGGGGAGGGAATGTGTGTGTGAGCTGAAGGAGCCAGGAGGGCTGTGAGGAGACAGGCGGGTGTGTGAGGTGAGGAGAGAGGAGAGGAGAGAGAGGCGGTTGGGAGGAGAAGGGGAGGGCTGTGTGTGAGGAGGCAGCGGCAGCAGCAGGAGGAGTGGGCACACTTTACTGACACCGCTCCCCTCACACTTGGACACATTGAGGAGAAGGAGGCTGGGGGGAGCTGGTGCTGTCACCCCCCCCATTATACTACAAGCACGGGGTCTCCAGCCCAGGCAGACGGGGGCTGCCAACATTTTGGGGTGATAACCACCTGGGTCACCCAGGGGTCAGCTCTTGGCATCATCCCTTCCAGACATCATCTTCTTCCGTGTTGCCTGTGACCTGGCTCTCCGCTCACCGTGGTCTTCAGCTTTGTGGGGGTGTCCCCATCCTGAGAGGTGTACCTACAACGTGGGGTGACAGCTGCCGTCAACGGGTCACTGAAGGGTCACATCTGAGCACCCCCGGCTGCCGCCATTCAAGCATCGTCTTCCTCGTAGTTTTGGTCGCTTGTTATCGGCTTCGCTTTTTCTTGCGCCCCAAACTTAACCCCCCTTTTTTACTCTTATGCAAGACGTTGATTGTAGCCCTCCCTGTATTTACCTCCTTGTTACTCTAGTTTTTCGCACCCCCTTGTAAGCCCCCGCCTCCTTATTTACCACCTTAGTATCTTCACGACTCGGTGGACTCCAAGACGTTCCTCGTAAGCCCCCCCTCCCCTTCCTACCTTTCTCCTATCTTCTCACTCCTCACATTTCTTTACCTACACTCCTGGTTGGGTTTTTATAACACTAGGGGAGGGGGCCCCTGGCATGGTTCCTCGGCTGGTACCTGTATTCGGGGTGTATCGGATACTGGCTCCTTGGACGACCGCTGTCAACATCATCACCACGTCTTCGTCATGTCAATGAATAACCTCCTGGAAGGACCTTTCAGCAACCAGAGTCGCCGGCAGACACCTGGAAAGTATGGTAAATGCTCGCCCACCTGCTTGATCATGGCATTGGGGGGAGGGGGGGGTTCTCATTTATTTGTGTTGTATTGGGGGGGGGGGGTCACTGCTTCTGATCCATACCGGCTCTTCCCTGGCAGGGAGCATGTGCTGCTGGATAGTATGAGGGGGAGGGGGGAGTGTGAGCAGCGTAGATCAGACATAGCGTTCTCTAATAATCCAGCAAACTTTCCAGAAAATGAGCATCAAGTTTACTACACGCTGCAAACAGCAGCACATGGCACCTCAGCCGCTCCAGACTGCCGGGATTTACGGTGGAATATTCCTGATGTCCTCCGCTCCCGCCGTTGCTGCTCATCCCCATCATGTCCCATAATTATAAAATATATAGATTCTTTACATCGCCGTAAACCGACCACCTGCCCCCTTTCTCTGTATGTGAGGAGCCTAGATGAAAAAATAATATATAAAATATCTATATACATATATATACACCAGATCATGTCCGCCTCGCACCCGCCAACTCCAGGGCACAACCTGTTATACGTATTTCCTAAATATCTTAATTACTATAACATTTTTGTCGTTTATTTATTGCAGCTTATTTATGCCTTCCTTTTGCGTTTTATGCCAATTTTTATTTATTTATTTAATTATTTTTTTGAATGCGTCAGATTTTCCCTTCGCCCGTACGGCGGCGTTTCTCGTTATCTCTGGTGTTTTTTTTAACACATAGGGACCCTTTTTAAAGAGCACAACCAAAATAAGAGGTGATTCGATAAGCTGAGGTAACAGTATATCTGGAATCCACAAGGGGGTAGTGATGCACTATCAAGACGCTGCCACCGTAGACAAGCTGATTAGGTTTTTTTCCCCCCCAAATGCTTTTTTTTTTTTTTTTTTTCCGGAAAAATGGCACATTTGCATTTTAACTTCAGATACCACAAAGTAGATTTTAATTGGCGCCTTCGATTAATTCTCCCCGCCAGGTGATATAGCATTGGCATGTATGTTAATATATATATATATATATTATTTCCCGCTCCAAACTGTCTTGGAGGAGGATGATGTTGACGCTCGGCTAGAACTTGGGGAATGTTATATCAGAAGGGATGATCGTATCATTTTTTTTTTTCTTTTTAATTCTTTTTTTTTTTTTAATTTAATTTATTTATTTTACTAATAATGATATTTTTGCCGGTCAATCCGCGGGGCGTCCTCCCTTTACATACGTTTAGCTTACGTAGCCGTGTCTGGGCTACGGCCGTAAGAACTGAGCTGGGCGCTTCCTTAAATGACTGCGGTATCGCCAAGCCATCAGGACGTATATACGCTCAGGCTAATTAATAAATAATTTAATCTGCAGATTGTGGCGGCAGTAGACAGCACGGCTGAAAGGAAGTCCGCGATTACAGGAGCCATGACCTTAGCGTGTAGCCTGTCCGGGGGGCTTGAAGCGTCACTTTGGAGCTGTAGCAGAGCTGAGTTTGCCAACATCACAGTGTGTTTGCTTCCTCTCCTGCGGGCGAGCCTTCTGCATTACCTGCCTAGGAAAGAGTTAAGATTCAGCTTTGCTCCTTCTTTACGTCAGTAGGTGCTCCTGACATGCCCTGTGAATAAATGAGATGATGACGACGCGGGGTACAAGAACAGCGAGGCCGTTCCCCGCCAAATTAATATATCTAGATATTTATATTAAGTAATAGATAATAGGTTGTTTGACGACAGAAATGGGGAAGGTTTAAAATTTGGGGTTTCCAAACCAATGAGATGTCAATCGCAAACTTCCCAGCGCGTTTCGAAGCAGACGTTTCTAAACCATCTTGCTCATGCTCTTCTGACGTCTGTCTGGGTCGCTGAATTCCATTGCTCCCCTCCCTCCTACCTGCAAATAATGAGAGTAAATACCTGGAGACTGTGCTCTGCATTGTATAATGGAAGGTGAATGCTCCATTGCGGCCGCTGATTGTTAGATGCCCCTTAGTTGTGTTCCCCCGGGCAGCAGTGACATCATCGAGCCCTAGCTGTCAGTCCGCATCTTGCGTTATTCTGTGTGCTGCGAGCTGAGGGGAGGTAATGGTTAATTCCTACGCAGATCCTTGCTCCTAAGCTGGCAGTCCTGTGGTAAAAGCTACTTTGGCAGGTGTCGCCCTATTGGAACCTTAGCGTGTGGATGACAGAAGGGCCCCAGCATGCTGGGAGTTGTAGTTTTCCAGCAGCTGGCAGGTCAGGTGCCTGTGAGGAGCAGCACCTTCCATAGAGCCCTGTGTGTGGAGATTTTCCTGGTCGCTGTCCAAGGTGCTGAATGGAAACCAGGGAATCCCTTTCCTCAGTCATCAGCTGCCTTGTGTCAGTCCTGCCCGCTCCACTTTAATATCAATTATTTATACCTTGCTCTGCATCGGAACCATCAGCACAGATAAATATCTACTTTAGCGTTTCGTTAATTACCTTAAATTATGTCGTTTTATGTGCGGATCGGAAAATAGCAAAACCGGATTGTTTAATGCCAGGCAGACGGCTCGCCTCTCCTGCTGAGCGCCTGGGCTTCACGTACAGCTTGCTACCTCACTTTGCATGCACACATTTTTTTCTCGTTTGCCATTTTCCGCCAAAACGTTCCACCGCTTTTAGGATCGGGGACAGACGAACATATGATTTGCCTGTTACGTGTCTTCCGTGTAAATAGCTTTTAGCATGTCTGTACTGGAATAGCATAATTCACTTAAAGGAACGCTCCAGGCAACGCTGGGACACTGTGTTATGTCTGGTCTTGGGGGCGGTGCAGGGCACAAGAAGTCTGAGGGATTTTTCCGTAAATGTCTTATAGGTACTGATCCAAGCTATCTGAGGAACAGGGGGCACCTCACCCCCTTTTCTCTCTGCATCTTTTGAATCCCTTTTCCGCCCTTTCAGACCCTGGACTAAGCATGAAATATATACTGTTTTATGTCAGGTCATAACTTCTTAATGAGAGATGAGAGTTTGTCAGCGCTGTTAAGTGAACCAGGACACGGCCTAAATTTATCCAGAATTTTCTCAGCTTCATTTTTGCTGTGCAGCAGATTCATACATGAACACATAGAGGGATAATTATCAAGACTTAGAGGGGTATTTATCAAGACTAGAGTTCCCATACGCCAGTAAGATGGGACTAATTTATTAAATAAGCACCCCCCCAAAAAAAAATTGGTCTGACCTGTTGGAAAAGTAGATGATGTAAAGTGTAGTATAAGTAACTTTCATACCAGTCGTTTACTTTGTGAGTTATAACCTCCCTTCTGACCCTCAGCTGCGTCATGTGACCAGCACTCTGACTTTCCAAATAACACACTATCTTATGTGTGGACAGGAAGTCAGTTTCTCTGTTTATTCCTATGGGAGCCTCAATGTCAGTCTCATAGGAATGAATAGAGAAGTAACTGACTTCCTGCCCTGTGTCAGTTGTAGGTCAGAGTGTTGGTCGCATGAAGGATCAGAAGGGAGGTTATAACTCACAAATACAGTCACTGGTAAGAAGATCACCTTCACTACAGATTACTCTATGTACCTTTTTAACAGGTCAGAGATTAGAAAATGTTGTGGGAGTTCTTCTTTAAGATGCCTCTTAAAAAATTAGGCGCATCTCGGGCAGTCTGTGCTCCAGAAACTGAAGTCTATACACCAGCTAGGGGCTGGTGTATACTTCAGCTATCACGTACGCCAGTTTCTGTAAGTTATAGTGCAACCAGCGAGCCACACTAAGACCCGCCCCTTTTCTCTCTACTTTAGAAAATAGTCGAGAAGCTTCAAAAGCGCACATTATTCAGCACAAATGGATTCGTTTTTGTGAGTAAAGATATTGGTAAATGCCAATCAAAGTCTAACAGATTTCTCCGTTATGGCCCCGACATGTATGATGAATATTAGAAGGGTTTGTTCCGGATTTTAAGAGACATGTACAAAAGCTGGAACTGGTATCAAATGTTGCTGCTGCGTCATTCATGTGATCGCTCCTGCCACTGGCCTCAGGGCTCAGGTTTCATACATACAAGTATCCCTGCTGAGGCCAGTGGTTGGCTGCAGTGGTTTTGTGAATGTTGCATGTGATGTCATCATTGCAGAACCCACATTGACCACCATAGTGGCGACGAGTATAGGTCTTTTCTTTATGTTTTTGGCTTTTGTGCAAGTTTCTTAAAATCCCTGACAAGCCATTTGAAGGGGTTTTCAGGGCTAATAATATGGAAGACTTAGGATAGGTCATCAATAACAGATCCATGGGGTTCTTACACCCTGTACCCCGGACTGATCAGCCGCTACCTGCAGCCACAGAGAGCAGAGACGGTAGCACAGCCCATGCCGGATCTCTTGAGTGGGAGCTAAGCTGCAGTAGGTCAGCGCCATACTTCCCGCTCTTTACTCAGTGGTAGTTCTGGCAGCTGCAGGTAACATTTAATTGGTCGGGGTGATGTTGATGACTTGCCCTGAGAATAGGGTCATCAATATTGGTGACCCCCGGATAACACCAACTGATGATTATCATCTCACTAAAGGCCCCAGTTTTGTTATACAACACTGTTTATACACCCTAAGGCCCCATTCACACGACCGTATGTATTCCGTGATCCGTATAAAAACGGAAAGTCGCAATTTTGTGGACCCATTGACTTTAATGGGGCTACGGATGTGATTTTGCGGACAAGTATTGGACATGTTTTATTTTTTTTGCGGGGGAACGTCCATGAGATACGGGATGCAGAATGCACACAGTGTGCATTCCGCATTTTTTTTTTCCTATGGAAAAATGAATGGGTCCGTATGGTTCCGCATCTTATCCGCCAAAATCCGGATAAGATGCGGAAATGTACATACGGTCGTGTGAATGGGGCCTTAACCTCTCCAGCCTGTGTCTACATTTGGATATAAGCCGTTGCCCCCTGTTATCAGCCTCCAGATAAATAAGCCCCACGTCCACAGTGTCGTTTCTAAATGTTTGATGTCTAAAGGCCCCTGTCCACTGCTCAATGGAGCAGGCAATTGTTGGGAAGGAAGCGTTCCTTCCTGGCAATCACCTGCTTGTCAACGGAGGAGACACATTTACATGCAGCGATCTCCTCCACAGTCTGGGGAGGAGTGATCACTAATGTCATCGCTCATCCTCATACTGTATAGACGGCGCTGTGTGCTGCCAGCAAACGATTTAGGTGTTTGCACTAACAATCCTATTACCTGATGAACAAGTGTTTCGCTCGGTCATCAGATAATCGGCGGCACCTTTACACTTATGAATGTTTCTACAAAGTTCGGTCAGTGTAAAGGGGCCTTTAGGGTCCTACTGCCTGGATTCCCAGCGATCTCGGCTTTGTATTTGGTGAGAAAACCCCCTTTAGTCAGAGATCAGACAGGGGAAGTTTAGTGCTTTACTGCAAGAAGTACTCAACGATGTGAAATATCAATATTTTGGCCACTGGTTCTCCTTGTGTCATCAGCATCCTTTTCCTGTATTTCTCAGGATTTGCCTGCTGTTAAAGGGCCGTTGGCCTGAAGTTGACAGGTTATTAAAGCGCAGCAGCCATATAATATAACCTGGTGACGGGGGATTTACCACCTGACAGTTATCTTATTGAAAACCAGTGCAGTCAGTGTCTCCCTGGGCTGCCAAGGCTGATAACAGGGGACAGTAGATTGTACTTCCCTGTACGGCAGGCTTTAAGTTTATCTGCCAATTAAAACCAGATAGTGACACGTTTTCTTTTTTTCTAATCAGTTTTTATTTTCTGAACATGATTATGGGGGCGGCCATCTTGCCTGAGCTGTTTTTAACAGCATTTAGAAAGCATCAAGAAAATAGCTTTACGGCAGCACCATGAGCCATAGACACAATGGTCTGTGACTTCTCTGGGCATGCTCTGTGACCTGTGCAGAGGTCATTGTACAAGGAAAGAGTAGATAAGTTTTGACCTATTGTGAATGGTGGATCCTGTCTTATCTATACACAGAGGTGATATCATTACAGGCAGGATATGAATGACAGATAAGCAGATAACTACAGTGAAGCGATCTGTACAGACCAAGAAGTGACACCTATTATTAGGCTTAGTGGCCAGAGCGAGAACTGCAGGATTTTGTGGTTTTTGTTTAAGATTAGATATTGACATGGAAAATAAAAAATAACAATTAAAAATTCTTTAAAAATATGTTTAACATAAAAACGTGATTTAAACAATAGTAGCGGTGTAATGGGAGCAGTGCCTTAGTCCCCGTCCTGTATGTGGTAATGATCCCCTATGATTATAACGTATAGGGGGCCGTCGTGTTTGCTGCTCCGTGCAGTGACTGGGAGCGGACCCCTCTGTCGTGGGCTGACTTCTGCCGTTCTCCGGACTGGAGATTTTTTATTGTAGAGAATATAATTGCCTTGAAAAAAAAGGTGAGAGGGAAATAAATCCTTTTGTGCTATTGTCATGCATCATGATAAAGGTCAGGCTGCTTTGTGCGTTAGATACCAGAGTAATTATGCAATTATCTTGTTGAATGCTGGATAATATGCCAAAATGGCAGATCCTGTGAAGCCGCGCTGGTGAGGAAGGTGATGGCTTTCGAAACGAAGGTGCCCTGAGACATAAGGGAGAATTCTGCCACAAAGTAGGTAGAAAAGGCTGATGTCTTATAGAGGTAGATGCTAAATACTGGACTGGTGGATGAGTGACACGTGGGGGAGAGCGGGCGAATGTCTTTCTGTCTGTTCGTCCAGATTTGCTCGTTTGTAGGTATGCGCACTTTTGGACATCTTGTGTATACAGCTCCTATGCAGGCTGATATGTCTTCATGGTTACAGACAGCTGTATGGGAGTATGTGTATACGCTGCACCCTGTCAGTCGCCGTGCAGGGTGCACTCCCCTCATAAATAAAGCCGCGTTCTGTGATCCCATTAACCATATGGCGAGTATGGACCTGTAGTGGTAATATGCTGCCCTTAAAGGGGTTGTTCCATCTGGGACATTGATAGCATGTTGCCAGAGTATGCCATCAATGTCAGACAGCTGCCGGTCTCACTTCTAGGGCCCTTGAAGTGAAGGACAGCACATCGCATATGTGCAATATGCTCTCCATTCAGGAATTCAGAAGTAGCCGATCAAGCAAGCTCAGCTATTTTCAGAAGCCCCATAGCGATGGAGAGCCCGCTGCGCAAGCGAGGCCACCTCTGTGGGACTGCCCTTGTGGGCCTGCTCACTTCGGGGGTCTTGGTGTGGAGATAAGAGTGAGTTTCAGACATGGGACCCGCTCCTTACTGGCAGATCCTAGAGATGTTCTAGATGGGAATATATCCTTTTAAATAGGGCGGCAGATTCTGATTACAAATCCACTTTCGAGTTTTCTCACTTAAAGGGGATGCTCAAGCATACTCTTCAGACGCCATGGAGAGACTCCGGACTGGGCGGTACAGTTGCTATGGTAACTGATTATTGTGCATGGGTGATATTCTGATTCATGGCACCCGTCCACAATACTGGCTGGATACTGAATTTTTTGCCTTGGCAACTGTACCTCCCAGCTTGAAAATATGTCTCGCCACTCCTGATACCAGATCGGGAGCGAGACCATGCCCGGACAGCACCTTTATGGGGAGAGTCTGGTACAAATTTGGTAACTTGGGGAAAATTTCTGTGGTAGAGAAATAAAAACCAGTAGAAACAGTGAATTCATTGAGAGGATACCCTTTATAGTGTGCAGATGAGGGAGCAGGGTATAGCAGGGTTAGGTAACCTCCCGCACTCCAGCTGTTGTGAAACTACAACTCCTAGCATGCTCCATGGGAGTTGCTACAACGGCTGAGCAAGTGTGCCCACTGGGAGTTGTAGTGTCACAATAGCTGGAGTGCCTGAGGTTACTGACCTAGGACTTATGGGATTGTCTGGTTTAGAAAACGGTCCACATTTGGGGCCCTCATCTATCAGCTAGAGAGCAGAGTGCCTGCAAATGGAGACTCGCTCTGTGGAGGACCCAGCGTTAACAGGCATCCCCTCGAACTGTGTAAAGCTTTTTTTCTCCTGTGGTGGCGCTGCAGGGCAATCACACACTTTTCCAAATCCCCCCCCCTTCCATAAAAAAATTGGAGCTCGTCTCTGGCGGTCCCAGCAGCTGGAAGTCCCAGCTTGTAGTCTAGGGATCATGGAGAACCCCAGTAGAAGTGTCTGAGGACAGCGGGAGGGAAAGGTCTAAACTTTTCTGAATCCTGCCTATTTTGTTACCTCAGCCTGTAGCCCCTTGTTACTCCTTCCTTGGTCATTTGCTGATGGATATTCACTGCCTTCTCAGTTAAGCTCAGAAATACAGTCTGGAAGTCTCAGAGGATATGAAAACTTACAAAAAAAAAAGACTTGTGGATGACAAAGATCATTTTTGATTTGGTGTGGTGCGCAGTAAAATTTTATGATCCATGTTGGCTCCTTGGGGAATATAAAGTGCAGAGAGCATGAAGAAAGCCATAAAATTACCGGGGATTTCATATTGTTTGTAATTAATGTGGGGTCTCAGAGGTTTCTCCTGGCTGCCGGAGATATCCCGGCTAAATAAAAGTACAACTTCTCTATTTTTAGATGGAAAAATCTGCCAGAAAACATAATGATTTTCTTTTCTATGGGCCAAACCATGTGATGTGTGGACCGCAGCTCAATTTAGCCCCCGAGTTTATGGGCGAGGCTGTCATTTACTGTCCGTCTGCCGTGTGTTTCTGCAAGACTCCAGTTTTGCCATAATTGCATTCCTGGGCATGAGGCATTTCTTTCCAGCCATGTCGAATCTGTAGACTTTGGTCCTGATTTATCAAGTCCGGAGCGCGCTACACTTTGGAGGGCTGGAGCAGGCGTTTAGGGGAACTTTATCACTCCCCATGAAGCATTTTTGCGTTAAAAAAGTGACAAATCCTTGTCTTTGCAAGTTTTTAAATGCTTTGTGATTAAATTTAGTTGCAGCTGGCATTTTTACGCCGTCCTTCCCAGTTTTTCAAAAGAGGACTGGGCCATTGGTCCCGGTGCTCTGGACAGAAATCTGCGCCAGCTGCGGTCTCAGTCTGTCGCACAGACTGCCGGAGGAGGCGAACAATTTAGGGCTCATTCACACGATGGTATGAATGAGTTCGCATCCATTCCACAGGTGCGGACCCATTCATTTTAAAAGATGCGGACAGCACAGTGTATGCATCCGTTGTTCCATTCCGCGGTCGTGTGAATGTGCACTTATTATGAGGCCTACTTCGGCAGTGTATGGGCCATCAAGACCGGCGTAGCACATGCCAATCTTAATAAATCAGGGCCTTACTTTATGACAAAGCACATCATAAATGAAATACCTCCTGTGACCATCTGTCTGACGGACTGAAATCTACACCAGCTCGTAGTGATCCTTTATGCCAGTGTGCGGCATAAATGAGGATGACTGTGCCAGGGCCGAGGCACTACCATCCCTCGCCACGCCACCTTTTTGAAAACTGGTGAGGGCAGCATACAAATGGCACTTGTAACTAAATCTAGTTGCAGTTTTTGTTTTTAAAGTCGCAAAGTCGGGTTTTGCGCCCAAAAACACAGCAGAATGTCTTCTGCTCCGTGGTCCTGCTTGCTGATGACCCCTTTAAGGGAATATCATTCTATACATACAATATCATTTTACAGGTTAAATCTGAATAGAGTCTGCATTCACATCACATGTTGTTTTCTCCAGACACATCCAGTGCTGCGCTCACTAATCTGCTGGCTGCCATTGGATTCAGTGTAGCTGAGGCAGGCAGTGCATGCTGGGATGGATTTTTTTTCCTTTTTTTGTCAAACTTTTGTATTGTGTCTGGTGAGTACAATGGAGCTTTAGACAATTCTGTAAGTGCTCGGGGCGTACAACAAACCTCCTGACGACCTCCCAAAATTGCATTGAAAAGTGATCTGGGGGAAAAGGAATGGTCTTCTCAAAGATGATTGGTCAGTATGCATAATACATACTGGAGCTGGGAATCTGGTCTTAAAGGACATCTGTCAGCTGTTCTGTACCTATGACACTGGCTGACCTGTTACATGTGCACTTGGCAGCTGAAGACATCTGTGTTGGTCCATGTTCATATATGCCCACATTGCTGAGAAAAATTATGTTTTAATATATGCAAATGAGCTTCTAGGAGCAACGGGGCGTTGTCATTACACCTAGAGGAACAGCTTTCTCTGCAACTGCCGCACCCTCTGAGAGGTTGCAGAGAGAGCAGAGCCTCTAGGTGTAATGGTAACGCCCCCATTGCTCCTAGAGGCTCATTTGCATATATTAAAACATAATTTTTCTCAGCAATGTGGGCACATATGAACATGGGACCAACACAGATGTCTTCAGGTGCCAAGCGCACATTACTTGTTGGGTAAGGGGTTTATCAACTCATATAGACACTGGGGGTCGTTTATCAAAGACCAGCATTTTACCAGCACCCTTGACACTAGAGGATACACTTAATTTATGACAAGGCGCAGGCCCCACATCAGAACCGCGTCCTCCGCCAGTCCATGCTCTGGATTGCCATCTACTCGGGCTCCTGACTGGAGTAGATTCCAATGTGGGTGAATGGGTGGGGCGATGCCCCCACCACCACTCCACGGTGGCATGGAAATACCATGTGCGTATGGATGGGCATTCAAAAAGTGGCAGAATGAGGACGTGCAACTTTTTATTGGCAGTTTCTGGTGTCGGGGTCTTCACTCTGGTCTAATGACTTGGACGATCAGACCATACTTCTTGCTGTAGCTTGAAGGCCTCACTTTAATTATTTCTCCCATTTGCTGTTTTCCATTTGCCCCGTATTGTATATTTAATTAAGTACAGTAGGACGAATAAAAGCCGGAGTGTCCTCTATTACTAAGTAACCACAGCGTGAGCAACAAGGGAAATTATTGCTCCCAATGTATAACGGGGTTTATTAAAAGACTTAATCAACATAAATGTCCTATTAAAAAATGTAATCAAAACCATTATATTTGTATTTCAGGCATTTTCTGGGAATTGTGTTATTTTGCCTTTTTTTTCCCGACAAGCAATTATAATGATTTAAGTGTGATTATGAAGTTTTGTAGTAGTTTGTGTAGTTAACGTACAGACTGCGTCCTCCTGCATTGTGGAATGGGCGACTGGGGGTTATATAATGTTCCCATTCACGTACAGTGTGTAGATCAGATCGCCCTGTGGTCATTATTAGAGTTATAGAGACTCCCCCGACCTCCACCCGCCAGATTTTACAAATTTAAAGGGATGACATTGCCGCAGGATACAGGAATGGTTTATGTCGGCTTCTGTGAGCATTATGCCCCCTGCAGTGTTATAAGTGCTGTATATACACACCATACGGTACCTATCATGCATACTGTGCAGGGTTTGGCGAACCCCCTCACTTGGCTGGATGACTTACCTGCTTCCAGGCTTCCCTCCTCCATCTCCTCCAGGCTTGTGATGCGCCGCTGGGCTCCCTCGATGTCCACATGCGGTTTGACATCGCCGCAACCAATTGCTGGCCGAGGCGGAGACCGGATCCCCTTGTGACCATTTGCCATGTTGTCACTTCTGCGCCCAATGATTGGTGGTGATGACATCAAGAGAGCCCAGCAGTGCATCACAGGCCTGGAGGAGAAGGGGCAGGTAAGTAATCCTTCCTTTACATGTTTTGGCAAATGGGAAAGGGGGCGGGTTGTCAAACCCCTCCCCCTCCATTATTTCACAACCCCATTGATTCCTATGTTCATATCCTATCTGACTCAATAATGATGGCATTCTTCGTGCTCGTAGTATTATGTAGGCCTTCTGTATGGAGAGGCGCAATGCTTCTAGGGGAGAATATGCTGCCTTATGTTGTGTAGGGATTCACGTGCCAGGGATCAGCTGTGGAGGTATGTGGAGTCCATGTAGACATATATGTATATCCGAAATCCTGTGTGTTGTGTTGTGCGCCCACGTATGAGTGATGTTTCACAGTGCTGCCCGTGTGTACACTGATCTTCCATTACAGGACGGAGAGCCGAGCTGTCATCACACTGAAGCCCCACCAACATGCAGCAGGATGGATATCATGGCTTTTCCACTTCTTCTGCACAGTTGTACTTTTACAGTAGACAATAACAGCGTTTTTCGAGGCGCTCTTCTGAAAACATATAGAGGCTCATTTATTAAGACCGGTCTTGTCTTAATAGGCCCTGTACCTGGTTGTGGATCTGCCGGCGTTATGAAGAGGCACAGTCTTACATTTAGACCATTTTCTACGCCTAAAACGTACAAAATGGTAAATGAGACAGGCCTGCCAGCCCATCCCTGCCCGCGCTCACGTCACATCCACTTTTTTAGACCTGCAGTGAGCGGGGAAAAGTCGCAGATTGCGGTTGAAAGGACCCCTGCGCCGTGATCTGCGCAAGAAATACGCCTAATTTAGATGTATTTCTGTTTAATAAATGACCCCCATATTCTTGTGTAGCACATCATCTGCTTGATGCTTATTATTGCTGTGAAACCGCTCTCTAAACAATGACCCCCGCGTATAATGTATGTAAACTGTTCATCCCTTTCGCTTTCTCTCATTAGATGATCATGGAAACAGCAACGGCAGTCATGTAAAGATCTTTCTACCCAAGAAGCTGCTCGAATGTCTACCAAAATGTTCAAGCTTACCAAAAGAAAGACATCGTTGGAACACTAACGAGGTATTCCGATTTTTTTTTTTTTCCTTCATAGAACGGCAAATTATTAAAAAAAAAAAAAGATTGTATCGTTTCCCTTTGCGTCTGAAGTCTTCGATGACTGTCTTGAGTTGGTTTGAAGGTTCTGCTTCTAGCACGTTGAAGGTCAGATTTGTGGTGGCCACTGGGAGGCCAGCAGCGATTCTGTGGTTTCTTCACTGGAGAACAGTGAAGCGAAAAAAATGTTGTTGTCAAAGGGATGTTGAGGGAGTAATTCAGCGCACAGACCTCGGGGAGGTCCCAGTCGTGTGACAAAGTGCAATAGGGAAGATCATTGAGACAGTGGCATCCATTTGTAACACTGATACATGACTTCAGGATCCTCAAGGGAAAGTGGTGTGACTCCTGGAGCCTTGACCCGGAAAGGCTGGAGCGCTTGTATATGATGACTTTCCTCTAGATAAAGGACGCCAAGACTCCATGGTGTAACAGGCACGCCATGTGGGGCTTGTCTTAAGACTCTGTTCCGTCTTTGGAAATTTCTTGAAATGCAGTGTGTTTCCCTGGACTCCCGGCCTGTTATCTGATGAGACGTCTTGGGATGTGGCTGACGAGGTAGATATTGTATATTGTTGCAGGCCGCAGCCTTGCCTTCATAAACAGAGAATTCATATGTCCCTGCTCCCCGCTGCGTCAGTCCTCCGCCGTGCCCTTGTTCCGCTCTCCGTAGTGTCGACGTCTGCCGCAGCATGGACACAGACTGGCTTCAGAGATCACGTGCGCTGCTGGTGGCCTCGTGTACCACTGGAGCCAGTTATTGTGACAAAGCACCATGCAGTCACGGAGGACAGGTAAGGAAGAGTTTTCTGTTTATGGAGGCAGGCTGAAGGCATTAGATAAAAAAGTAATTATTCCAGGAAAACCCATTTAAGGCCGCGTCTATATTTATTGATTATGATTTTTTTTTGGTCAGGTCACATTTATATAATATGACCATTTTAGTGTCCTAGTTTTAACTTTTTTTTATTTTGATTTTTGAAAGACCTTTTTATTATTGTATATATATTTTTTATAATTATTATTATTTTGATGATTTTGATAATTATTTTGACTGGCAATTTTTAATTTTTTTTTTATTTCAATAAGTTAGTTTACCCCAAACAACAAATAATGTTAGTGTATATATATGTGTGTGTGTGTATATATATATACACATATATACACACACCAGTTTCATCCTCCTGCTTGTGCATTACATTGATATGTTGTAATTTCCTTTTCTCAGAATTTGTTCCTCTCTATTGTTTCCTATTTGTCTCCTGCCCTTTCAGAATCTCTGTATCAGTAACAGCGGTACTCTCCTGACTGGGCGTTCTCGGCCTGTGTATTCCCCGTGAACAGTTGGATGTGCTGTAATTTGCTGTAATATTATATAATGGTTTTCCTTTGACATATGGGTTAAGTTCCTTTTCAGTCAGAACCTATTAAATGTTTGAAGCGAGTGCATCTCTCAGCTGATAAGTGGTTTTAAAAATGCACAGTCTCCGCAAACACCCAACTGCTGCCGCAGCACATCTCCAGCCGTCGTGATGGCAAGGGCACTAAAATATTTAGAGGGCTACAAGCTTCCTTTTTTTTTTTTTTTTTATTCCCCCAGACATGTGACTTTTTGTTACAGCCGCAGAAAAAGGTTCAAAAATGAAGATTGCTTGACACTAAAAAATGAAAAAAAAAAAGACCACAATAGAATCATCTGCCGTCATAGCCATGATGCAGTTTTGGGGAGGCCTGTTAATACAAGTGAAACCTCCTTAAGATGACCACCTGGGGGGGGGGGGGGGGTCTTCTCTGCCTCACGTATGGTAGAACTGAAAATATATCACAGAAAGCCTGGTATACCTGATGTTTGGTGGATCCAAAAATGTGTCACAGATCTCCCGACTTGCCTGCTGCAGTAAATACTTGTATTCCACTTAAAATAACCATTTCAAGTTTGCATCTTGATGTTCCTCTGTTATTCCTCCTAGAAGTGTATGATTAAAGGGGTTGTCTCATGATGGACAATGGGGTCATATCGCTAGGATATGCCCCCATTGTCTTATAGGTCCGGGTCCCACCGCTGGGACCCGCACCTATATCCAGAACAGAGCCCCGTAAGGTGGTGGCTGGAGGACTCCGGTCCGGCCACCACCAAGTCTGCTCCCCATAGAAATGAATGGGAGCGTACTGTGCATGCGCGGCCCCCTTCTCCCATTCATTTCTATGGAACCGACGTAAATAGCTGAGCTAGTGCTCTGCTGTTTTCGCCGGCTCCATAGAAAATGAATAGAGGGCCGCTGCGCATGCGCAGTGTGCCCTCCTTCACTTTCGGGGGCTCCGTTCTGGATATAGGTGCAGGTCCCAGCGGTGGGACCCGCACCTATAAGACAATGGGGGAATATCCTAGCGATATGCCCCCATTGTCCATCATGAGACAAACCCTTTAAATTGAGAAAATGGTGTTACGATCCTTTGTCACTGAGGAGGTGTTCCCTCGCGGTCTGCCACTGGTAGGGTCGACTGGATAGTGTCATTGTTCAGGGACTGAGGATCTGTCCGAGAGGGGGGCTCCCAAATGGAGAGCTCCCGTCCATATGTCCTGATGAAGGTGTCTTGTCCTCATTTGTCTACTTGAGACAAACTATAAAGTTTTCTAACTTTGTAAGTACTAAGTAGCTGACTCAATCCCACAACTTTGACCTCGCATAGAAAAGGCAGCGACATAACGCTGCTTCCATTTAACTTGCTAATGTATTTCCAAGGACTGTGGTTCAGAAAGCGGATGAACATTTTGTATGAAATGACTTTCTCATTTTTTTTTTCTCCATTTTATTTTTTAATGATCGCCTGTCTTTCATATAGTCCGATAAGCAAGTGCTTTATTGCGAAGGATATCGGCCAATAAACGGCTGTGGGACGCCCCCATGTGATCGCCCTTCCAGCTTATTTACAATAAGATCACCGGTATGATAAATTATTTAGTGGCAGATTAATTTTGGAAGCCATGATTTTGATAATGTGCTTGCATGCCTCATTTGCCGGAAAAATTGCAAAATTTGATTTAACATCTAAAGAGCGATTCCTCCAGTCTCGTCGCTGTAAGAAGAGCATATTTTCTCGCCAATGTCATGGACTAAATTGTCTAATTTAAATCAATGACTTTCCACAATTCTTTTTCCCCGGCACAATACTCGGCACTAAAGCCTTTAGGGAGCCGGAGACATCTTGCTTACAGAAATCTGGGTCGGATTTATGGACCTGAAACAAAAGATATGGGCTCTGATTTCAATCTAAATATCCTCCATGCATGGCGGGGCATACGGCTGCGGCTGCTGTGGCAGGATAGACATTATCTTGTCTCCTTTCATGGTCTGCTTTGTCTCTCCCTTTCCTTTACTGGGAATCTGTGATATTGACACTCTTAGCAGTAATTAAACGGGTATTCTGGTGTCAGGAAATAGTGTATGGTCTATAGTTCCCATAACTAGTACGGCTTTCTTTACCTACGTACATACCAGAAGTCGACTTTATAGTTTTAGAGAGGACCTGTCAGTGCTCCTGACTTGTCTATTTTAGTAGAATGAAATAAAGTTGTGCTGCTCCTCTGTTATTCCTCCTGGAATAGATTGACTACTGGCTGGTACTATTTCTCATGTCAAAAAGGCGTCCCCAGATGTAAGAGCCTGCAAAGTGAAGGAGGGCACACCGCACATGCGCAGACGTCCTCTATTCATTTCTGTGGGAGCTCTGAAAATAGCTAAGTGGCGCACTAGGCTATTTTTGGCAGTCCCATTGAAATGAAAGGGATACGCAGCCACTCCTCCATTCACTTCCATGGGGCTGTCGGTAATGGATAAAGATAGGTGCAGGTCCCAGAGTTGGGACCTGCACCTACAGGGCTCCAGATGGCGACCAAAATGGTTGCAAATGCGACTTAGATTTGACAAATGGCGACAAGACTTTTTAGTCTTGTCGCCATTTGCGCCTGGACCCGATCGGCACCTACTGATACTAGGCTGCGCTACTGCGCAGCCTAGTATCAGAGAACATGGAGACATGCAGACAAAATAAAAAAAAAAAAATCTCTCACCTGTCCTGCGCCGCGGCTCCGCTCCGTTGTCCGGCGCTCCTCTTCTTCTCTGGGCCTGCGCTGCACTGTCCTGACCGCGTATAGCGTCAGGACGTAGTGCGCGCACTCTGACCTGACGCTGCACGCAGTCAGGTGACAGTGCAGCGCCGGAGACTGAGGAGCGCCGGACACCGGAGCGGACAGGTAAGTGATTTTTTTAATTTTATTCTGATGGTGGCAGTGTGGGCTGATCTGAGGTCTGAAGGGGGCACAAGTGGGCTGGCCTGAAGGGGGCACAAGTGGGCTGGCCTGAAGGGGGCACAAGTGGGCTGGCCTGAAGGGGGCACAAGTGGGCTGGCCTGAAGGGGGCACAAGTGGGCTGGCCTGAAGGGGGCACTGTGGGCTGAGCCGAGGTCTGAAGGGGGCACTGTGGGCTGAGCCGAGGTCTGAAGTGGGCACGCTGGGCTGATCCGAGGTCTGATGGGGGCACGCTGGGCTGATCCGAGGTCTGATGGGGCCAATAATTATTAAATAAAAAGTAAAAAAAAAAAACAAAACCCACTAATATATTAATATATATACGACCGTGTGAACGTACCCGCATCTATTCCGCAATTTTGCAGAATAGATACAGCTGCATTCACTTAAATGGGCGGCTTGTGAACTTGCCTAGCCTCGGCTCCGCAAGAAATGATAGAAAATGTCCTATTTTTGTCCGCAACAGAAGACAAGAACAGGCATTTTGATCAGGACGCCCGGCCATGTTCGGCAAATTGCGGAACACAGGCCGGGCGGATCCGTGGTATTGCAGATCCGTATTTTTGCGGATCCACAATACTAAGGCCGTCTGAATGGCCCATTAATCACCCCATTTCCCAATTTTACATATAAAATATATTAATAAATGTCCAAAAAGTCCAAACTATTAAAATATAAAAAAATTACAGTGAACACGTAAAAGAAAAATAAATAAATAAAACCTCACAATTCACTATGTTTTAGTCACCTTGTCCCCCCAAAAAATAGGATAGGACAGTTCTATTAAGGGCCGGGCGTTATAATTTTATGTATTTAAATTTGGCGCCTAAAAATTTTATTTGGCTCCTAAATTTTTCAGGTTAGGAGCCAATGGCTCCTTGTTTTTTTTTTTTTAGTCTGGAGCACTGACCTATCAGACATTGGGGCCATATCCTAGCGATATACCCACCCAATGTCTGAGGTGAGACAACTCATTTGGGAACTTTTTTTTAATTATTAAAATTTTTACTCATTTTGAGCTAAAAATAATTTTCTCTGTACAGGGCTGAGATTCTGTAGTAGCAGGATCTGTATTTTCACTCTGTTCAGTCAGGCAGCTCATCTGATGGCTCCTTATTTCTGATCTCTCACCTTGTAAACACTCAATATATTTCAAATCTTATCTTACTGATAAGTGTTTATGACCTTTAAGTAAGTTACAGATAAGATGACCGTAAAGTGAATGTAAGTACGATAATAAAAATAATGAATACAATCTTTTATCCCACTGTACACCCATACAGTGGGACTGCAGCCTTTGGTTAGAGATTTTCCCAATGTGTAACCAGACGAAGTCAATTAAAAGGGGTGGTCCATTATCAGATAAAACATGACTGCCTTTATTCTAAGAAAGGTGTCACACCTGTCCATGTATTTGTGTGGTATTGCACCTCAGTTCCATTCACTTCAATGGCTGCAATATCGGACACAACCCCTGAACAGGTACGGCGCTGTTTCTGGAAGGGGCCTTTAAATGTGATGTCACCAGAGCCAGACTGAGGCACCTCTTGTGTCTTGGGCCTAACGTAGTTTTGGGTTGTCCCCTCATTGCATTTTGAATATAGTATACATAGACTTATGCACACGACTGTATTCTACATTCTTGTCTGGATCTGCATTCATTTGTATGGGTCCGCAAAAAAAAACGTACACAGATGGCCTCCATATGTCCATTCCACAAATCATATAACATGTGCTATTCTTGTCCATATCGCGGACAAGAATATCATTTCTAGTGATGGGAGTGAGAAAAATGCTGATTGCACACAGGAGATGTGGGTATTTGGTGGATCTGTGGTTTCCGGACCGCAATGCAGACGTGGTCGTGTGCATGAGACCTCAGGCAGTCCTCATATGGCAGTACCAAAGGCTAATAGGTGCCAGATTATCCAGCGGTCTGGATGAACAGGAGACTGTACAATATCATATAAAGCTTTCTTATAAAGATGACCCAAATTCTAATCTCGCCGTGTCCTTTGATCGGTCGTCGTCTTGTTTTGTGATTCCAGACTGTTACCTTGCAGTGTTGTGGAGAACGATCATTGTTTTTTGAACTATCAGATGCTGGATTAATGGGATTTTATTGTATTGTGCCATAAGAAGCTGGGCCTGGCTGTTATACGCCAGAATACGCAGATGTTATTCTAGACTTCATATCGTTGCCCGTCCCGGGGGGATATGGGGTGGGCGTCCTGTCAGATGCCTGTACTGGTATGGAAGTCCACAGGTTATTACATGACGAGAGGTCCACACGGACGATGGGCGGTTAATGTCTGCCGGTCATATATCCAATTTACCCAGATTAGAAGCTTTGTGTTTAGTTAAGAATTAGTTCTAATTGGCTTTTCATCTATTCAAAGTAGATTAGCAAGACGGACAGAGGATTATAGAAAAGTGTAATCTGCTCAGTGGTTTTTTTTCCCCTCTTTTATGGGGAGGTTAAAGGAACACCAGATGTATGGGGGAAATAAGCATTACATGAGTCACAATTTATCCCGCTATCACTCCTGACGTCTCAAATGTAACTAGAAAGAAATATATATATATATATATATATATATATATATATATATATATATATCTACACTCACCGGCCACTTTATTAGGTACACCATGCTAGTAACGGGTTGGACCCCCTTTTGCCTTCAGAACTGCCTCAATTCTTCGTGGCATAGATTCAACAAGGTGCTGGAAGCATTCCTCAGAGATTTTGGTCCATATTGACATGATGGCATCACACAGTTGCCGCAGATTTGTCGGCTGCACATCCATGATGCGAATCTCCCGTTCCACCACATCCCAAAGATGCTCTATTGGATTGAGATCTGGTGACTGTGGAGGCCATTTGAGTACAGTGAACTCATTGTCATGTTCAAGAAACCAGTCTGAGATGATTCCAGCTTTATGACATGGCGCATTATCCTGCTGAAAGTAGCCATCAGATGTTGGGTACATTGTGGTCATAAAGGGATGGACATGGTCAGCAACAATACTCAGGTAGGCTGTGGCGTTGCAACGATGCTCAATTGGTACCAAGGGGCCCAAAGAGTGCCAAGAAAATATTCCCCACACCATGACACCACCACCACCAGCTTGAACCGTTGATACAAGGCAGGATGGATCCATGCTTTCATGTTGTTGACGCCAAATTCTGACCCTACCATCCGAATGTCGCAGCAGAAATCGAGACTCATCAGACCAGGCAACGTTTTTCCAATCTTCTACTGTCCAATTTCGATGAGCTTGTGCAAATTGTAGCCTCAGTTTCCTGTTCTTAGCTGAAAGGAGTGGCACCCGGTGTGGTCTTCTGCTGCTGTAGCCCATCTGCCTCAAAGTTCGACATACTGTGCGTTCAGAGATGCTCTTCTGCCTACCTTGGTTGTAACGGGTGGCAATTTGAGTCACTGTTGCCTTTCTATCAGCTCGAACCAGTCTGCCCATTCTCCTCTGACCTCTGGCATCAACAAGGCATTTCCGCCCACAGAACTGCCGCTCACTGGATGTTTTTTCTTTTTCGGACCATTCTCTGTAAACCCTAGAGATGGTTGTGCGTGAAAATCCCAGTAGATCAGCAGTTTCTGAAATACTCAGACCAGCCCTTCTGGCACCAACAACCATGCCACGTTCAAAGGCACTCAAATCACCTTTCTTCCCCATACTGATGCTCGGTTTGAACTGCAGGAGATTGTCTTGACCATGTCTACATGCCTAAATGCACTGAGTTGCCGCCATGTGATTGGCTGATTAGAAATTAAGTGTTAACGAGCAGTTGGACAGGTGTACCTAATAAAGTGGCCGGTGAGTGTATATATATATATATATATATACACACACACACACAGAGCGAGAGAGAACCTTAGATTAGTGCCCTCTCCCCAACTTTTTGTGACAGGCCCCTATACAACTAGACAAGCGAGCACGCTCTGCAAGTGCCATACCAGTGAGTGGAGAGTGCATTGCACAAGTGTGGCCACCATTATGGGACTTCTGGAAATAGCTGAGCCGATGCTTGGATAACAGTGAACAGAGGTTGGCTGCACATGCATGGCTTCTCTCCGTTCACTTCGGGGGCCTCATTCGGGAGATAGGTGTGGGTCTCACCTCAGGTACTGCTCAGCATCCTTACCTTTTCCCTGGCGCTGTGTTCCGGCTCCCCCTCACGTGCCACTGGTCGCGTAGCTACTCACATGAATGTCCTGTTTGACACAGATCACGTGACCGTCACAGCCAATGACTGGCCATGGTGGTGACGTCACCCATGTCTTAAGTCAAGTCACAGCTTTAAACCGTTGGCCCGAAAACTGCAGCACTGCCTCCCATGGAAAACCATGTGAGGCAGACACCATGCTGCCGCTGGCGGAATGTGTGAACAGGCGTTCGGAGGCCCCCTGTCCCTCCATCCATTTATAAAAAGCATGCTGTTCATTTTAGCAGTAAGGCCCCTGTCCCACTGATTAGTCTGTGGTAGAAGAGCAGAAGCAATAAGCCCAGCGTCTTCTGTCAGGAGGAAATATATTGTGTTCTCTGCTAGATTTCTACAAGAGCATGAGGAGAGCTTTTTATAGATGGATATCTTTGTGTAGTTATACAGAAAAAGTAGGAAACCGCGTCATGTGCAGAAAATTACCCCAATTTCAAAAAATGTTGCATACATTTTGTGTTTGATATGAGCATCTGGCCTTTTAAATTTTTGAAGGCCCTGACTACCTTGTGGCACCTTCGCCTGGTGTCTGCTTGGTGCACGAGGCTGAGCATTGAGAAGCGTCACATAGCGCTCCCTCTGGACCCCATATTTTGCAGAATTTGTGTCCCTTTTAATATGTTGCATGTATCTGGAAGGAGCGACATTGTAGCGGTGTGAACACGGAGCGATGCTGTTGCCTGGTTACAGACAGTACAAGGTAACAAATTCCAGTTTGTCCTTTATCCTCCAGTTTTTTTTCTTCTTGGGGGGAAATGTCAAGGTTACAGTAAAACTAGTGGCTGACTGATGACGATCTGGAAACAATAGGCAATTATTCCTAAATGAGCCTAACCTTGAGAGTGAATTAATACCAAAATTCTCTGCTGAGCATAATTAAAAGTATATTTTCCTGTTTTCAGCTTTTTGATTTGTTTTTTTACATTAGTGTCAATACTCATTTTATAGTATCTGGAACAGTTAGAAGGAGCAGCAGTAAGTATTCATTAAAGGGGCGTCTAGGATTAGAAAAACACGACTGCTTTCATCCAAAAACAGCAGGACACTTGTCCAGGGATTGTATCTGGTGTAGTTTATCTAATGCTAGTGCTAAAGTCATCCGGCAGGCTGTTCTAGCAGGATAGGTCATCAATATCAGATCAGTGAGGGTCCGACACCCATCACTCTCGCCGGGTGCGCCGTCTCCTCATACAGCTGTCTATGGCAAAAGAGCGGAGAATAGGAAGAGAGAAGGGAGACGGCACACAGCATGCATCTGATCGGAGGGGGGTGCAGATTGTCAGACCCCCGCCAATCTGATATTCTCCTGGGGATAGGTCATCAATATTAAAAGCCTGAACAATCACTTTAATCTGCACCCCTGAGCAGTATTTTGTTATTTTATTCCTAAATGGTTTCTTAATATAATATGATTTCACAGGAGTCTGAGCTGTTTTTCTGTTACAGAGCTCCGAATCCTCTCATCTATATATGTGGTTAAATGATAAAATTCTGCCTGATTTCAGCCACCACTAGGGGGAGCTTACTGCATACAGTTTATACATTGAACGTCTAAACAATAAGCAGTAAACTCTTACATGCCCTCTACTGGTGACTGCAGCTAGAACAGACGTTTAATCCTTGCCTCTTACTGCTATAAAGATTTATTAAGAAATTGATCAATGTAGAATGTTGGGTAAAACGTGATGTCACATGACCCCTGGGACCACTCATATTTCCAGTATTAGAAATCTGTGGCCAATGCTAAATGGGTTTAATCACTGTTTAACCCTGTCATTCTGGAAATCTGTGGTAGTCTGAGATCAGATTTCACCAATATGGTCTTCTCACATGTATCTATGACACAGCAGAAGAAGATCTCTTCCCTTTGGTTTGTCTACACTTCTCCGGCAGATGAGGCAATTATTGTAAGTACCAGTCGTGCAATATTTGTTTTGTATAAATCATCCTTGAGCCTGACTTAGGGCCACAGACGGTTAATCCAGTGGCTCAGTGGTTAGTAGCGCTGGAGTCCTGAGTATCAGTCTGACCAAGGACAACATCTGCATGGAGTTGTATGTTCTCCCCGTGAGTTTCCTCCCACACCAAAAATATTTTAAATAGGCAAAATTGGCGTTCTATGAAACTGACCTTAGTGTGTGTTGGAGTCGAGCGCTAATATGGCAGCCACTGATTTCTCAGGGAGTCGCCCTCAGCTACATGACCATCTCTGTGAGAAAAGCGCATTACAAATGTTTGTCGTTGCCATCCCGGCCGCTTTCATCTCACATGGAGAAGTCTTGTAATTAGTGGACAGTATTGATCCGCAGTAGAAGCAACAAAGAGGGAGAATATCCTGTAATCACATGTCTGAGCATGCAGTAAGATGCAGCAGAGGGGATTGAGATTGTTCAGACGCAGATCCTTTAGGAAACGCATCATTTTCTCAAGTGGCCCTCACCATTCGAGCCCCCATTAAACAGCGTGCTCTGCCTCTTGTTTCAGCCCAAATTTACTACGTGAGGGGATATGCTCGCTCCATGTATAACAGGAACATAGAGATATTACATTGTCATGGTCTGACCTGGTTGTGGGTTTATTCTAACCAGAATTATGCTTTTATATAGATACCAATTAAGGAAAACAAGTGCGGTTATGGATAGACTGATAGGCAGGTGGATGGATGATCAATTGACAAATAGGGTATAAAAAATAAAATAAATGAGGTATGTAAAATAAATAAAAAATAAAATAAATGGGGTATGTAAAATAAATAAAAATAAAATAAATGGGGTATATAAAATAAATAAAATAAATTGGGTATATAAAATAAAAAATAAAATGGGGTATATAAAATAAATAAAAAATAAAATAAATGGGGTATATAAAATAAATAAAAAATAAAATAAATGGGGTATGTAAAATAAATAAAAAATAAAATAAATGGGGTATGTAAAATAAATAAAATAAATTGGGTATATTAAATAAATAAAATAAATTGGGTATGTCAAATAAAATAAAAAATAAAATGGGTATATAAAATAAATGATTTTATTAAGTTAAGGTGGCCATACACTTTAGATCTCTTTTGGCAGGGCTCCCATACACTTGCATGCTTGGCTGAGTCTGCATGTGTTCTCAATGTGCAGAGGGGAATGAAGCCGCTGCCGGACCCTTCTTTCCCCTTACAGTTGCCTTTGGCAGGGGTGCGTCCTGGTCAGGCTTGTTCTGCAAGGATGCCTGTGCATGCTCAGTTACTTTCTGTTGAAATATTAAATAAAATATTAAATTTTATTCTATTTTTCAATATAACATTATTATTATTATTAATATGGATTCAGACATCCGAACACATGTAGTGCTGTCATTTTATTCTGGACCTTGTGGTGGGCTTTCCACCCTCATACACTATCGCTTGATAATCCAGAATATCTGATCCTCCGGAGAGTGTTTTATAGATGGTGTCCAGCACCACGTCTCACTCCACCTGTTGCTGGCACGTGCTTGTTTGCTGCGGCTCACGTCGGGCATCTGTAGGGTGCACGCCCGTTCCTTTCCTCATGCCATTTGGATTGCAGCTATAAGCTTGTTTTATATCCGGCATCGATTTCACCTTTCAAATCATAAAAAGGGGCCCGGTAATTTATGCTCTGTCCTGTATTTCTCTCTTAAAAAGTGGTGCAAGTTGCTCATAAAACCAAGCAGAGACTGGAATATGTAAGTACATGATACCACTGGGGCAGACAAATGACTGCCTCTGTGGTTCATTAGTGACATCAGCCCGGCTTCCCCTGGAACTGAAGTGAGGAGCTTACAAGTGAAATATATGGGATCTGTCAAAATGGAAATCAGCAATAGTTGTGGTAGAAGAACAAAATCTCTCTGCGGGTAGTAAGTCTTAATTTTTATACCAAGCATATAAATAAGGACTGATTAAATAGTAAAAACAGAATGTTTTCTGGGATTGCCTATCACCTGTATGCCTTTACTTGCTAAATATCGATTTCCCCCTGTCCGAAAGCTCTCATTTAGTAAATCTCCGGGACCAGAGTTGCTGTAAAGATGAGTATTTGTGGTGAAGAAGGAAAAGATTCAGGTCAAGTGGCAGCGAGAGATCTGGGTTTATTGGCTGTTCCCCGGCCGCGCCGTAAATAAGCCCCAACCTCTTCATACCGGGCGTCTTGGAGGAGAAGATTTTCCCATCTTCCATCAATACCCGATGAAAGGAGCTCTGAAAATATAAATAACCCCCCCGTCCAATCCCACCATTATTATTTTGAAAGTTAATTTGCAATGAGAGTCCATTATTCACCTTTTTTCCCTCTCTCTCTCGCTTTCCTTTTATTGGAAATGAATGTAATAAGTTGGCAGAGCGGCGGAGGGACGGGAGGAGAATGAATTGCCGTCCTTGCTTTAGCATTCAGCTTTATAAATAATCATTTGATTATGATTCATAGCAATGACAACTGTTAATCAGCACCAGGTTAATAGAGATTGGTATCTTTAAATGGAGCTGCCAGACTTTCTACTAGAACACCCCTTGAACTTTCTCTAAGCGCTTTCTGCCTCATCAGCTCGTGGAAAGTGGCTGCTGTGTGACGAGGGGAGCTTTATTAGGCAGTACTACCTGGCTAAGTAATCAGCTGCCTCTGCACGCAACCAGAGTGTTAAAGGGTACCCCTGGCCAAACCCTATCTGAGCTCTAGACTTGTCCTGCTTTCAGTTTTTGACACATGAGGTAGCCATATTAATTCTCAAGGGGGCACTTTTTCTATCACTCCGCACATTGAGCTCTCCCTGGAAATCAGTCCTAAAAAGAGAGAGCCCTTCTGCATCCCTCCCTTTGTGCAGAGATGTTTAGAGAGTGGTTTAACTAATAGTTTTAACAAATGTTCAAGAAATTTTTCATATTAGAAAAATGCCTCTTTAGGTTGTGAGCGACTTCATTTACTCTTAATTCACAGCTAAAATACGTCTTGACATAAGGCTTACTAGCTGCCATGAAATCCTATGGGGAGGGGACAGGAGGAAAAAAGAGGAGCTGGAGGGAGACAGAGACGGTGCTGCTGGTTTTAGTAAGGCTCAGTCTGAATCACAGTTTAAGGGCTCATGCACATGACCGTTGCCCAGCCGTGCCTGTATTATGGTCCGCAATTGGCCGTGTACTCACCACATCACGGATGTGGACCCCATTCACTTGAATGGGTCCGCAATCCGAAAGGTTAGGTGCGGAACGAAGTCACGGAACCCCACAGAGTACTACGGAGTGCTTCTGTGGGGGTTCTGCACATGTGAATGGGTCTGGATCCACATGAATGTTGCCCGTGTGCATAAGCCCTAAATTCCGGTATTTTTTCCCAGCATAGGGGCAGAATACTGGAATTTTCAGATCTGGCATATGGTGGACACCCTGCCCATCAGATTACATTCAGTTTAATGGGGTTCCCTGGATTTCTGTCATGGGTACTGGCACTATGCTGGCCAAAATACCCCGACATCAGTGGTATTTTGTGTGTTTGTGTGTTTTCTTTTTCTTTAAATGATGGAGGTTCCTGTCAGTTTTCTATCTCACCCCAGTGCTGGATTCAGATCTACACTCTGCAGTATTACTGTATGATGTCCTTTATGCTGCTTCTTTTAAAGATATGCAACAGAGAAATTGTGGAGAAGGATCTCCTGTTCTCTGTATGGGACGTCATTACCTGTAGTCTTAGTCCGCTAGGTAAGGAAAAACTGACACTTAGAGATGGAGCCTTCAGAGGGGAAAAACTGGTGAAAACGGCCAATACAAGTTCTATAAAGACCAGATATAGTTTTACTCCTCGCGCTCATACAGATGACCGCATATTGTGAAAAGTCACCTGAAATGACAAGTATGCTTTACGCTGCCTTTCCACCTTTTTCATGCAGTTTCAGCTCGGCTGCTTCTGTAAGTGACCCATATACAGTCAGTTTCCTATATTCTTGTCCCAATAATTAACACCAATTAATGCCATATTGTCATTTCGCTAGAAGATCCCTTGATTTTGGTTTCTTGTCCTATCCTAGATTGTTCCCTTGTATATAAAAAAAAATCACTTGCCCATAATTTTGTGCATCTGTGAATTTTTAATTGTTTCTTTGTTTGAGGAAACTGCTTAATTTGTGTTTTCCTCCCTCTTCCAGATGATCAGCGTTTAATGACCGCGCCGCCTTATCGCGGCCGCACCGTGCCCAGTGTGTTTATTAACATGATTAGTGGTCAAACTTGGCTAAAAGTTCTCTTGACAGATCTAAAGAGCTTGACTGCTCGGTACGTGGAGATAAAAAGAGGCGCTAAGTACCTAAACGAGGTTCTACTTGCCAGGACAATACTTTGCCACATATTAAAACTAAATTCCTTATTAGTTAATGGTTCTGGTTAATAGCCTGGATTATCCCCCGGAAAGCTATTACTCAGGCTGTGTAACTAGCACTCAACACGTCGGGAAGAGAGACACAACAGATGTGGTGCAGAAGTGGTTTGCAGTCTTCTCCGCTTTAATTACATATTTCAGTGGTGCGTTGGAGGGAACGGACTACAACAATAGCTAATAGTAAAGGAGAGACTCCCATTACAGCAGGTCGTCTCTAACCAGCAGTCCCCTGCAGAAGCGACTGGGGGCACAGGAAGGGATCCACGGCACCATCTCTTCCTGTTCTTCTTTCTTAGGAATCCTTGTGACTCTGTAAATCTCATCATTGCTATTAGATTTTTGCAGCAGATTCAGCTAGTAGTTCCATTATTAGTAGCACTTTATACGTGGACATTTGAGGTCCGTGTTTCATCCATGACGATGTCCATGAGGACCATCCATTTTTGATCCTTGTATATGATTTGTGTCTTCCATTTGTTATCTGTATTCCACCAACACGGCTAGGCTGAAAAGGATATTTCCAGAGCTTCTCCTACCAGTGATCCGTGAAAACCACTGACAAAACATGAGTGTTCGTTCAGTGGTTTCACTGACCCTTCGACTTTAATGGCCATGTTTGGTCTGCAACACAGTCTAAAGTGGTGCATGCTTCTGCCTACCCTCGGTCAGTGGAAAAACAAAAATGGATGAATGAACACATAAATAAATGGATATCTGTGCTGTCTGTGGAGATGCTTGACATCCCAACTCAATAAAAGCAAAATGGGTTTTAATTCTAGCCTCCATTTATCTTTAAACGGGAACTTTACAAGGTGTTGACTTAAAAGGGGTTTCCGAGATTTTAATAGTGAGGATCTGTCCTCAGGATAAGTCATCAGCATCTGATTGGTGGCGGTCCAACACCCAGGCCCCCCGATGATCAGCTGTTTTAGAAGGCATCGGCGCTCCTGTGAGTACCGCAGCCTTTGGAGTGCTTACCTAGCACAGTGTTGTACATTGTATAGCGGCTGTGCTTGGTATCCCGCTTTGCCGAATTCACTTCAAGGGGGCTGAGCTTTTTCTAGGCAATGTGATCGATGAATGTTGTCACTGGCCTAGGAAAAGCGGAGAGAAGGCCCCTGCGAGGGCCCTTACCTTCTCAAACAGCTGATCGACAGGAGTCCTGGGTGTAGGACCCCTACCGATCAGATACTGATGACCTACCTATCCTGAGGATTGATCGTTAGTATTAAAGTCTTGGAAAGCCCCTTTAAAGGGAACCTGTCATCAACTTTATGCTGACCATACTGAGGGCAGTATAAAGTAGTGGTAGACGCACTAATTTCAGCGGTGTGTCACTCATGAGCTAAAAGTAAGTGGTTGCCGAGAACCAGCATCATAATCATTACAGCCCAGGCCTTGAAAAGAGTCATATCTACCTAAAAAGAGTCATGGTTATTCATAATCTCCTGCTCTCTCTGCCCACCTGCTGATGATTGACAGTTCTGCCCTAGAGAGAAAGGGAGAAAACTAGGTAGAAGACTGTCAATCATCAGCAGATGGGCGGGGAGAGCAGGAATTCATGAATAACCAGGACTCTTCTAATGAAGATTTGACTCTTTTCCAGGCCCAGTCTGCAATGATTGTGATGTTGGTTCTCGGTAACCACTTTCTTTTAACTTATAAATGACAGACCGCTGAAATCAACTCACCTGTCTCTACTTTATTCTGCTGTTAGTATGGGCAGCACAAAGTTGATGACAGGTTCCCTTTAACTTCCATATTCCCCAGATCTCAGTGTGATCCAGCATCTGGATGATGTTCTGGAAAAACAAGTCCTACCCCTTGAGGGCCTCCACTATTCAGAGCTGCTTTGGAAGCATGAGGAGGAGCCACACAATTTGGCAGGTGATACTGCAGCACCCACCTGAGTGCAGTGGCACCTGATCAGATTTCGTGCAGGAAGATGGATACCCAGCGATCTGATATTGTTGGCCTATCCTGGAAAAGCACTTCAGTGCTACGGCTGATCAGTTTACCCGTTAGACAGAACGATGTGAAAGTTGCCTGTATTCAATGCCATCCTCCCAGCGTGATCGAGAGTCCTGGACAAATGCCATCCATGCTCTTCCTGTGCCCAAATAGGGCTCTTCTGTCCTCGCCTCTAATAAATTACAGTGATTACAATATTAATAGCTGTTTATAAAGATACCTTTTGCTCCTCATGTTATTTGTTAAAATCCGGCAGTGGGTATTTGTAATTTATGCCTTTTTGCTTCCACTCGTTGTTGTGTCATAAGATCACAGAGATTTATTTAAACTGGATGCCCAAGAGGCCTTCGTTCCCGAGCAATGAAAAACTCTATAATTACAGAAAAATGCTCTCTTTAAAACGAAGGATCAGCGAAGCATCAGACGGCACAGAAAATGTCTATTAATGAGGCAAACAATTGTGTGAGCTTTCCTTCAGCTAAATTGAATCCCTCATCTTCCGTGGCTTGTGAATGGAGCAACCTGGTTTCCGGATAACCCTGGCCGGCTTGTAACCAGGACAAGGGATGTCCACCAAATATAGATGGACGGTCTGCGCTCTGTCTGGTTACCGTGTCTCCTCGTAATACTTCACAAACTGACCATCCCGCCAGCTGACTTGATTATCCTATGGATGCTTTCCCGGAAGCTTCCGTTAAAGGGAACCCGTCAGGTCGAACATGGTACAGGCAGCATGTTATGAAGCAGGAGGAGCTGAGCAGACTGATATATAGTTTGTGGGAAAGGATTCAGTAAATCCTATAATTCATTCATTTAAATTCCTGCTCATTATGAGCTTTGAAGTCCAGGAGGCGGTCCTATCAGTGATTGACAGCTATCTCTGTATACAAAGTCATAGAGGGGAGGCTGTCAACCACTGATAGGACCGCCTCCTGGACTTCAGTCTCTGTATACACAGTCATAGAGAGAAGACTGTCAATCTCTGATAGGACCACCTCCTGGACTTCAGTCTCTGTATACACAGTCCTAGAGAGAAGACTGTCAATCACTGATAGGACCGCCTCCTGGACTTCAGTCTCTGTATACACAGTCATAGAGAGAAGACTGTCAATCTCTGATAGGACCACCTCCTGGACTTCAGTCTCTGTATACACAGTCATAGAGCGAAGACTGTCAATCACTGATAGGACCGCCTCCTGGACTTCAGTCTCTGTATACACAGTCATAGAGAGAAGACTGTCAATCTCTGATAGGACCACCTCCTGGACTTCAGTCTCTGTATACACAGTCATAGAGCGAAGACTGTCAATCACTGATAGGACCACCTCCTGGACTTCAGTCTCTGTATACACAGTCATAGAGCGAAGACTGTCAATCACTGATAGGACCACCTCCTGGACTTCAGTCTCTGTATACACAGTCATGGAGAGAAGACAATCACTGATAGGACCACCTCCTGGACTTCAGTCTCTGTATACACAGTCATAGAGCGAAGACTGTCGATCACTGATAGGACCGCCTCCTGGACTTCAGTCTCTGTATACACAGTCATGGAGAGAAGACTGTCGATCACTGATAGGACCGCCTCCTGGACTTCAGTCTCTGTATACACAGTCATAGAGAGAAGACTGTCAATCACTGATAGGACCACCTACTGGACTTCATAGCCCAGAATGAGCACAAAGTTTTAATGAATGCTTTACCACAAACTATATATCAATCTGCTCCGCTCCTACTTCTCTATAACATGGTTCCTACAGACTATATTGCATTTGTATGGAGACAGGTTCCCTTTAAAGGTGTAAGAAGTATTTAATGGAACATTTCTCTGCACTTGGCAATATTTAGGACCATCCCTTTTTATTGGAAGGGGCCAAATGCGGTAATCAATCTCAGGGCATCCCATTGCTTTTTTCTCCAGAAATTAGCTGACATTTGTGGAAGAACCCAGCAGCAAGTGTCCAATTCCTCTACAGCACCAGCACAGGGAGAATTAAGCCTTACACAATTCCCACTCTCGAGATCAGGCTGCCTGTGTTGGCCTGTATTCACAAAAAGTTTCAATCCTATTTTTGGCGTATATGCCAGATGTATCTAAAGGACTGCACTGCCTCCATTCATCTCTTTGGAAGTTATGAAAACAGCCACATGAAAGTTATGAAAACAGCCCTTTGCTGAGACTTCCTGCCTGGAGAGGGGAAGAGTGAGCTGGTCAGTCATATTCTAAAGTCCATAACTGTAAGTTATTCAGAAAAATGAATTTGGTTGACTTCTCAGCTCTGTAATAGGTGGCTCGGCAAGACCCCATCTATGACATCCTTACCATCATAGGGTCTTTTGACAAGGGTAGTCTTGTTTAGTCTGAGCTTTGCAGGTTCCTGAAAAATAGTCAATGCAAGGCGAAAGGCACCATATCTGCTTCCACTGCTCATTTCTCTATCATCCGCACATTTCTTTAGGCTTGTATCTTTCATGACCGGTTTAATATCCACTACAGGAAGTCCCGTTAAAGGCTTGTTGACCGTGATGTAGAACGATGGCGTGCGTCAGCCTCTCGCACATATTACACTCTCTTCACGACGTTAAATGAAACAACCTGGCTGCCTCCGAGAGCACGAGGTAAAATATATTTGAGGTCCTAGTTACAAGAAATAATACCCAGGATTTTATTCCCTTCCAGGGTGTTTATGGTTACAAGTGAGTTAAGCGAAATGTTATGCTTTCAGCATTAAAGTGAGTGAAGAGCGGCACTTTGCTTAAGAAACAATTTTACATGTGTACTTGGCAATTGATGACACATTTAAGCATCGACTGTAACTTATCTGCTCTTTAAAGGGGTTAACCCACAAATAATGTAAAAAATGAAAATCAGACATCATATAGCACATGACAACCTCTTTCTAACAAAGCAAGAACCAGTCCTGTACCTCACATGGATCCACAGATCTCCACATTCATTGCTCTGCTAGATTCATATCAAGCCGACAGTTCGGGGAGTGTCTTTTCTGCTGCAAGCTCAGGAGGCGTGTCCATGCTCTGCCTATCACAGCTCAGGAGGCAGTTAAAAGTTGAAACTGAGCATGTGCGGCCTGCTCAGTGAGCAGGTCAAAGAAATAAGAAAGTAAGTGGTCCTATACAGATACACTTTATTGAATAACTCAGTAGCTGTACAAAATTTTTAATGACATGCAATTACAAAAGTATTCAGACCCAGGTGCTGGTTTGAAAACTGTATAATATTTTTCGTGGGACAACCCCTTTAAGTCTGGAGAACACCTTGCAGCAGACATAGACCAGCAGTCACGGGAGGCAGAAGACTCTCTTAGTCTAAAAAAAATGAGACTTTTTTCAAGAGTAAAATGTTACCTGTGATGTCTTGTCAGCCAGACGTGAGGGATTTACACCACTGAATTGAGGAAATATTTGCCGTTGACTTGTGTCAACATTGTCTTGATGCACACGCATGGCAGATGGGTTGGATTTTGCGGAGGCTATTTGCTGAAGGCCTCTATTATATTACTTTTTAAATCTGCTTTTGCTGGTTCAACACGGACCTTACTGTGCTGGGGATTAACACTTCTTGTACTGCGATTTTATTTTGGGATTTTCTCATCAACCACTATCTTGTAAAGGGCACTTTCCTTTTTTCTTATTACGTCCACCACAGTTAAAGGGGCAGCGCAAGAGAAATTCTTTTCATGCTGCATAGATCAGACGATATGTCGATCCGTATTTTGAGGTGACGTTTAGCTTTGAGTTAATTATCTATTTTATATCTCCAACTTTTAAATCTTATTTATATACTTTATTTTCACATTGTATTTTAATATATAATTTTCTTATATTTTGCTTTCTTTTTTGCATACTATAGTTGTTTTTCATTGCATATTCTAGTTCAGGGATGCTCAACCTGTGCCTTTCCTGCTGTTGCAAAACTACAGCTCCCAGCATGCCCTAATAGCTGTAGGCTGTCCAGGCATGCTGGGGGTTGTAGTTTTACAACAGCTGGAAGGCCCGCTAGTTGATTACACTATTTTGTATGATGGTATAATTAATTTATGGAACATTTATAGAGGCAGCATATCTTAAAGGGGTTTTCCATTATGGTTTGTATATTCATGGCTTATCTTTAGGACAGGTCATCAATATCAGGTCGGTGGACACCATGCAGGCCTACCAGTCATCTGTTCAGGAGTAGTCCCAGCAATGGGACAGCACTGCTCTGTATATTGTGTAGTACACAGCACTGGTTACTGCAGTCCTGCCCCCATTCACTTGAACAGGACAAGTGATGCGGTTACCAGCTCCATTCACTACATAATGGATTGGGCTGTGTAGTGCTACTCCTGAGGAGCTGATTGACGGAGTGCTGGACCCGGGCCAATCTGATATTAATGGCTTACCCCGAGGATAGGCCATCAATAGCAATGTGCTGGAATCTCCCTTCTCATCTGTTCCACCTGTTTATCACTATTCTTATGCCCTGGGGCCTGCCAACTGTGGATGAACAGTAGTCAATACTCTGTCCAATTAGGAATGTGCCTTGGGGGGGTGGAGGGGTACAACATTTAAAGGGGTTTTCTTAGACTGATGGGTGGGGATTTGGCGATCAGCTGTTTGAGAAGGCATCGGCGCTCATGGTAGCACCACGCCCTTCTCTCTGCTTTCTGGGCCAAGTGACAAGACCTTCAATGGTCAGATGGCCTAGGAGCAGTTCAGCCCTATAGAAGTGAATGGGGCTGAGCTGCGATACCAAGCACAGCCGCTATACAGTGTACAGCAATGTGCTTAGTGAGCACGGAGAAGGGCACCAATGCCTTCTCATACAGCTGATCAGCGGGGGTCCCAGGTGTTGGACCCCACCATCAGATACTGATGACCTGTTCTGAAGATAGGTCATCAGTATTAAAGTCCTGGAAACCCCTTTTAAGTGTCTTATAATAAAACCTTTTCACGTTGCGGATCTGCAGTTTGTAGATGTCTCGGATTAAGCGATTCCTTTACTGGAGGTTTGTTCCCGTTATGTTGGGGATTTTTGTGTATGTGACTAGCACTTGACTTGGTATTCTGATCAGAGACGTATTTTTGCATGTTTCCTCCAGTGCGGCTGAAAACCTAGGCAATATTATCTCCTCTACCCCCCCCTTGGCATATATTATACAGCACATCACCTGCCAAGTGGTGAACTGTTGTAATATTTTACTAGGTGCCGCTCAAGATCTTCTCAGCACAGCCTGTCACGGAAGAGATTATTTTAGCAGCTCGGCAGGCGCTCTGTGAACTTGTACATACACAGTTAACAGATTGAATAGAGGCTATTGATGTCCTGAATGAAGGCCTGACACAGATGCAGCTCTTTGTTGTGTGAGTGGAGTAGCAATGGAAGGCAATCGAATGAAGGCTGCCATTCTCAGACCTTCATGTTTCAGCGCATTTTCTTTTTTTTTTTTATAAAGTTAACCACTTAGGCCTCGTCCACATTTCGGTGTCATTTTCAAATCCGTGAAAAAAAGCGTCCTTGTTGCATCCGTGAAGGATCCATGCTTGGCCCGTGTGTCCGTTTTTACCCTCCATGTGTCATCCATAATCCACAGACGCTGCTCAGCTGAAAATTAATTTCCAGAGCATCTCTTGTCAGTCTTTAGTGAAGAACAGATGCCATCCGTGTTGTGTCCATGATTTTCACGGACCCATAGACGTGTTTGGTCCGCATCACAGACCAAAGTAGTGCATATCTCTATGATTTAAATTTTTTTTTTTTACTGACCCATGTGAACAGACACATGCAAATCAATGGGTACAAGTGATGTGGATGAGGCCTTACATTGTGTCTCTTGCTAGTTTATCACAGTCCCCTTCAGTAACAACATGTTTTAAAAGGTATGCACACTATTTTGTGAATCACTCCAATGCAACATAAAAATAAAGCAGCTGTGAAAATATGCTGTGTTTAGAATAAAAAAAGTAAAAAAAAAAACCAAAAAACACACTGTTCAGTCCTGTGTATAACTCCCACTTTTTAGCCCCTCTTCTTACTAAACTACAGACAATAGAAGGGGGGTAAGAAAGTAACCAGATCCTGCCTTCAGGATCAGACTACATAGGGTTTGTTTGTAGTCTGTAACCATGGAGACGTGTAGCTCTGCATCGGAACTGTAGATAAACACAGGAGGAGATTTTTTTTAATAAAGATTATTTGCAGAGTTCTCTTAAATCGTAAGTGCATTGGATTTATGAAATTGCAAAATTTTGCATAAAAAAGAAAAAAAATTAAACTGCTTGACAATCTACAATTTTATACTGTACCACTTGATTGATTATTGCCTTTAAACTTTTTTAAATCTTAATTTGACCACTAGGTGTAGCTCTTAGGGTGCACTCATTCTGTGAAAAAAATAATTCTCCTGGGGCTTACTGCTCCATTGAAATGAATGGAACTGATTTTCAAGGTGTGACTGCCCCCTTAAAGGGAACCTGTCATCAACTGTATGCTGATCTCACTGAGGGCAGTATAAATTAGTGACAGAAATGCTGATTTCAGTGGTCTGTCAGTCATCAGCTAAAAGTAAGTGGTTGCCGAGAACCAGCATCATAATCATTGCAGCCCAGGCCTTGAAAAGAGTCAAATCTACCTGAGAAGAGTCATGGTTATTAATAATCTCCTGCTCTCCCGCCCATCTGCTGATGATTGACAGTTCTCTCCTAGAGAGAAAGGGAGAAAACTAGGTAGAAGCCTGTCAGTCATCATCAGGTGGGCAGGAGAGCAGGAATTCATGAATAACCATGACTCTTCTCAGGTAGCTGTGACTCTTTTCCAGGCCCAGTCTGCAATGTTTGTGATGTTGGTTCTCGGCAACCACTTACATTTAACTTATAAATGACAGACCGCTGAAATCAACTCACCTGTCTCTACTTTATTCTGCTGTTAGTATGGGCAGCATAAAGGTGATGACAGGTTCCCTTTAAGCTCAATCTAAAAGTCTTTTACACAGAACAGTGATTGGAAGCAAACATTTGTACGGCTGATTTTTGTACCATCTAAACAACCCCGCGATCAGCCAGCAAGTGAGCAAATGATCACCTGACAACTAATCAGATCATTTATGCAGCCACAAAAAAGATTTGCCAGAAGTACGCTCCTCACATGAACAACCGATGTGCTGCCAGCAATATAGATATACTGTGTGGAGGACAAATGATCATAGTTTATTTTCTTTCTCTCCCACACAGATTACATTAGGATGCGTAAAAAGCCCTTTACATGAGCGCTGATCGACTCGTCATAGCATCGATTGGTGGGCTGAAAGCCGCATGTGTAAAAAAGAAAAAAAAAGGACCCCAAGAGCAGCGCTAACACATGTAAATGTACAGATAACGCAGAATAACTAATGACTTCAGACTTAAACCAACATTAATAGAAGACGAGGTACTTGATTCTCCTCCGTTTAGCAGAGAAGTCCATGTTCATTTATAAGCCGGCAGGTTTCAGCCGCTAAATCATTTCCCTGTTTTGACTTTGGTGCTTTTATGATGTAAAGCGTCCTTATACAGTCTAAGTGATACTTGTTAATGAGATGAGATTTCCTTCTTTTTCACTTTCATCCACGTGGACTTGAAAGCAAATTCTACTCCTCTCCTGCTCCATAATTGATCAGAAGATGATTAGCAAATTAAGAGGAACTTTCCTGGTGCAGTCGGCACTAATAGGCCCATCTTTAACGTTTGACAGAAGGCTGACTGCTAGGATCTACAGTTACAACCGAAAGTGAGCTTTAAAGGGGTAGTTGGCCGCTTACCTCCAGATACAGCGCCATACCAGTCCTTGGGCTGTGTCTGATATAAGAGTTCAGCCCCCCCCAAACATCTGTCATTTATCACAAGCTGCAACTGGATGAAGACCCCTGAGACCCCTACTGATGGCTAGAATGAAAGTTATACCGCCATGTTTATGTCAATTTATAGACTTTCACAAATGGTCTTGGTGTCACATATCACATTTATGGATGCAGGTTCCATCTCCAGAATGGTGTTCCCCGACTTTTTTCTGCCTGGAGCCACCCCAACTGTGAATGGAGAGGTTGGTGTACGCAGATCTCTCCATACACTCCTGTGGCAGTTCTGAAAACTTTTTTACATAGTTATATAACACGGTTGAAAAAAGACATAACCATAAGTTCAACCAATGGACTTGCTTGTCTGTATTCAGGACGCCTATGGAACTGAATGGAGAGAACCATGATTACACAACCACCTCTCCATTCACCGAGGCCATGGGTGGCTTTATCAGGGATTAATCGCGCTTACTCTGCAGGGCTAAGCATGCAAGGAAGGCTGAGTAGGACCGCCCACTGGACTCCTAAGCATAGAACAGTGGTGGCAAACCTATGGCACAGGCGCCAGAGGTGGCACTCAGAGCCCTCTTTGTGGGCACCCACGCCTTGGAAAAAGTCTAAGGCGTACCAATATGCCTTAGACTTTTCCTGCCATTCATCAGCGCAGGGCACACTATGAACAGCACAGGCAGCACACTGAATGTAGGCAGCTATTATAGCTAAATGGTAAAGTACATGGAGGATATACTATACTGGACTGTAGTATTCAGGTTACATTGCCGTGTTGGCACTTTGTGATAAATAAGTGGTTTTTGGGTTGCAGTTTGGGCACTCAGTCTCGAAAAGGTTTGCCATCACTGGCATAGAAAGAGCAGAGGGTTTAAAGGGGTTGTCCGAGTTATTTTTTTTTTGTCCCTTGTATGTTTCTAAGTAGCCAAATGTAATGGTTTTTCAATACACTTACTTCAACTTCAGTGGCCCCTTTCTCAAATTTCACTGAGGGTCACATGACCTGTGATGTCAGCTTCTCACCCTGCTCTAATGATGTTTCGTGCACAAGCCTGAGAGATCAGATAAGAGTCTGTACACGAGACGTCACTGTGCTGGCCACGCCCCCTGCACTTCCGGCTGCTGCTGTCAGGTAGGGGGAAGATCCTGTGTGTATCAGCAGTGTCATTGTACAGCTGGGACTTGTTGTCCTACACATACAACATGCTGCTGAGTATCCCAGCAGGCAGACATGTCACTCAGGACAGCACTTGTATTTACTCCCTTTGCAGAGCAGGGGGAGGGGCAGTGATTGTTGTTATTGCAGGTAAAGAAAGGCCAGAATAGAACCGGGGAAATTATGAAATTATAGATTTTTTTGCCTAAAACTTGGTTAGCTTAGTTTATATATTGCTGACCATCAGATTTACAGTGCTCTTTTTTTCATACCTCTGACAACCCCTTTAAATGTATAAATTACAGGTTTTACTGATTTTTTTTTTTCCTGCAAACATCAATCTGCTCAGCGCCTTCTGCTCTCTAACCTGCTGCCTGCAGATGACACTCCATGTTGACAGGTTCCCTGGCCTCCATTTGTATATATTTGATGCTGTAGGTGTTCCTTCTTTCCCTCTTTCCCTTTAAATTTACATATTTGCAGCAAAGGTTTGTTTTCTGATCAGAAAAGCAGCCTGTAATCTTCTCTTTATAAATCCCAGTGTCTGCGATGGTGATTTGAAGGCACCCCATGTACCAGTTTCATATTTAATGAAATGGGTCTAGCTTAAATAAGATACTAACACAATCCTTAGATCCGTGCAAAGGAGAGCTTATGATCTTCCTATGCATCAAAGGATGCAATCTGCTGGTTTTTCCCATCTTACATCTTTGAATTCTCTACCAGTTCGGCGAGCAGAACAGCAAGAGCACCAGTTCAGCAGTTATGTTCTTACTCTGTGCTGAGCTCTATCGTTATATTTTACATATTTCTTTCTTTTTTTTTTTTTCTTTTAAAAAGGTGAACCCCCCCCCCTCCCCCACCCCCCTCTCTCTCTTCAGCCGCAGGTGCCAAAGGTGGACCAAATGCAATTTAAATGCCAGGAAGGAGATGTATTTATTTTACGTCTGTCTATATGTTTTTTTGACACTTTTGACTATTAGCATGCTTTACTGGTCACAGACAGTCTTGCATATTAAAATGACCTTGCTTTTAATACGGAGGTGATTCTCCTATCAATTTTTAACGTGGAAGCATGAAATATTAACAAACACCACGGCCGTTGTGTTCTACCATGTCATTCTCTAATCCAGTCAGAGCACTAACAAGGCGAAGCTGCTATAGGTGTCTTCATGTGGTGATTGTTTATCCGTACTCCTGGCTTACTGACCGTCCAATGTGTCCTCCCATCACTTCATGGAGGCATACACAGTGTACTTGTATGTACATGACATACATATGTGTGTGTGTGTATATATATATATAGATTATATGTACAGATAATCAGTATAGGCATGTATCATGACACCTACAGTATGTCTGTGGTATGGCAGGGTGCTGCCCCATTAGGATGGGTAAACAGGGATACCCTTTCTCTAGAATAATGGGGCTTCAGTGGTTCGGTCAGATGCCCATCAGTGAGGTAGTTATTTCCAATCTTTTGGATGGCATCAATTTAATGCCTTGGGTACTATTTTGGCATTTAGACCCCCTTATTTTTGTTTTTGTGTTTTCTATAGATTTTTTATATATCTATTGACATGGCCATATGAAGGTGTTTTTTTTATACTACTGTGGTTACATGTTACTTATTGATTTAATGTTTATTACCGTTTTTTCTGGTACATAGGACTTATTGATTACCTTTTTTGTTGCTTTTTTTTTCTACGTTGTTTACTGGGCAGTTTAAATAAATGTTATCTCTATTCCAAAGGTTGTGACCAATGCAGTAATACCATACACCTCAGTTTTATTTTCTGTGCAATATTAAATGGTGCCAAACCGAGAGTACGACTTGTCCCACAAAAAACAAGCCCTTATACGGCTCTGTGAATGGAAAAATCGAAAAGTTATGGCTCCAGAAAGGCAGGGAGTGAAAAACATTAAAAATCTGTACTGCTGTAGATTTCTGTCTTCATTTAGTCCAGAAAACCGGCATTAATGAAGATAAGTGCCGGCCTCGCCCCCATTTTCAGAATGTGCCGGGGACGGAGTAGAAACACAGCGGTGTTCAAAAAGTTACAAGGGTTTGTGACTTTTTTTTACACCATAAAACTGGTGTAGGGGGGAAAGATAAATGCCCCCATTAGACTTTTCCAACCTGTATCATAATCATATGGACAAACCCTTATGGCTCCAGGCTTTACCCTGCAGGACAGTAGGGCCTGGTGATTGTTTCCCCATTTCTGTAGTTTCTGTAACAGTGTGTAGTCCTGAACTGGTTCCTACCACCCAGAAGGGATGCCACAAGCAAGGGATGGGCCACCTCTACCCTGCATGGTTTGTATACCCTTGCATATGAAGATTACATGTAGAAATGTAGGTGCACATGCTTATGGGGGGCGTCTTCATGTCTGCCTATATGTCCTCTGATCTATAGCACTGCACACATCCTTGGAGCCAGGTTGCAATTGGACCTAAGAATTTGTTACGTTTAACTAACTTTTTGTGTAGTTGTTTCTGCTGTAGATGACTATGAAGGGTCTTCTTCTATCTGGTGTATAGATTCATCAGTATCCTCTTCACTATTGGTTAAAGGAGGCCATACACTGGAGATTCTGGACGGCTGATTTGGACCATTTTCTTCGAACTGTTGGTGCCTTTTTGTGCTACATTGACTTTAGCCATTGCCACCAATGTCCGTTGAAAAGCTGGTCTGTTAGGTGGTGTTTTAGCAAAGTTTTTAGAAGAACAGATCTGCTTCCCATCAATGAAAGCCCAGACCAGGCCTCAGATCGTGACAGATTGATTGGTTGTGGCAGTGTCATCCAAGATGACTACCTTTTCAGACCAAGCATGAGCAATATCCTGAATGGACATTTATAAAAACCCTATTGCCCTTATCTCCGTTTTCATTCATTTCATTGGTGGCTCCCACATTCTGTAGGTGTGGATGTGCCACAATTATTCCTCTTCTGTCCCCATATTCTACAATGTTCCCGCAGTCCAGTGATTTGGCTCTCCAGCTATAACGTAATAAGTGAGCCGGCTGCTTGATTTGATAGAACTTTCGAATTGAAGTAATTATTTAATTTTTCAATTTTATTTAACAAGGTTTATCACCAAATTAAATGCTTTAAGAAATAAAGCGGAATCTGCCTGTGAAATACAAGTAGAAATGAAGTTAAAGCGGGCAGTAATTGAATGATTCCCTTCTATAATTCTGCTCTGTAATTCTGTTACGCTGCTGCCTCCTGCGTTGCAGCCTTTTCCTCTTAACCATGCTTTATTTGCAAAAGGACTACATGTTCCAGCATGTCCGTGCAGTGAGCATCTATCTTCATTTTATGGGGCTGTGTTAGAATTCTGTAATGGGCACCTGGTCAGGAGTGGCACTGTGCCATAGAGGGGCTAGGGTCCGATGTTATACAGGCAGACCCCCACCATTCATTCTAGCCATGTGCCATCAATGCATATAATGAAAGAACTTCTGAAGGGGTATTCCCTGGTGGGGGCCAACTGTCCTCAGAATGAAAGAGCTGCAGATAAAGTGATGCTTTATCATTGAACATGGCAGTTCCTCGGACTCTTCATACAATGGCTCAGCAGGGGTCTCAGAGGTCACGCCCCCTCCATAATCATAATGTTATGGCCGATGCAATAACATCATGAGAAGTCTTTAATTCTGTAATCATAGGGTTGTTTTACTGGAATTTACAATTGGACGTGGTAGATGAAGTCCCATTTACACTGGCTGAGGAGGGGCCAGTTATAGGACTGGACAGACGTACAATCGCTCTTTCACAATGAGTGACCCGTGTAAATGTGGTACCACTCACCCGACATACACGCAAAGTGCTCTTTTGTTGGGTGATCTGATCATTTGTAGAACACAAGAAGATCATTGTTTCTCGGCAGTCTAAACCGGGATGTGCTGCTGACCAACCATGAAAGTGTATGGGGATGAATGATCGTAGTGGTAAATAGTAGAGATGATTGCTGCATGTAAGTGTATGGGGATGAATGATCGTAGTGGTAAATAGTAGAGATGATTGCTGCATGTAAGTGTATGGGGATGAATGATCGTAGTGGTGAATAGTAGAGATGATTGCTGCATGTAAGTGTATGGGGATGAATGATCGTAGTGGTAAATAGTAGAGATGATTGCTGCATGTAAGTGTATGGGGATGAATGATCGTAGTGGTAAATAGTAGAGAGGATTGCTGCATGTAAGTGTATGGGGATGAATGATCGTAGTGGTAAATAGTAGAGATGATTGCTGCATGTAAGTGTAGTTAACAAACAGGCAATGACTGAGAATAAACATTCGTTCCCAATAATTGCCCAGTGTATCGGCCCATGTGAATGGGCTGTTACCTCATGTAGCCGTTTCCCCGGCACCACAGTGTAGGGTACTTACATCCTGGCAATGATGAGCGTCTGTAATATATAGTATATTGGATTGGAGCCTCCACAGACATAAGGTAGAAGGGAAGGATTTACACCACGTGTTTAGAGCCGCACCTGGTTTTGACTCAAAATCACTTGTGTGTGAATAAGACTTAAGAGGAATATGTCATCAGAAAATGACCTATTGTTCAAATCAAATTTTTATGATAAATATTTGATTTGAATTTATTTTTTTTAATTGTCCGTTTCACTGTTCATATTTTTGAAAAATCCTAAAATCATACAGTTTTCATACTGCCCACTTGGCCGAAACTATATCCAAACTTCCTGTTCTTTGAGAACAGCCACCATGGGCCATATAGAATATTGACTTAAAAAGTCAGGGCGGAGTCGATGAGCACTATACAAAGGTAATATCTGTCATTGTAATCCTGTCTGTGATGATAATGAGATGGATACTTAAAGAGAAACTAAACGTTTGTAAAACTTTCCTTACAAATGTTGTAAATGCCCAAAACTGATTTTTCTAATATACTTTATTAATCGATCGTGCTGTTTTTCTGCTCCATAGCAAATCGGGACCGGAGTAGCAATGTTCTATAGAGAGCCTTGAACTAAGTGGAGTGGGTTCAGAGGGGAGCCTGCTCCGCTAAATCCTGGCATAGAACATCTGTTTAGGGTAGAGGGTACTGATGTGCCGTGCCAGAATTTACCCAAGCTTGAGGGGGGCACAGGTGGGGGCAGCGATGGGCCCCCTGTGAAGTCCATGATCCTCTGACGCAGCAGAACTTTACCAGCGTAATGATTTTACAGCTCGATACCACCCAGGACTTTGGGGGCCTATTTGAGCAGGAAAACCGCTGAATCGATTAATGAAGTATATTAGAAAAATGATTTTTAGCCTATTTAGAACATTTTAAAGAGCGTTTTACAAAAGTTTAGTTACTCTTTAACTTTTAACTGTGCAGAACAGGAAGTCCAGACATATTTTAAGCCTAGTGGCCAATGCGAAGACTGCATGATTTTAGGATTTAAAAGAATATATAGACATGGAAAATTAAAACAAAAATCACCAAAAAATATGATAAACTGTGTAATAAACAATGTGTTATTTTCTGACACATTCCCTTTTTAGCAATGATTTTGAAGTTCTTGTGGGGGGGGTTACATATAAATGTAAAATACTTGTGTTTAGAGGATTTCCATCTTGGCTAATGACTTTGATAAGGACAGCTTTGTGCCTTGGCTCATTCAGGTCGGAGAATGTCTTTAGATCACACAGGAGTCGCCCATATCGAGCTCGGATTCACCCAATACACGATAACCCCATTTAACCAATCTTAATCTGCCTTGATTGAGCCAAAAAGAAGAACTGCGGCTGCTGATAGAGTAACACGTGCATTGATAATTGGAAGGCTTGTTGACATTCCTGTAGATAAGCAGAACTATCTATTAACATCAGCGTGGCCATTGCTTCCCCCGCATGACGCTCTCGAGGACCCCTCATGTGAGCCGGAGTCTGTGGCACATTGTGGTTTGTGCTGTGAAGGGCACGCGGCAAGGGTAATTTTACCTATTCTGCATTGAGAGATTAGGATGCTAATGTGAGCAGATAAGACTATAAGAATCGAAGTGCACGCGGCTTATTCTCACTGACTCCAGCGCGCTTCTGTGTGGAATTGAAAGCACTATGTTGTCTGAATTTGTTATGAGCCGTCAGCTGAACCTCTCTTTTTCTTTCCTTTGCTCGCTCTCTTTCGGCTGACTGAAGGGAGAGTCGTGTCAGAATCCCATTGACTGCTCTTTTAGACATCTGCAGTCTATCATGTCTAACGTTTAGGGTTACATCGCCAGGGCTGACGCAGAACCAGCAGGTAGGTAGGGGTAGGTGGTTGTCACACATTGTGTTTCCTGTCAGTGTAGACAGATCAAGGGATATCTCACTACTTGTACATTGTATACTGTACATTGTGTATTATTGTACATAGCAAGCTGTGTTATAGTAGTTATATTCTTGTACATAGGAGCAGTATTATAGTAGTTATATTCTTGTACATAGGAGCAGTATTATAGTAGTTATATCCTTGTACATAGGAGCAGTATTATAGTAGTTATATTCTTGTACATAGGGGCAGTATTATAGTAGTTATATTCTTGTACATAGGGGCAGTATTATAGTAGTTATATCCTTGTACATAGGAGCAGTATTATAGTAGTTATATTCTTGTACATAGGGGCAGTATTATAGTAGTTATATTCTTGTACATAGGGGCAGTATTATAGTAGTTATATTCTTGTACATAGGGGCAGTATTATAGTAGTTACGATATATTCTTGTACATAGGCAGTATTATAGCAGTTATATTCTTGTACATAGGGGCAGTATAATAGTAGTTATATTCTTCTACATGGGGGCAGTATTATAGTAGTTTTATTCTTGTACATAGGGGCAGTATTATAGTAGTTACGGTATATTCTTGTACATAGAAACAGTATTATAGCAGTTATATTCTTGTACATGGGAGGCAGTATTATAGTAGTTACGGTATATTCTTGTACATAGGAGCAGTATTATAGTAGTTATATTCTTGTATATCGACAGCAGTATTATAGTAGTTATATTGTTGTACATAGGGGCAGTATTATAGTAGTTATATTCATGTACATAGGAGGCAGTATTATAGTAGTTATATTTTTGTACATAGGGACAGTATTATAGTAGTTATATTCTTGTACACAGGGAGGCAGTATTATAGTAGATATATTCTTGTAGATAGGAGCAGTATTATAGTAGTTATATTACTGTAGATATTGGCAGTATTATAGTAGTTATATTTGTGTACATACATTGCCATCGATGGATATACAGCTATTCTCATCTGTAAAGATGGACAAGAATAAGACCTGCCGGGCAGAAGGATCTGCCAAAAAAATTATTGCATGCTTGGCCCATAGAAATAAGTGAGTGTGACACTTGTGAAAAAACGGATAGCACACTGATGAAAAAATTGGTTGGGCGCATGAGCCCTTATGCTGAATCCCTATACATCGCCCACTGGGTTAAAGGGTTTTTTGAAACTTTAATACTAATGTCCTATCCATTATACAATGTCCGGCGCTGTGCTTGGTGAGCATGGAGAATGCCACGGCACTTACAGGAGCGCTGGTGCCTTCTCAATCAACTGATCGGCGGGGGTCCCGGGTATCGTATCCCCACTGATCAGATACTGGTGACCTGGATGTTCTGGAAAACCCTTTTAAGTTCTTTTGTTTTGGATTGCCCAACTGCCTCTATACGGCTTTCCTTCCAAGTATTTTAAATACCTAAAAGCTGAAAATGCCCTCATGGTACGGAAAATACGGCAGAAATGTCTGCTGTGGATTTCACCTTCTCCATTACAAAGTCTAAGACCTGCAGGGGAGATCTGCAACGTAAGTTTACATGCCTCAGGTTTCCAATCTGCAGGTCAATTTATTGCAGCATGTGGAAGAGGTTTCTTAAAATCTCATCTACTTTGCTGGTGCTATACAATGCTGTGGATATGCTGCCCTGAAAATATGTGACTGCAAATCCACAGTGTATCTGTCACGTTTGACTGTACCCCAGGGAGCTGGGATTATAATTATGATGTCAGGTCCTTGGAGGATGAGGTCTGTAATGGCTCCTTTACATTTAAAATCTTCAAATACCATATTTTTTGCACTATAAGACGCACAAAGTGGGGGGTATGTCGGTGTGGCTTATGGTGTGAATACTGACGAGCGATTCCATTATGAAAGCGTTCATTAGTACAAAAGTGCCCCCGACTCTCAACTCACTCGCTTTGCGCACATGTGAGGACATTGGCGCTCTTTGTCCTCATGTTGTGCGGGTCGGGTCACAGCGCATGGCAGGAAGAGCAGGAGCTTGATCCCCAGTACTTGTATGTACTACATGACATAAGCAGTTCATTTTGGATCCGAACATGTAAGGGAATGATATTATACACGTCTGTATCACCTGTCTAGAATATCAGGGGGTCATTCGCTAGACATCATAAATCTACTATGTGCAGCCATACTAGTTTTCGTACTGTCATTAATATAAATGGAGCCTAGTGGATTTTCAACTAATTTATTGGCCTTTTGGGCTTCATACCCATACAAAGCCGGTGGCAAGTCGTTCAGCATCATTACCGGCAAATTTAAAAGGAACCGTCCTTATCTTGTGTATCTTTTAGAACAGTGTAGTCTATAGTTATACAGTGTGCACTGAAAACCTTGCAAAGATTAGGTCATTGCCCATGTCCATTAATGTTTTATAATTTGAACGTACGGAAGCAATTGTTCTGCTTTCATCGTTTTTCACATATTTCTGTTGATTTTCTCCTCATAGTACTTGTTTTTTTTCTTATTATTATTGAGCATGCTTTTATATTTTATGTGCATTTCCATCTTTTTTTTTTCCCAAAGTCATAAGACCCTGAATAACCGTAGCTCCTCCATCTGTTTTGCAGAGTTCATGTTCCTGACCGTCCTTTTGGATTTCTTTTTAATATTGTGTGACTTCTCCATCCTTGATTCCCTGACCTGCATTGCCTTGGTAACCATTTCATTTGTTTTATGTTTTATTTGTCATTTAGTAAATTTATTTTTATATAATATGTTATCATCTCCATCTTATTTTTCTATGTGTAATTTTTGATTTTCTGCTATATAGATTATTATCTTGTTTTTATTACATTCAAATTAATTTTTTGCTTGCTTGATTAATAAAAAAAAATTAAAGTTCATGTTTTTGTATTTTTTTTTATATATATTTTATATATCCATTTTCTTTTAGTTAGGTTATTAGATGTGTAGCTGACACCATTTGACCCAAAATCTTGCTGGTTTGGAATCAATAATTAAAGTGATTTCACAACAAATCGATCAAATACTTTGGCAATAAAAATGAATCATTTTGATACTAAAAAACCTAAAAAAGGCTACTAATAGCTTTAGTTTTATGTGTCATGTTTCTAGCATACATCCTCTTTGGTACTGCTGCTAATCTGTGCTGCCAGATGTGCCCTTTGGACAGAATCAATCTCCTCCCCCCTCTGGCAATTGATAATCTAGTCCCTTCTTCCTTTCATTGCTGATGGAGTATTCTCCACTATACTGCCATGCTACTGCTATGACTACAGTTCAAGTAAATAAAATAAAAAAATGGTAAGCTGCGCCAAAGAAGTGACACAGGAATGCATCAGATATTGTTACATCAGCATACCTACCAGTGCACAAAATAAAGGGTGATGTGAGTAGAGCATTTTGTTTCCTTCCTGATAGGTTAATATCTGTTTTAAAGTAATTTGCAGTGTTTCTAGCATTTGTTGCACTAGGTAGGTGGTTGTTGCTACTACTCTGTGTTGATAGACGTGGGCTTTTTGCACAATTTGTCTCCTTCCCCCTCTGGCATCTAACAATATAGTCCTTTAGTAGACAAGCAGAAAAGCTATTTCTATTGCCTAAAGTATCCTTATACAGAAAACTGGTGGTAGGGAGAGTGACTGAACATTGGGTGGACGCGCACACCAGGTGAAGCCATGTAAGTACATGTCATAAATCTTCCCTACATTTTTTAATAGCATGTAGGTGACATACGTTAAAGGGTGGGGCAACAAAGTTACAGCACACATGTATAGGGGGATCGAATATTCAGCTTTATACTTGTGATGACCTGCCTTGAACTCCCGTGAAAGAAACCATCAGGTTCTGGAAGAGTCTGGAATTCTAATCATCGCAGGTAAGGTGAAAAGGTAGGTGGTTGGTATATGGGCCCAGTCTGTACAAAACGAACTAGATGTATGTTCCCCTTATCAATTCCATAACTCTCCTTCACCACCACCATTACATGCATTAAATGAAGCAAAAGGATAAGGTAAATGGCACAATGGGTAAGGCCTGCCCAAGAGGCAGGTATTGTTTCATAAATGCCCGTGCAGGTGCGGATGGTAATATTAATTTGGTATAAAATGTGGGGACCCCCACTAAGTTTTGTCCCTGGTCAGAATGCAGATAGTTTGCGCTCACTCTCTTGGAGATTGCCAAATGGTAGCTAGTATTTTACTGTTGCCATTGCTTCCATTATTGTTCTGGTGTGGCTGTGCAGGGGCGGCCGTTAGAGATCTATTTCTAGTAGTCCCATAGTGATGAATAGAGGGCAAGCTAGAACTACCACACCATTCAATTTGGGTGGGGGGCCCTGCAGGGTACCCCCTTTCTTATGAAGGCTGGGGCTCCCAGAGATTGAATTCCCAAAGATCTAAGGGCTCATGCACACGAACAAAACATATTTTTTTCCCTGTTTTCGTACCGTTGTTTCCGTTTTTGTTTTTTTTTGTGGCCCATATGGGGATCCATTCACTTCAATGGGTCCGCATAAAAAACAGGATTTACTCTGTGTGCATTCCGTTTCTGTAAAAAAAATAGAACATGTCCTATTATTGTCCTTATTAAGGACAAGGATAGGACTGTTCTATTATGTTCCGTTCTGTAGAATGCGGAATGAACACAGCCGGTATCTGTATTTTGCGGACTGTAAAACAGGCAACGGTCGTGTGCATGAGCCATAAGTCTGCTTTTACATGGCCATTTGTGGTCCGTGTAACTGCTGCATTTCCTGGATCAGCTGTAGCCCATGTGAGCAGAACTCACTGCATTATAGTGATCAATGATGCTGTGACTTCCAGCTCGACTACAGGTCTGCTGTTTTGTACTCACCGCATCATTTGAGTACGGGGCAATAGGCCTGCAGTTGGGCAGGAACTCACAACATTACAGATCATTATCATGCAGTGAGGTCGGCTCACACGAGCCCCAGTTGGTCTGGGAAATTCGGCTGTCACATGGACCACATTTCCTGGACCGCACATGGCCATGTGAAAGCATCCTTAAAGGGAACCTGTCAGCTCTGAAACACCCCCTGAACTAGAGTAAGTGGTGTAAAGTGTAAGTGATGCTGAATCCGAATATGTAAGTTTTATCTTCAGACTCACTTCCATTCTGACGCTGTGCTCCCACAAACCAGCAGTAAAATGCATTGAGAGTGCTCTTCTTTGAGTCCTCTCCATTATATGAGTGAGCACCGGAGTCCACTGAGTGCATTTTACTGCAGGTTTGTGGGAGCACAGAGTCGGAATGGAAGTGAATATGAAGATAAAAATTACATAATCAGACTCGACGTCACTTACACTATACACCGCTTACTCTAGTTTGGATGGTGTTTCAGAGCTGACATATTCCCTTTAAGTTAAACTCACTACATTACAGTCATTTATGATACAATCGGTTGCTATTTGATTGCGGCTCTGTTGTACAGTGCTGACATAATCACGTGAGTTAAGTACAATACAGCTGTAATCAGAGAGGAATTGACTATAATAAATTACTATCATTCAGTCAGTTCGGGTCTAGGAGATGCGGCTGATACACGACCCATGTTCCCCGGAATGAGAGTGGCCATGTGAATCAGCCCTTATAGTTATCCCCTATCTTATGGATGGGGGATAACTTAATATAACCAGAATACCCCTTTACATTTCATTGGTCTGTACCAAGAAATTGGCAGCGTGCACCATTCTTGTCCATTCTCTGCGGCTCATTAATTTAAATAAACGGGTCTGGAAAAAAACTGACTCCACCTGCACGCTTTACAGGTGTCCAGATTTGTGTTGTGTGGATGAAAATCACAGCGGCTGTCTGTCTCCAGCCTAAAAGGCTGTGCCCCGACCGCACTCCTTCAGCATCTCATTTTGCATTCTCCTACATTGTAATAGTTTTTCTCCTGCAGAAGCTTCTGGCTAGATTAACTAGAGGTTGTTAAATAGGCAATAATAATTGGTGTTACAAAAAATATTACCGCACAGTGTTTTTGTCGGCTTAACGACCGTTTCATTATGAATTAGGTATGCACTATAATCATGTGTTCCTGACCTAATCTGCTTTGGAATTTTAGGCCATGTGTTTGCTGTGCAGATCTCCTGTGGTGCAAGGCCTGTAATTGCTCGGAGAGATTCTTTGAAGTTTTCCTGTAATGGATGTTTATTTAACCCCTTTTCTCAAGGAGTTCCTCAATGCCCCATACCTCATACCTCAGAACAGACCCCTTTATTCTCCTTGCCAACGCTGGTGGCAAAGAGGTGTATGGAACGGGTTCATCAGCCGATCTTGCTCCATCTGCTGCAGGTGCTGGTTGTAAAATACAAAATCTCAGGTGATCCTTTGCTATGACAGCCTGGAGCCTAAGGGGTCTAAAATTACAGTGGAAATCTTATTTTTATTTATTTTTGTTAAATAAAAAAACACATATTAAATGCAGACTGCCCCCTTTCCCAATTTTACATATGAAAATACACAATAAAAAAATAAACATAACCCGAAAATGCCCAAACTATTAAAATATAAAAGTGTTTTCTGCACTGTGAATGCTTTAATGAAAAAAATAAAAATGCACAAATCCCCCCCCCAAAAAAAAATTGAATAGAAAGTGATAAAAAAAACTCATATGTACCCCAAAGTGGTTAAAAATAAAAACTAGAGCTCACCCCACAAAAAGCCTCTCACAGCTACATGGACAAAAAAAAAGGTAAGGCGTGTCAGAATATGGCGATACAAAGAAAAAATGTTTCAAAGTAGTAAAACAATAACATACTATTTGGTATTGCCATAATCGTACTGACTCGCAGTAATTTTTAAAACCTAGTGAACGCCATAAAAACAACCCCCCAAAAAAACTGTGGAACTTTCTAATTTATTTCACACAACAAAGAATTTTTCCCATTTTTTTTTCAATTTGAGATATAGCAAATAAAATAGTGCCATAAAAATACAACTTGTCCTACAAAAAAAATAAGTCCTTAAGGCCGTGTGAACAGAATAGTAAAAAAGTTCAGTATTGGAGGAAAAAAAAGTAATGAAGAATACAAGTATTTACCAAAATAGACGTGTCACGTGAAGTGGTGACAGGTCCTCTTTAAATAGTCTGTGATTTATGTACGTGTGAGGGAGGAGTTGGATACCAGCCAGACTGTGCAGATGGCATGTATCCGTTCCTTCTCATTGCGTCTGAGTGACTGAAGAGGCCTAATAAAATGAATCTGTCTTCCAGAAACGGCGCCCCACTTGTCTACATGGTTTGGTTAATTTTACACAAGGACGTTCCGGCTGTGAAACACTGTCCTTGTGATGGCCACGTTTCCTGGACCGAACACTCATCCTCTAACCCAGTGTTCCTCACCTCCAGTCCTCAAGGCCTACCTGCCAATCATGATTTGAGAATATCCCACAGAATGAATACCTGCGGTAAATCCTGATGCATTGACACTAATTATATCACCTGCTCAATACTAAGGAAATCCTGAAAACATGACCGGCAGGTAGGCCTGTAGGACTGGAGGTGAGGAACACTGCTCTAGCCACAACTTACAACATCATAATGACTTAAGATGATGTGAATTCCTGCAGGTCTTCTGTACTGTGTTTATATAATTCCATGAGAACAATAGACCCATGGTCATGCAGGAACTCATAGCATCATAAATCCATTATGATGCTGGGAGTTTGGGTCAGAGGAGCAGTGTTTGGTCCAGGAAATGCAGCATATTTCTTGGACTGAACATACTTATGTGAAATTAGCTTTTGATATTGCAGCTTGATATTGCTGTCCACCGCCACTCATATGACTGCCGGAGATGCTTGCACTCACCACGTGCAGCGTCCTCCTGCCATTTGCTCAAATGTATGTTTTGTTTGGTGTCTTCACCCTAATTACCCGATGCTCCTGATGAGGTGGTCCACAAAATACCACTAGAAACGCGTCGAGTAGGCTTTTTGCCAGTGTTGCTCTACGGCATTTAGGCACCCTCCCTGGACCACTCTGAGTGTCAAGTTGAGTTGGTTCTTTGGGAGTTGGACTAGGGATCTCTCTGGAATCACTCCAACGTGTCAAGTATATGGTACACGGAAGATGGTTCTCGGGTAACTAGATCTTTAAGTCTTAGGCAATTGGCACTAATGTAGTTGGTGTCTAGTGGGGAAGCTGCTAATATAAACTATACCAGTGCAGAGTACTGCCACCACCAATCTACACAGTTTAATTGGCGGCATTATATTTCTCAACCACTGTGGACATCCATACACAGGGTTGCCTTTTTCGATGGTTGCAGTTGCACGCTCACCATCACCTGTACACACTGCCTCCTTTTTTTGAGAGCAGGATACACCGTATAGCTCTCTTGTGAGATAGTGGGTTTAGCTTACATTTTAAATATTGTGTTTCAATAAAGTTGTTTGTTATTTTGATTTTTAAACCGTCACTTATAGGCAGTGAGTTCTTGATAAACATTTGGACGGTAAACAGTACGATATAGTTCAGTCAGTCTGTTAATATACAGCTCCCATGCAGACCTGTGTCCATAGTTATAGACTACAAACAAACCCTGTGTAGTCTGATCCTACCGCCATACTCCCCATTTATCATTCCCTGCTATCTCGCTTCCTTACCAAACATTAATTAAAAAGTACAGAGACAAACGGAAAGGAGGAAGACTGTAGGATCAGTGTAAGGCCCCATTCACACGACCGTATATTTGCGGGTCCGCATTATTGCGCACCCGCAAATATACGGGGGCTGCCCGGCGTGTGTTCCGCAGCGCTCGGAACACGCGCCGTGCGGCCCCATTGAAAATGCCTATACTTGTCCGTGCGTACGGACAAGTATAGGACATGTTCTATCTTTTTATGCGGAGCCGCGGCACGGAGCTGTCTCCGTGCCGCGGCTGTGCACTCCCATAGAGGTGAATGGGGCTGCATGTATTCCGCAATTTTGCGGAATACATACGGCCCCATTCATACGGTCGTGTGAATGGGGCCTAACGGATGGGCTGTAGACTGTAACCATGGAGACACATACATGTGCATCGAGGTTGTATACACAAAATGCTAGATTTTTACTGGAGCGTTGATAAAGTTGCTTCTTTTTTAAGTGCAATAAAGTGAATAAGTAGTTGCCAGAGTATACGTACCCTTCAAGTTAGAAGCCGGACAGTATAACAGCCAAATGCTGCATTGCCGGTTACGGTGTTCCCACTATATTTCCATGACTTATGACCGCTCTTCAGTGTATCATTTACAGAAATTGCAGCCCTTCATTCCATTCCCGGAACGGGCTGGCATTCTTGCGTAGTCTCTTTTCTTTGATAGAGTATGATTAAATAGCAGTAATTAATTAGCTATTAAGAATACATCATGTACTGATAGGAATCTCAGCCGCATAATCACAAAGGTGAGGATTACTTTGACAATCGATGTTCTGCACACAGGAATGGCACATCAATGTGAAAAAAAAGGATCACCGTCTTCTGCATATTGTCAGCCTTGTCTTGACTTTATTTAATACATTAGCTCTTGAAGCCCAATGGTGAGTATCTGGCAACGCAGCTTCACATGGTCTCTCTTCACGAGGCATTGGAGCACAGTCAACCACTTATCTCTTTTAAAAGCACCGAAGCATTGCTGATACTGAAATCTGACTGAATTTCCAACATGACTCATGTACAGGAAATTCAGACATGAGCCATGACACTGCCCGATGTTCAGGCAGGACCAGCGCCAATAAACACATCCATTGGCGTTCGTTTGCACTTGCCTATTACGCAGACCGCTGCAAAGCGAATGTGGGAGGAACCATTATTTACGGTGAATAATCTTCCCATTGTATTCCTCCAACATAAGCCTCATATGCAGTGTGAAGGAAGCCTTACTACCATATCAACCACATGTAAAAATAATTTCACCTCCTTTTCCCTCCATGCAGCCTTTACTTACTTTGCTTTCTGTCATGTGACACATCTTAAAGTGTCCCCTTACATACAGTGGGGGAAAAAAAGTATTTAGTCAGCCACCAATTGTGCAAGTTCTCCCACTTAAAAAGATGAGAGAGGCCTGTAATTGACATCATAGGTAGACCTGAACTATGAGAGACAAAATGAGAAAACAAATCCAGAAAATCACATTGTCTGATTTTTAAATAATTTATTTGCAAATTATGGTGGAAAATAAGTATTTGGTCAATAACAAAAGTTCATCTCAATACTTTGTTATATATAATTTGTTGGCAATGACCGAAGTCAGACGTTTTTTGTAAGTCTTCACAAGGTTGGCACACACTATTGCTGGTATGTTGGCCCATTCCTCCATGTAGATCTCCTCTAGAGCAGTGATGTTTTGGGGCTGTCGCTGGGCAGCACGGACTTTCAACTCCCTCCAAAGGTTTTCTAAGGGTTGAGATCTGGAGACTGGCTAGGCCACTCCAGGACCTTGAAATGCTTCTTACGAAGCCACTCCTTCGTTGCCCTGGCAGTGTGCTTGGGATCATTGTCATGCTGAAAGACCCAGCCACGTTTCATCTTCAATGCCCTTGCTGATGGAAGGAGGTTTGCACTCAAAATCTCACGATACATGGCCCCATTCATTCTTTCATACACACAGATCAGTTGTCCTGGTCCCTTTGCAGAGAAACAGCCCCAAAGCAAAATGTTGCCACCCCCATGCCTCACAGTAGGTATGGTGTTCTTTGGATGCAACTCAGCATTCACTCTCCTCCAAACACGACAAGTTGTGTCTCTAACAAACAATTCTTCTTTGGTTTTATCTGACCATATGACATTCTCCCAATACCCTTCAGGAACATCTAAATGCTCTCTAGTAAACTTCAGATGGGCCTGGATATGTACTGGCTTAAGCAGGGGGACACGTCTGGCACTGCAGAATCTGAGTCCCTGGTGGCGTAGTGTGTTACTGACGGTAGCCTTTGTTACGGTTGGTCCCAGCTTTCTGCAGGTCATTCACTAAGTCCCCCCGTGTGGTTCTGGGATTTTTGCTCACAGTTCTTATGATCATTTTGACCCCACGGGGTGAGATCTTACGCGGAGCCCCTGATCGAGGGAGATTATCAGTGTTCTTGTATGTCTTCCGTTTTCTAACTATTGCTCCCACAGTTGATTTCTTCACACCAAGCTGCTTGTCTATTGCAGATTCAGTCTTCCCAGCCTGGTGCAGGTCTACAATTTTGTTTCTGGTGTCCTTCGACAGCTCTTTGGTCTTCACCATAGTGGAGTTTGGAGTGTGACTGTTTGAGGTTGTGGACAGGTGTCTTTTATACTGATAACAAGTTCAAACAGGTGCCATTACTACAGGCAATGAGTGGAGGACAGATGAGCCTCTTAAAGAAGAAGTTACAGGTCTGTGAGAGCCAGAAATCTTGCTTGTTTGTAGGTGACCAAATACTTATTTTCCATCATAATTTGCAAATAAATTCTTTAAAAAATCAGACAATGTGATTTTCTGGATTTGTTTTCTCACTTTGTCTCTCATAGTTGAGGTCTACCTATGATGTCAATTACAGGCCTCTCTCATCTTTTTAAGTGGGAGAACTTGCACAATTGGTGGCTGACTAAATACTTTTTTCCCCCACTGTATATACACATCGGAACATGCTGACATTTCTGTAAGGCAGTGCTGGGACACCATTAGCGCCATCGCCTCCTACCATTCAAGTTAACTCGGAAGATATTTCCTATCAAGCATGGCCCAGCGAAGCACAATTATTTTTTAAGTGTCTCATTTTTTAATTCGGTAACATTTAGTGCTGATGTTTTAATTGCATACAGCTGAAGCTGCTAAATGAGCGACGAAATAGATTTAGATCTTCTCCGAGCTTTTCTGCCACCTATAAATATATATATCATTCATTAGGCTGTGGGATTAGCTGCTCTTCAGGAGCGGAGGGCGAGCCTGTACACTCTGCTCTGGAATATATGATTTGTACTGTTCGGGGAGGCAGGAGGTTTTTTATAATTTCTAGAGTTTGCAAAGATATTAATTGAATTAACATCAAGCGTTAATCTATATAGGCACGTCGTTAGTGCTTGGCGGATAAGCGCGGGTGGATGTCGCAGATCTGAGATGAAAAAGGTAGCTACAAATGATGAGCGCAGTAGTGGATGTGCAGCAATGTATTGTGCCATATCACTGGGCCACTGTGGTGGACCTAATTGAACCAGGACATCAGAGTGATACCTGATTACCTTGATAGCAATAATTGCACTGCTTGCAGCACTACAGGAACCCTATATAAGTCAGTGGGATACGTTAGTAATAAACAGAAGACAGGATGGTAGTGTCAACCAAACTTAAAAGAATCCCTGGATCTTCATAGGTGTCCCCTTTGTATATACCCTAGAGTCAAAAATGAGTAGTGTAAAGAAGGGCACATCTTCGTTCTGTGGAGTCTCCTATAGTGTCGAGCGAACTTGTGTTTTTTATGTTCGGCGTACAAGGTTCGGGTTATCTTATGGTCCATGGTAGCAGAATCCATAACGGAATTCTTAGATGACCCAAACCTTGTACGCCGAACTTGAAAACTCAAGTTTGCTCATCCCTAGTCTCATGGTGTATCACTGTATCACATAATCCCTATCAGAAGTTATGAAAATGGTCCTATGTTGCGGTTCAGGACTCCTTTTTATTTTCTGGAGTCCTGGGGGTGTCACCTTTCTTAAAGCTTCTAAATGAATGAGAAAGATCATACGATATACCATGCAACTCACAGAACCAGAAAGTACTTTTGTTTAATTTTCCCCCCTTCCTCCTCTGCGGCACTTTGGGGGATAATTACATCTCCTAGTGGTAGGTTATGTACCTACATATTAATTTAAAGGAGGTTTTTTGTACAAAAATGTTATCTTCAAATTTTAAATAGGTAAAAAGAAAATGTGGACACGCTGCTTCATAGCATAGTACCTTACAGGGGCACAAAAAGTGAAGTGGTGCTGCTGAATGGAAACACAGTAACCCAGTCATGTTGCGCTTCGATGGGCACAGAAACAAAATAATGTTATGGCTCCTTTAAAAGTATGGCGACCACTCCTCTTTGAAATCTGAATTGGGCTTCATGCACATGACGGTATCCATATTTTGGTCTGCAAAATACAGATACCTTCAGTGTGCATTCCGCATCTTTCTCACTTTAATCAATAGAAATGACTATTCTATAATTTACAGAGTGGCCACATGGATCTGCAGAAAATATGGGTGTGTGCATGGCCCCATAGAAATGAATGGGTCCATGTGCTATCTTCAGGATAGCACACGGATGATAAATATGGTTGCGTGCATGAGACCTTACAAAGAATGGAGAGATGCTTGGGTGCTGTAGGGTTGTATTAGATTAGAAAAAAATGACTTTAGTTTCCGAAGGAGCTCTCCTGGTGTCCATAAGTCTAGCATTACACCTTACACCCCTTCAGTTGAACCTGCAATACTATGCACAGCCAACAGACATGAGGGGCGCTTTTTCTGGGTGGTTTTCTTTAAACCCACTTCACTTCAACTGGAAATGTACTTGCCCTGTGACCTCTTATCTGCTGTGGATCTGAAATTCGCCCGTCTTGACAGTGACAGCATTTTAAATATTAGGGCTTGTATGGAATTCTCCCATAAGACCAAATGTATGCATAGAGTAAGTGGTATCAGCAGCCAGACTCCAGATGACCTCCAGGTCAGGAGTGTCCCCTCAGGGCAGCGTGTTTGCCTTCATTACAGTAGACTCATCCTCTGCCCTGGCGATTTGTAGTGACACAACTAGGCTCATGCTGAATAATTCACTACTGTGTCATAACATTACATAGAAAAAAGTACGGCAGTGTAGGCCACTGAGAATCACATTCTCCAGGTCTTCAGACACTTTAATGGGTAGGATGACTAGAATGATAACGTTTTTCCGTGTGTACATTGTTACAGGTCACATGTTTGCACGCATTATTTCAGAGGTATAATGGGCATTACAATTGCTCAATTTCTCTGCAGCGCCTCCACAGGGGAAAATAAATATTACGTCATGCTCATGTGTAATGCGCAGATGTTGAGTCCTCCAAAGGAGGAGACGCTCTACTCAATCAATGGTGCCTTCCCTAGATTGGTCCATTTCCCGTACAGTTCGGAAATTGCAAAGCAGATCCCTAAATTTGGGCAGCGGGCATACACATTACTGTAGAGAAATGTCGGGCCAGAGGAACTGACGACCATCTAATACCGTATCTATAGGGCCTCCCTGTTCTCTGCCAATTTCAGATGTTGGAGGAGCTAAGGATCAGGCTGTATGGCTTGCCTTAGGTCGACTGGTATAACCTCAATCATTCCTTATAAATGGGGTTGATCTGAAAATAGACAAGGAATAGAAATAGAATAATAAAACAGAAATGAAATTTCCTGCAGTTTTATGATGACTGAGCCATAGTCAGAGTACAGACAGCAATGACATACCTGCATTCTGCTGAGAACTTTGCGTAGTAACAACGTCACTTTCCTGTTAGGGAATTGAATATAAAGTAGTAATTTCCTATTACTAAGCACTAAACCTTCTCTGTTTCTTATATCCATTGGTTGCACACTTGCCTGTGGTCTTTTGGGCTCTGTTATCAGCCGTTCGAGGCCAAGCAGGGGTGGCTGTAGTGAACTTTAGTCTAGAAAAATCCCTGCTCCCATGATCCCTACTTTACTTGACACAGCTGAGAAGCTCCAGAATCCTTTACATCCATAGAAGTGATAGATCTTAGCATCTCCTCGTATAACGCTTCTAGACTTTTATAAGATTTGTGCTTCAGTTTTAATTTCTTAGAGCATCGCTTCTCTTCTGTGGATATTGTGGTTTTAGGTCCAATTTAATCTAGTTTTGAGACTCTCCTTCTGCTTCATATGACCTGGCTAATTTCCTTTTCCATAACCTTGCACTGCACACTCATTCTCTGTCCATGCAGGTCAGGGGTCAGTGTCTCCCGTGAAGTCGACAAATGGCACCACTTGCTGCGGTCAAGATCCTTAGTGACTTTGCTGCTGCCGCTGTTTTCCTACAGAACAGTGATGAACCTATGCTTTGCTAACATGCTGGCTAAGTAATGACTCAGTAACACCATGGTAATCAGAAAAGGCCAGTAGGTTCCCTTCTTTATTTATCTCTATGTATTCTTCTCTAGCGTAAAGGGGTTGCATGAGATTAGAAAACATGTCTAATTTTTTTTCCATAAACAATGCCACTTGAATCCATGGGCTGTGCCTGGTATTGCATCTCAGCTTTGTTCACTTGCCTACAATATCAGATACTTCAAATGGGCAAGGATAGCACCATTCCTGGAACAGTAGACCTTTACTTCTTAACAGCCTCCTTAACCCTAACTTTTACTTCTCAATATCCCTTGGTTTTCATTTTTTACAGCCCTACACATGTTTATCCCACTGTAAAACTGCAGATGTCACTGCTACTGTGAACTGTGAAGTGACAATGCTGGGTCTCCAAAAGTCTTTAGAGATTCAATGGTGTCACCAGGTAGCTAAAGGAACAAGCTATGGCCTCAGGGGTGGGCCATGACCCAAGGTTTCTCACTTCATTTTTTGCCTAGAATGTTCCTTTAAGATAACTCAAGCTATCATGGTGTTTTTCAGTCTTTGGAAGATTGAGCATGTCTGTCCCTTTAGGACATTTACAGGTCAATGGCCAACCTAAGCAATGATGACCATAAAGCTGAAGGATTATTTGGTCAACAGCTTTCTTCTCTGACTGCACCATAAAAGTGCCTGCTCAAACGGTGTGGACGAGTGAAAAAGTGGGTAACAGACACCTTTGGCACTATAGATCTCCAAATTGTGTTGAAACCTGTCTGACACTTGTATTTCTGAAGAGCATTGCTGTCCCCATACTTTTGCCATTGTTGACTGATCCGGATATAAAATTCGAGAGATCCACCAATAGATAGGTGCAAGGGTGTAGCTAAAGGCTCATGGGCCCTGGTGTAAGAGTTCAGCTTGGGCCCCCTTCCCTTTGTGGCAGGGAAGCACATAGCCTTCGTGCTGCCTGAGGCAAAAATTAAAACGGCAAACCCCCATGCCAAATTCTTGACCTAACCCCTTCCCTCCAGTCAGAAGTGTGACTTGACCAGAATGCACTTTATATAATACTGGTATCTTCTTATATGACACAAGGGCCTTTGGGCCCACTCAGGTTCCTGGGCCCGGTAGTGACTGCTACCTCTGCACCCCCTATAGCTACGCCCCTGAGTAGGCATAATAGCTCTAGAATCCAATTTTAAAAAATAGTTATAGAAATTGTCTAGTATTATGTTTTCTCCAGAAATAATGCCATGCTTGACCATGGACTTTGGTGGCGCTGTTGCTCAGAAAAAGACTCCTTGTAGTCCCTATTTTATGTCCTATAGGAAAAAAAACTTTGACTTCTGTAACTTTTGGGTTATTTTTTTCCAGTCTCAGTATACTTGGAAATCTGGCAGTTTACTTAGAAGAGTAAAATGGTTAGTTTGTAGCCACGCTAGTTCAGTCCCTGTACATTAAGGTATATGAATAGCGCAGGAGACCTCGGCGTCCAATTGCCAGCGAATGAGACTTTAATCCAATTTTGTTTTAAAATAGTGTTGTGTTGGGAAAAAATATCTCTCTGGGATCTTTACGCTCACCTGAAATTTAAGGCGGACATCCTTCAAGTCAGTCGCTATCTCTTACTCCTCTCCTCCTCATACCCTTATTCCCATTTCTCCCTTATTATATCTCATATCTCATTGTCAATTATTCTCGCTTTCACTATTCTCCTGCGGGAGGGTTTTATACATGTATGGATACATGAAAGATGAAACAGTTTCATTTCAACTCCAAATGTTTAATGGCTAAATTGCTCCACTTGTACTGAAGAATTTTTCATAGAGTTCTTAAGTTTGTCACTTGGTTGCTTCTCCTCTCCTGACCGCTCTTCATAGCCAGTAAGGGCCAGACGGGGTCTAGCATAGAAATAGGAATACATTACATTACTGCACTGAAAAGGATTTTAATGGTGTGCTAAAGGGGAAATGTGAATATCTTTTCTTGAATGCAACCTGAAAAAGACAGGCCACCCTAAGCAATGAGGGGGAAAAAATCACCAGAAAAGGAACAGCTTCACCTAATAGCCCTGACATGCAAGAAGTAGTTTTGATGACTAAATGGCTTTAGAAAATTTTCTAATACTTTCAGCATGCGCTGTGTACCTTTGAGGTAGGGTCAGCAGTCATCTTATCATCAGAAGGCAGGATTACAATGAAAAGTAACTCTTTAAACTGGGTACAGATGATTCAGAAATAATCCATTGACAATAAGTGACCAACAAAGTTCTGCTCCTCCTCTCTTTTCCCTCTCACAGCACAGTGATTTTTGGAAATATCATGGAGCATGCTCACTATACTCACCTATATGAGCTCTTTTCAGACTTATGTCCAGGTTTCTTCAGTAAGTAACTAATTTACAGCAATTTTTGGGGGTTGTCCTATAAGAAGTTCAAGAACACAGAAAAATATTATCAATGATTTTGGTGACCATATATAATAGGTAGCTGAAGGTCTAGTCTTCAAGGTCACCAATATGAAATAAAGAACAGGTGCATGCTACAAAAGCAAACATATACTATATGCAGCAGCACGCTCCATGCACAAATACAAGTTCCCGAGAGCACAATAACCTCCATAATTCTTAAATGGAAAACATTTGGAACCACCAGGACTCTTCCTAGAGCTGGTCACCACACCAAACTAAGTAATTGGGGAAAAGGGACCTTAGTAAGAGAACCCAATGGTCACCCTGGCTGAGCTCCAAACATCCTGTGTGCAGAACCTTCCAGAAGGTCAACCATTACTTTTTTATTTTAACACCATATAAAATGTGAAAAGGTGAAAGGATCTCTGAAGACTTTCTGAATGCACTGGGAATGGGAAAAGAGGGGAAACTTTATTCAACTGTTTTACATTGTTTTAGTCTCCTTGAAAGACTTGAATGTTTGATCTCCAGTACTATGCACTGTAATACTTAGTGTATAGAGATTTTTACCTGCAATCAAAATGTGGCAGGCCTGGGCACCTTCAGAAGATCACTGTCTGCCATGACAACTGCTTGGTACCCTGTGATTGTGTTCTTGGGTGCCAGTCAGATTTCCGTGGAAGTCCTTCTTCGCAGAGCCGCTGCACAGAGATGCGGCTCTCCGCGATCTAATGCCGCCCATTGAAATGAATGGAGCCACATCTATTCCGCAAAATTGCGAAATAGATGCGGACCCATTCACACGGTTATTCTAACTTAAGGAGTTAATGTGTGTTTTCTAAATGCTTAGGTGCTCATGATATAGACTATAACATTCTCCCTGATTATATTCCATGTGCAGGAAATCACATTTTTTGCATTGGACATTTAGAGGTTAGTAAAACAATAAAAAGCAGCAGCCATTAGGGGGAGCTCTTTGGAGCGAATAATATAGGCTGTATATTTTAACTCTGTGGTTGTTACTGGGTTGCAATAACAGAAACAGCCATGTACAGGAGAGAGTGGTGATGTTTCTGGAAAGACAGAAATCTCCAGACCCAGTGTCACTCATATCTATCAAATGTGGTATTCACTGTGTCTTTTCAGCACAGGCATTCTCCCTCCCAACAGCAGAATAGAGAAGGTTCAGTGTCTGTGCTTGCAATATACTGCTCCTGTGTGGATTTCCCCCTGTGAACATTACTTATTAGATTACAGCTCGCTGAGCTATCCGCACAGGGAAATGTGAGCGTTTGCACCCTGTCAGCTCACATTTGGAAGAAAATCAGCAAAGGTCGTACTCAAAAGGACGTACTATAAATGCATTAGAAGTTGCCGTCTGTAGTAGCATTTTAGTTTTGGTTCATAACAAATACAAAGTCATAATAATGATAATTATAACTCTGCTGTCTTAGAATAGCTCTAAAGGCCATGGAAATACTCCAACAAATTCTATAAGATGCTACTGGTTCTTGTTCCAAAATCCAAAATCTTGCTCATATATGGCATTATTATAGTAGTTATATTCTTGTACAGAGGAGGCCGTATTATAGTAGTTATATTCTTGTACAGAGGAGCAGTATTATAGTAGTTATATCCTTGTACATAGGAGGCAGTATTATAGTAGTTATATTCTTGTACATAGGAGGCAGTATTATAGTAGATATATTCTTGTACATAGGAGCAGTATTATAGTAGTTATATTCTTGTACATAGGAGGCAGTATTATAGTAGTTATATTCTTGTACATAGGAAGCAGTTTTATAGTAGTTATATTTTTATACAGAGGAGACAGTAATATATTAGTTACATTATACATAGGGTCAGTAGTATAGTAATTATATTCTTGCATAAAGGGGGAAGTATTAAAGTAGGTATATTGTACATAGGGACATTATTATTGCAGTTATATGCTTTTACATAGAGGCACTATTGTACTAGTTATATTTTTGTACATATGGTCAGTAGTATAGTAATTTTATTCTTGTGCATAGGAGCAATCTTAGAGTAATTATTTTCCTACACATAGGGGCAGTATTTTAGCAGTTATATTCTTGTACGTAGCGGGCGGTATTATAGTAGTTATATTCTTGTAGGTAGGGAGCAGTATTATAGTAGTTATATTCTTGTAGGTAGGGAGCAGTATTATAGTAGTTATATTCTTGTACATAGGGGCAGTATTATAGTAGTTATATTCTTGTAAATAGGAGGCAGTATTATAGTACTTATATTCTTGTACATAGGGAGCAGTATTATAGTACTTATATTCTTGTACATAGGGAGCAGTGTTATAGTAGTTATATTCTTGTACATAGGGAGCAGTATTATAGTACTTATATTCTTGTACATAGGGAGCAGTATTATAGTAGTTATATTCTTGTACATAGAAGCAGTATTATAGTAGTTATATTCTTGTACATAGGGGTAGTATTATAGTAGTTATATTCTTGTACATAGGAAGCAGTATTATAGTAGTTATATTCTTGTACATAGGGAGCAGTATTATAGTAGTTATATTCTTGTACATAGGGAGCAGAATTATAGTAGTTATATTCTTGTACATAGGAGCAGTATTACAGTAGTTATATTCTTGTACATAGCAGCAGTATTATAGTAGTTATATTCTTGAACATAGGGGTGGTATTATAGTAGTTATATTCTTGTACATAGGAGCAGTATTATAGTAGTTATATTCTTGTACATAGAAGCAGTATTATAGTAGCTATATTCTTGTACATAGGCGGTCGTATTATATTAGTTCTAATCTAGCACATAGAGGGAGTGTTATATTCTTGTACTGTGCATAGGAGGTAATATTATAGTAATTAATTTTTTGTCTAAGAAATTATTTTTACATTACTTATATTTCAGTACATAGCAGCAGTATTGTAGTATATATTCTTGCACTTAATGGACAGTATTATAGCCCTTTAATTCTTGTACATAGGTAACATTATTACAGTAGTTATTTTTTTTGTCCATAGGGGATAGTATCGGACTCTGTTCATATCTGCATTGTGGCTACCGTTTATAACCAAAGTCATAAAGCTCTTTCAGATCTATCGTATGACAGATCCCACATTGATATATATCTGAGCGTGTCGGGTTCTGTCAAGGTGTCTGTCGTTTTCACAGGAATACAGCAATACGTGCTCTAGAGGCAGCCTCCAAAAAAGATGTTAACACAGCTTTATAGTAATTCTCATCAATAGAGAACAATTAATTGTAATTTTTACTTTTATAGCAAAAACCTTTCACTGAGTTTGTTATAACAAAGACTGAATGGGGCTGAAATGTGACAACCCCTCTAAAATTCATCGAGTCAACCTCAACCTCAGCAGAGCCCCTCTTAGAATCAAATTTGAAATCTGTTCTCCCTGATAAGACACAATGAGATTATCTTAAATATCTATCGAACAAAACCTTTTTATCTTGCCTTTAGTGCCTAACATTGACACTGACTGCTCCATTCTATGTTAATAGCTGAGAATAATCTTTTCAATAACTACCCTGTGCTCTGAATAGCCGATAGCCATGTCTGGGTGCAGTCCTATGTATATCCTATGTTGTAATGCAAAGTACATGCTAAGCAGTACATGAAAAGTTAATACTGCAATAATTCAATTAAAATCTCTCTGTAGCAGCTCTCTCCGCTTGAGATGATTGCCTTACTTCTCACTTGTTTGCAACCTAATACTGCCAAAGCTCCAACAAAGCTGATTTTTCTATTCTTTTGCCCTGAATGTGAATCAGGAGCATTTTAATCTTCTGATTAGATGTTTTAATAGAATCTAAATGTTTAACTTTGGAGGGAGACGGATCAGTGTTTTGAATTCACATGAACGCTGGGGATAATCTAAAAAATGTTCCATTATGTAAATGAAAGGAAAGAGGAACGATGTTACCGTTGACATATGTAACATCCACAAATCTTTTTTTTCCTGCCGAATTATGATTATTAAAGTGTTCTCTACATTTGCATCAGTGTAATTTTCTCCAGAGCTGGAAACTAATGCACCAATTTTTTTTTCTGTTCCCAATTTATTTTGAGAAAGTACAATCTAAAATGGCAAATTGTTCTAATGTAATCATCAAGTGATATTCATATATATGGCTGAAGACCTGGAAAGTATACAAGGGGAAATCTAGTCACCGACTAAGGATTATTAGGATATGAAAGTGTTATGATGGCATGGCAATTGAGAAAAGGATGCACTTACGTAGAGGAGAAGCCCAGGAGTCTCTCTGAACCTGAACCAGTTGATTGGCTCTGAAATTCAAACTAAGGGTCCATTCACATGACTATCTGTTTCTGCGTATCCGCAAAACACGGATATCGGCCAAATGTGTTACACATTTTGCAAATCAGAACGTCCTTCCCTATGATAGAAATGCCTATTCTTGTCCATAAAACAAACAAGAATAGGCCATGCTCCTACTGTTTTTTTGCAGGGCCACGGAATGGAAGTGTGCTATCCGCATCATTTGTGGTCCCATTGAAATGAATGGGTCCGATTCTGATCTGCAAAATTGTGTAACGGATGTAGACAGAAAAATACAGTCGTGTGAATGGGCTCTAACTGATGTCACAGGTCCAGGTTTAGTGATGTCACTTATCCCAACTCTTACAGCAAACCTTAGGAAATCAGATCATTTCAAATGTTGACATGATGACATAAAAAGTCAATAACTGTACATGCTTTCTTGATGGAACAAAAAAAAGCTAGTGTACTGGTATGCCTATCACATGGCATCGGGAGTAAGGAGGCATCACATAGGGATTCAAAGACAGTTATATTAGAATAGTTATATTCTTGTACATAAGAAGCAGTATTATAGTAGTTATATTCTTGTACATAGGAGGCATTATTATAGTAGTTATATTCTTGTACATAAGAGCCGTATTATAGGAGTTATATTCTTGTACATAGGAAGCATTATTATAGTAACTGTATTCTTCTACATAGGAGCAGTATATATAGTAGTTAAATTATTGTACATAGGGAGCAGTATTATAGTACCTATATATTTATACCTTTATATATAGGAGGGAGTATTATAGTAGTTTTATTCTTGTAGTTATGGGCAGTGTTATAGTAAATATTAACCTGGGAGCAGTATTAGATTGGTTCTATTCTTGTACATGGGGGAGTTATTATAGCAGTTATATTCTTGTACATAGGGATAGTATATTAGTTATATTCTTGTTCATGAGGCAGAATTATAGCAGATATATTCTTGCATATAGGAGGCAGTATTATAATAATTATAGTCTTGTACATAGGGAGTAGTATTATAGTATTTATATTCTGGTATATAGGGGCAATTTATAGCAGTTATATTCTTGTACATAGGAGGCAGTATTATAACAGTTATATTCTTCTACATTGAAGGCAGTATAATAGTAGTTATGTACTTGTACATAAGCGAAGTTTTGTAGTAGTTATATTTGTGTTCATGATGACAGTATTATAGTAGTTATATTCTTGTAAATAGGAGGCAGTATTATAGTAGTTATATTCTTGTAAATAGGAGCAGTATTATAGTAGTTATATTCTTGTACATAGGAGGCAGTATTATAGTAGTATTTATATTATTGTACATAAGGGGCAGTATTATAGTAGTTATATTCTTGTACATAGGAGACAGTATTATAGTAGTTATATTCTTGTAAATAGGAGCAGTATTATAGTAGTTATATTCTTGTACATAGGAGGCAGTATTATAGTAGTATTTATATTATTGTACATAAGGGGCAGTATTATAGTAGTTATATTCTTGTACATAGGAGACAGTCTTATAGCAGTTATATTCTTCTACATTGAAGGCAGTATAATAGTAGTTATGTACTTGTACATAAGCAAAGTTTTGTAGTAGTTATATTTGTGTTCATGATGACAGTATTATAGTAGTTATATTCTTGTAAATATGAGCAGTATTATAGTAGTTATATTCTTGTACATAGGGAGCAGTATTATAGTAGTTATACTCTTGTACATAGGTGACCGTGTTATAACAGTTATATTCTTCTAAATTGGAGGCAGTATAATAGTAGTTATATTTTTCTACATAGGGGAAATGTATGAATCCATAGCGTACAAACATTCAACTTGCTCTCCAACTGTGTCAACCAATCAGAAACCACCTTGTTACTATATAGCAAAATTCAATGAGACCTGCATTGATGCAGAGTAGTCAGTGAGCTGAGGGTTTCTACTAGATTTTCTTTCAGTCCTTTACCCTCTTTGACCTTTCTTTGTTATAACTTTCATCCTTTTTTAACTTTGGGAAAAAATATGGGTAAATAATTGGATCTCATTGGCCTGTCCCTGAAACCTGAAATCTAATTCATACCAGTTTTATAATATTTCACTTTTTTACCTTTAATATTGAAAACTGCATTTGAATCTATATCCGCTTCAGTGCTGTTGTCATGAGCTCGCTGTCTCATTAACATCGCACAGAAAGAACATCATTACATCTTTCGGCGTCGTAACTCATTATCTGTCTGCGCTGATGACACATGAGCCGAAATGACATCAGATTGAAAAGCAGGTGATCAGACGGAGTCTGTAAGCAAAGTGCGAGATTAAGCCATTTGTTTAAATCTTTAGGATTTGCAATATTTTCCAGAACAGGAGCCACTCTGCGAAATCATAAAGTTAGATCTTCAGATTGGCAAAAATATGCAAAGTACTAAAAATTTGATCAACACTCTTTGCCAAACTAGTTTATCTCCTTGCTGACAGCTATATGAAATGAACGAGGGTTGCAAATGTTGTTACACGCATTTCTTCACCTCCCGTTTACAGAATTAACTGTATGGAAGAAAACACATAAATCAGTTTCACGTCACACTGGAAGTCATTGCTCGTCTAATTTATTAAAATTAAATAAGTTAGGATCTAGACGCATTGTGGCATAAATACTACTGGAAATGTGGCTATGAACATCATTAAAGTTGACTAAACATCAGAGGTTTGAGTGGAGGGGGTAAGTTACGAAAGAGATATCGCCTAATAACGCAAATCTACAGGAACTCATTCATTCTGCTTAAATTTTATAAAGCTTTTTCTAAACTTGCTCAAAAATATAGGATATTTGGCACCTGAAAGTTTCTGAAAACCATCATCACCTACCAGGGGTAGGCAAAGTAGCCTCCTGTCTATGCTTCATTAAGTGTGTGTGTAAGTTTAGAGTTTAATTTGCTCATCCAAACAAAGGTATAGTCAAGCATGACAGGTCAGTGAAATGACACTCACACTGCCATAATGATGAATTTCAAGGGTGGAGAATGGTGGAACACATTTTGAAACTCCTACCTTGGGTTCCAGGCGTGCTTGTTTCATTTTTGGTCATTACACCTAATGAACAATTCATGCAAATTGTTTTCCTTGTGGAAGCCAGAGATCAGCTTCTTCATACCTCCAGCATCGCTCATCAAAGGTTAATTAAATCCAGAAAGGCTGATTCTCCTCAACCACTTTCGAGAAGACAACCACCACCAAGAAACCATTAGATTTTTGGCAGGGCCTGGCGATAAAATTGATACAAACACACCATCAAATAATGCCTTTTCACCAGTCACTGTGATTCAATTAGCAGAGTGATTTTCTTAGTATGGTATGTGTGATTGACCAAAAATAAAAAAATTAGCCTAAAATTAAGTTACACATGAAAAAGGATCCATGAATGGTAGGAAAGGTTTTGCTAATACTTTCGAACTCGCTTCTGTGGTTGAGCTGTAACTGGGCAAAGAATTTATGGTTCTGGAAAGGCAATTTTGTCAAAATTTAATTAAGGCTTGGTTCACATCTGTGTTACAATATTCTGGTATTCTGTTCCCATAGAGCAATACAGATGTGTATGGTAGTCTTATTAAAAGTTCTTCCTTTCTACAGGTTTCTATTAGTGTTGAGCGAACTTCTGTTTTCAAGTTCGGCATACAAGGTTCGGGAAATGTAAGAATTCCGTTATGGATTCCGCTACTGTGGACTATAAGTTATGGTCTGTGGTAGCGGAATCCATAACCGAATTCTTAGATAACCCGAACCTTGTACTCCAAACCTGAAAACAGAAGTTCTCTCATCCCTAGTTTCTATGAACTAACATCCCTGTATATTGTGGGAAGGTGACTTTGGTTTCCATTTAATCAAGAAAAAAAAATGCAAAAAAATCAATGTGAAAAATCTTAGTCATCCATAGTCCTCTTGTTTAGTTTTTCCCATATGACAGCAGCATATATGTAAGGCTTTTCATGATCCAAGTGTATTTACTCAAGAAAACAATTCATGATCTTCGCTGGTCATGCACTTCGCTTTATTTTCTCTGTTTTCCATAGGGAATAGAACCATCAAACCTAAGGGCCTCAAATTCATCTGCTAAGCAGAATGTAGCAGTAGCTGAGCTAGCAGGCCCTTCCATAGCCCGAGATGCTTCATGAATACTTTCCTTTTATTACTTCACCTCTCGTACAGTTTGCCACTCAAGCATTTTGGATGGTTTATGTCTGGTGGAGGTGTTCGGAGGACCAATGTGCTCTGTTATCTCAGTGTGCATTCTCTTAGCACGGAGTGATGAAATGCTTCAATTAGGCTGTGTAGGAGCTGACAAGATATACCTTTTTTCACAAGCAGGGGATAGGTGCTCGCACTAGAAGTAGCTTTCAGTACTTTTTTGGGGTTTTTTGCTTTCTAAAATTCCCCAGTCTCCGTTCTATGAATCTTTAAATTAAATTTAGAATTAAATCAGGCACTTTATTTTCTCGTAATCATAAAAACCTTTTTCCGATAAGTATATCTACACGTCTTTCTTAGGCTCAGTGCACATATATTAATTGCCTTTCCTTACCTTTCCAAAGCCTTTATGCACTTCAGTACAGTGTTCCTCAAACCTTAGCCTGATTGTGCCAGACAGAAAATGCTACATGCAGCAGTTTTCTGTCTGGTTCTATTAGACATCCAGAGTAAAAACTGATGCACCAGATACCATGAATGTCCCTAGGGATCAGTTGTGGCATCAGTTTCTCTCTGGTGTTTTTGTACCATGCTGGAGGGGAACTACGCTGGATGACCAGCCATATATAAGCTCAGTCTTAAATCATTTGGCTGTTCTTCAATATTTCAGATTTCTATTAAAGGGTTATTTTCATTTTAGACAATGGGGGCATATCGTTAGGATATGCCCCCATTGTCTTATAGGTGCAGGTCCCACCGCTGGGACTCGCATCTATATCCAGAACGGAGCCCCCGAACTGAATGAGGGCGCACTGCACATGCGCAGCCCGCCTCCATTCATTTCTATGGGGCCGCCGAAAATAGCCGAGCGCTGGCTCGGCTACTTCCGTCGGCTCCATAGAAATGAATGGGAGCAGTGGCTGCGCTCCCATTCATTTCTATGAGCGCAGCGGGGAGCTGCGCCTGGTGGTGGCCAGCTCCCCGCTCCGTTCTGGATATAGGTGCGGGTCCCAGCGGTGGGACCCACACCTATAAGACAATGGGGGCATATCCTAGCAATATGCCCCCATTGTCTAAGATGAAAATATCCCTTTAAGTCTTAAAATCATTGTGACCCATTGTGAATCTTGGACCTAGTGAAACAATTCTGCCATCTCCACTAAAATGTTTCCAATGCAGATATCAAATATGTTGCTTTTTAGGAAAGCATCCGTGTTTCTTAAACCCAGGGCTTGCTTGAATGTTTTCTTATGTTGTGGTTGCCAATCATAAGACTCCTTTAAAGGGGGTTATCACATAATAACGTAAAAAATGAAAATCAGACACGAGTTACAACACATGGAACCAGAGCTCTCCCCATTCATTGTTTCAATAGCTCTGCTACAGGTATATCAAGCTGACAGCTTAGGGGGTATGTACTTTCTACTGCAGCTCAGGGGGCGTGTTCTTATCGCTGCAGCTCTCTCCCTATCACAGCTCCGGAGGCAGTTGAAGGATGGAACTGAGCATGTGCGGCCATGTCAGCAAGCTGGACAGAGAAATAAGACAAAAAACAAACAGCAGGTGGTGCTATACAGATAGATTTTATTCATTCTTAGTTACATGCAATTACAAAATTATCCAGATCCTGGGGCTGCTTTGAAAATCGACAAATATTTTTTGTGGGACAACCCTTTTAATGAGTTTAGTGTGAAAGATGATAAATTTTGGTCAGTGATAAAGAGGAATTACAGTTTCCATTGTCCTTAATTCAGTTCTGGTCATAGCTAAGTAATAAAAGTCTCAAAGTGACCAACACTAACTTTTGAATAGTCCATTGAGGACAATAGTGGTGGTTACCCTCCTAAACAATCCTTTATAGTAGGGAGAATAATTTGTTCTCTTTTCTGGTACATTCACCTCACTGCTCGGCCTTTCATGAGAAAAGAGCTATCCTATGGTAGGCCTACCAATTGCTACAGGCCACATAAGGGCCACCTTTGTGGTATGGTATGGTGTAATGAGCAACTGACAAGGTACGGCCTTATATCAATGAAATGTCATACCATTAATAAACTCTGATAGCCAACTGGTTGCTGTGGTGGACATAATGTGGTGATATTTGTGTAGACCAGAGCATAGGATTTAAGGCGTTGTTGGTTTTCTTACAGCCATCAAGCAATTGCGTAATTGAAACTCATTACATCTGTTACTCTTTGTAGTAAGTCATCCATTCTCTAGAAAAACTAGAGAAACCCTGTGCTGCAATCAGCGGTGATGGACCATGGGTAATCACTTGTGTCTTCTGTCTTTGTCCATTGGTGTAGCAGAGGTCTACAAATAATGTGTATCTCCTGGCAGTACAAGACTAGTGGGGCTCATTGTGTATTGATCTCTACTGATTGTTTCTGAAGAACATTGAATGGGTTATCGAAAAAAAAACAAGCCGAACAAAAGGCCACTTTTAAGGAACACCGTGCAATCTTATGAGGTTGGCTTGTCTTTAACCTGTTCTTACATACTCAGGCCTAAGACTCCGCACATCACAGCCTGTTGGCTGTTACCTTTAGGCACTAAACTGGTTAATTTCGTATTGATCACTTCTTATTTCTTGTGTATTAAATTACTGGGGTTGTCAGGACTATGGAGGAGTGGTTTTAAAAGCTTGGTTAATCCATTTTCACAGCTAAATGTGAAATGCATACTATGATCGTTACTGGAATTTTTCATGTTTTATTTTATATGTAGAACCACAAGAATTCACAATTTTTAGTAGCTAAATTCTCAGACTCTAAGGGTATATTGATTTTTTTTTCCAGTAGGGTAAAAGACACGCAAATTCACCAAAGGTAAAAAAAAAAACCTGTAATGCAGTCTGGCCCACTCCTAACAAATTTGGGAATGTCTAACTTGCTAAAAATCTATTTATGCTCGCACAGCTGTAAATTTATTCTGAACATTTACCTTACTCCACTTAACCCTAGAATGCGTATTGGGGGCCTTTTAGGCCCCCATGCTTACTTTTTTGTTATTATCTGCAAAATTACTTAAGTTAGAATTTTGAAACTCCAGGTAATCCTCAAGAATGTCGTTGTTGGTAATATCCAGTTGTTCATATATTTTTTTTCATAGGCATTTTGGTGTAACAATGCTTTTTTGGTGAAAAACACATCTGTACGGATTGGGGGCCTTTTATTTATTTTTTTATTATGTTCTCAGTAGTGTTTGTACCTCAAGTTACTTTATTTGTACTCAGTAATGCTGGTGGAGGGGCCAGGGTGTGGATAATGCCATATGAGGATGTCATGTGATTTTTGGAGGGAGAGATAAAGTCATGACATCATCTCAGGTCCTTCTGAACACAGTAATAAGCTGTGAAGAGAGTAATGAGGACAGTATACACTGTGAGCTAATTGTTAAGGACCTGAGATAAGATACGATGTTGAGAGCAAGTTTCTGTTATAATTAAAATTTTGTTTACTAATCATATTTTATTTAGCAGTTTTAAAATAAACTTGTAAAAGTTATATAAGTGTGTTTTCCATATGATTTGCATGGGGGCCTAAAAGGCCCCCAATAGGTTAATATGAAGATTTCTGATGTCACGCATTCTAGGGTTAATGAAAATCAAACCTCAAATAGTGGATGACATTCTCATTAACAAAGCTAGAACCAGCCCTGTACCTCTCATGGATCCAGAGATCTCCCCATTCCTTGCTTCAATTGTTCAGATAGTTATTTCAAAGGTATGTCCTTTCTTAGTGTCCTTTCTCCATGTAACTATCGCGGCTTCTAACAGAAGATAAGGCTAGTGGTAGTTTAACAATAGAACTGAGCATGTGTGTCCACCTCAGCAAGGTGGACAGAGAAATAGGGAAAAGAACAAACAGCAGGTGGCGCTATACAAATAAATTTTATTGAATAACTTAGCAACTATACTGCATTTTAATTACATGCAATTACAAAAGTATTCAGATGTCAGTGTTGCTATGAAAAATATAGAATATTTAAAGTGGTTGTCTCGCAAAAAAAAACAAACAAAAAAAACTTTTTATGTTGAAACTGTAGATCTGGCTTTAGAAATGTTACTACATATTGTGTATATTTCTCCCTTTTATGATGTTCATTTCATGTGGTTATGAGAAAACCCCTCGCGCTAATGCAATGAAAGTGATTAATTTCTTAATTTCTTTTGAATGCCACATGTTGTTATATATATATATATATATATATATATATATATATATATATATATAATTTTTATTTTTGTATACAGACTACATGGCATGCATTGTGATTCATGGCAGCCTTAGGAAGTGGCAGATCTTGCTTCTGTTTCACAATTTTCTGGTTCAGAGGTTCTTCAGAACTGCGGCTCAGTCTTTGAAAGCAATGGCCGTGGATGGGAATAATGTTCTTACCGTGAATCTCTTCTTTAGAATATGTGGCGTTTGCCCTCTAGCAAGGCTTTGAGCTAAATATTTGAACTGTACAATGTGTCTCTTTTTCCTCTCAAGGCCTCGGTGCGCGTTGTCCCATGACGCAGGCAGACAAATATTCTACTGCAATATCGAGCTATGGCTTCAAGATTCTCCTGTCTTATTAAAAAGTTACAAAAAAGTTTTTTTTTCCCTACATTTTTTTTACATACCCTTGAAAAACCTTCTAGTTCTGCCTTTGTCTGCTGGTATTTGTACCTCTTTTTGTTTAGGTCCCTGCACTAAGTTAAGTTAGGGATCTTCGACCAGTTGGGGGCTGTCATTTAGGAAGTAGGTAGGGATAGTGGTATGGGTGGAATTACAGGGCTGCACTATTCCCTACCTAACATCATGATAAACAGATAGATAGGTAGATAAATACTCTAAATAGATACAAGATAAATAGATATGAGTAAAATAGATACGAGAAGCATAGATAGATTGATACTGTAAATAGATAGGAGATAGATATGACAAAGATAGCTAAGTATAAGATAGATAGATAGATAGATAGATACAAGATAATAGATGGATTCAAGAAATGTATAGGGTGGCCCACAAAAAAAGTATCCCACCGCCAATATCTCCAAATCAAACTGTTAATATGTCTTAGCTGTCAACCAATCAGAGCTCAGCTTTCAGTTCCTACAGGGCTCTGAAAAAATAAAAGCTGATCTCTGATTGGTTGCTGCTATAGGCAACTAAGACAGATTTTACTATTGGGCAGTTTGATTTGGAGATATTAGAGGCGGGTTACTTTTTTGGGCCACCCTGTAGATATGAGATAAATAGATACAAGATACATATGACAAAGATAAATCTGAGATAGATAAATAGATAGATAGATAATAGATAGATAGAACAATAATAGATAAATATGAGTAAGGCAGAGGCACATTTTGGCCAAGGTTCACCTAGGAGATAGATATTAGATGATAGATAGATAGATAGATAGATAGATAATTACCTAGACATATTTTCAACTACAACCAAATACTGATGCTGCTTCTTTAATATGGGCACTAGTGAAGTTCTCACCATAAAGTATAACTTACATTTGCTGTTCCCCTCTTGTCTCTGGTGAATCCTTCATTCTTAGTGTAGATGTTACGCTCAGGACCAGCACTTGGCAAAAACACTTTGACTTAAGACTTTTGTGCTTTAAATCCAAAGCAGCCAAAGGTACGCTCTTAATCCAGAGGCCTGAAGAACACAGTGATATTGCAGAATGTACCTTACAAAGGATATAATTGCTCTTAAGGGGATAAAGGGAAGAGCAACAGAAATTATCCCAGTCTACTAAAATATAAAAGATGAAGAGATCTTTCACACAGGTCCCATTCACATTGAGGAGGAGGACATAACCGCCGCCTAATCACAGGTTCCTTATATCATGAAGACCCTGAATAATGGCTCATCCAAGTGATAGAGAAAACATGAAAGTCAAAACCCTGCGGCTGTAGATGCTACATCCTACCATGTCTATAGAATATGTACCGTAGCATATCACGTAATACACATCATGCAGCTTGTAGTATAACATTCACTCAGGATCAAGAGAAAGAAATCAGAGTCTATCCGCAGCATTATAGGCTGTGGTGTACACAGACAAGAGGGTCCCCATAGTAGTGATAAAGCGACAGACTTCATCTAGAATATACAGGATCGATGTAAATTATAATGGCAGAGGCTTTAATGTTACACCAGGCCAGGGTCTGCTCTCTGGAGGTGAATGCTGTTATTTTGGATCTCCTGTGATCCATTCATTTACAGGATGTGTGGTATTTTAGATGCTAGTGATTCTAGTACCCTTTGCGGATCAATATGGCTGCCATCCAATCCTCATCCCTGCGGACGCTTCCAAAGTTGCAGTGTCATACAAAGTGATTACTTTATCTAAAGCCAGGAAGTTTAATGAACAAGTAGAGAGGATGTATTTTGGTTACCAAATCCTCGGTCGCTGCTCCTTAAAGGGGCAATTAAAATGTAATAAATAAGCATTAGGCTGTTTTCTATTCAGGACAGGAACGGCCTATGTGTCATTATTTTCCATTACTTTTGTTTAATTTTAGCTGCATTTGAATGGTAAATCACTTAGAGGTTATGTAATGTCCGCCTCCTTATGGATTGATGTATGAATCATTGTTCACAAACCACAAAAATACTGCTGCTAGAGATGAGCGAACGTGCTCGAAACGAGCACAGTACCGCTCGGCTCCCCTGCGCTCGCATGGGCGCAGGCAGCCGCTTCCGTCCTCCTCAAGAGGACGGAAGCGGCTGCCTGTGCCCATGCGAGCACAGGGGAGCCGAGCTGTACAGTGCTCGTTTCGAGCACGTTCGCTCATCTCTAACTGCTGCATGTTGACCATGGGGTCCAAATACAGAATAATTAGCTTGGAAATTATCAACCGATCCTCTAAGCATCAGAAAAGCCTTCCCCAGATATTGTTGACATTGCGACCTTTGGGCAGTGCCCGAAGCCCATGGCCAGAAGAGGTTAATAGCCTCTCATTCTAAAGTATCAATAGACTGATTGATTGATAGAGATTATCTATCTATCTATCTATCTATCTATCTATTACATTTCCAGAGCTGTCATCCCTGGTGTGCTGTGTAGAAAAGGTGACATACAGCAGAAGTAGTCTATATACATAGTTTAATTAGTGAGATCATGAAATTAGTAACAGACCTATATGTACTGTATGTAACTTTTGCTTGAGAAAGGCCCCATTGATCCAAGCTTAATAAGAGTTTCCAGTTTGCATCAGCATCCTATAAAATAATTATTTATGAAGGTCGCTGTAATTTTGTAATTTATTTCTTTTAGCTTTATTGCTTCTGTTCTGGGCTGTGGTCACATGACCTTGTCCATACAGTTCTTTCTTATTTCCTGAGCTGTTTTGTCCATGGGTGGGGCAGTGATGGGGGAGTGACTATGTAACTAGGAAGTGGGAGGAGCTATAAACTAGCTGGGTGTTAGGGGCAGTGATAGGGGAGTGTCTATGTAACTAGCTGGGTGGGAGGAGTTATAAACTAGCTAGGTGTTGTTAGGGCCAGTAATAGGGGAGTGTCTATGTAACTAGCTGGTGGGAGGAGCTTATAAAATAGCTGGGTGTTGTTAGGGGCAGTGATAGGGGAGTGTCTATGTAACTAGCTGGGTGGGAGGAGCTATAAACTAGCTGTATGTTTGTTAGGGGCAGTGATAGGGGAGTATCTAACTAGCAGAGTGGGAAGGCCTATAAATTAGCTGGGTGTCGTTAGGGGCAGTGATGGGGCATGTCTATGTAACTAGCTGGTGGGAGGGGCTATAAACTATCTGGGCGTGACAGGACTGAACATAGTATCATCATCCGTAGATAGTGACAGGACTAAGTGTAGTATTATCATCCATAGCTTGTGATAGGATTGAGCATAGTATCATCATCCATACTGACAGGACTGTGTTCTTAGCCAGATAAATTTTTATTGTGCTTTGATCCCTTCAATAAATTCCATGAGATAGAACTTCCCACCCCCCTCTCTGCCCGGTGAATATGTTTGGAGTGTTAGGTAAATTATAGATCATGTCCTATTCTTGTCCGTTTTGTGGACAAGAAAAAGGATTTTGGCAATTGACATAGACATATACACACAGATACATACTATACACATCTACACAGACACATACTATACACATACACAGATATACAGACATATACACACAGATACATACTCTACACAGATACAGATATATACACAGATACAGACATACACAGACAGATACACACTATACACAGACACACAGGGGCGGATTGGCCATAGACCTTACAGGGAAATTTCTCGCTGGGCCAATGCCCAGGAGGCTGCCTGGGCCCTCCTCACAGCTGCCAGTAGAAGTTTTTGGGGATGTATTTTGTGATGGACTGTGGTATTTGGCTCTGTTGAGTTGGTATAATGTGCTATATATGGTATGGCTGGCCCTGCCTTCCATCATTTTGGACCCGACTACAAAATGGGGCCACTTTTAGTATTTTTTCTAGGGCCACTTTAAGTTCCCAGTCCGCCCCTGGACACACACTATACACATACACGACATACAAGTGCGTAATGTTATCATTAGTCATGAGTGAACTTGTGTTTCAAGTTCGGCGTACAAGGTTGGGGTTATCTAAGAATCCCGATATGGATTCTGCCACCACGAACCATAACTTATGGTCTATGGTAGTGGAAACTGTAACAGAATTCTTAGATAACTCGAACCTTGTACACCAAACTGGAAACCACAAGTTCGCTCATCCCTAGTTATCATTTATTGCATAATATACTTCTATTCTTATTCATTATATAGTAATCAGTTGTTAATAAATATCCACACTAAAAGTGACATGACTACAAGACATATAACCCAAGGTGTACATTGTAACTTTCATCGGATGATTTAACCCATTGTCAGCGCGCAGCTCTGGGAACGTCAGAGTCATGCTACTGGGGTAATCCTCTCTTTCTGCTCACTCAGCTGAAACTCCCAATTCACAGCTGACTGTGCAGAAGGTGAAACAAATCAATACATCTCCTTCTCTGAGTTCTTCTGGAATGGCTGACAGGCAGGTCTAATCAATCCCCAATCAATGGATTAGAGCTGCCAGCATCTTTTAATACAGGATGGGATGTGAACGTAAAGCAGACATCCAGAAATCTCTATACATTTCACTGCTGTGTATCATTACGCATTTACATCTTCCAGCCCATGAGCCGTACGTGAAATTTCTTTAAATGTATACATTATGTTATCTACCTTTACATTGTTTTACTTCCTATGGAAGAAATGTAATTTTCTTCTGAAATTACATTGGTTTAAAAAAAACAGCTAAATCTAGTTTTGTGCTAGGGTCATAGTTGGAAACCAAACCTTAAAAGAGATTTCCAGCCACTATGTAACTTTGGCCATATACTAGTAAATGAGAAGTTGGAGTATTAGCCAAAGTTTGATAACTACATCTTTTTAACCTCAGAGATAATTTTTTTGGTTGGAGTTTGTCGGCCATTTTGGAAATGTTGGCAACAGGAAATGCAGCCACTGATATTCAGAAAAGAATATAGACAGGAAAAAAGCTGTACACTGATTGTGCTTCAGCCCCTGTCTTTCAATGACATCCCACAAGGCCATGTGCCAACCTTGTCGTTCCATTGGCATGTGTATATACATTCTGCTACCTTTGTATACGCTTTGATGAAGACGCCATGACTTTTTATTTAACTTTTACATTTTACAAGAATCCTTCTTCCCGAAACTAAGAGACACTATTAAGAGCTGCCTTGGCCAAGGCTGTTTTGAAGGCATAAAAGTATAAATATTTAACTGTTATTGATTGTAATGTAACAGGAGATGACGGCCTGGAGTCCACAGTGCGTGGGATTCTAGTTTCTTTCTATCGGTATGAAAATTAAAAGTGTGCTTAGCAACCAAGGAGGTGCATTAAGTGCCAATTGAACATGCTTAACCCGCATGTAATATTGTAAGAGAGGTCGGGTCTATCAAGCAAAGACTCGGGATGGGGAACTGCTATAAATGTGTCAACTGCTTTAATCATTTGCTCTCACCAAGGGATTGTTGGTCCTCTAGGATAGATGAACAGTGAGTTGTTACAAATTATGTATTTTTAGGTTTGTGCCCCAATATCTGGTCTCTAGTACTACTTTTTTTTAGCATCTATCTATCTATCTATCTATCTATCTATCTATCTATCTATCTATCTATCTCTAATCTATCTATCCATTATATATCATTCTACTATTATTTTAATCCTATCACTTTTTGTTTTTTCATTTTACTCTGCATGTTAAAATCCATGTGAAAAATGTTATGATTATAGTTTTTTGGTTGCATTTCCAGAAGATCTTTTATTCTGGTGCAGGTGTTAGCTGCTCTCTCATTCTCCCTCATGTATAGAGAAGGTGTGATTGCTGTGGAATTGATCTCCAGATCGGTATAAACGCACTTGCCCCCAAGTCAAAAAGCTGCCAGCTTGCCCTGACCTTGAGAAATAAACAAAACTAATTATAAATGTTTGCGAGTGCCAGGAAAAGTCTGATCAGCCTTGGCAGTTTCCATAGAATGTTAACGTCTGCACCAAGACCTTTATTGTTTACGACCAGACTAAAAATACTGACTGAAATCGTCCCTCTTTAGATTCATAGCCACTTACACTGCTACAAAAAAGTATTACAGAAGGGTCATACAAAAACCATTCTGTTAATGCGTAGTATAATGTAGGCTTCTAAAACTTCCTTAGCTCATAGAAACCTAATAAAAAGTCCTCAGAACTTATTGAGGAACTAGGACCTGGACATAAGGTTACATACATACATACCATGAGGTAGCAATAAGTGGTGGAGACACTGAGTGGAAATCCAATTTGCAGTAGTACATTGTCTTTATGAGCCTTGGGTACTGTCCTAATGTTCAGAACCAAGTGAGAAAGTGACCATGCGCTTTTTGTATGTTGGTTCCCCTAATAACACGGTAGACTATGTTATCCTAACGAGGATTCTGGAGCTCTACAGAGCAATTTTTTGCCATATAACCACACAGATAAAAGTACTGTTAAAAAGAACCTGCCACCATGATTTCACTGATAGTACTGGCTTTTTATGAGGGTAAATAATTGCAATGGATTCCCAATAAGTAGATATCCCTGGAAAAGAGAAGTGGTGACCTTTCCCAATGATAATAAGTAAGGGCTTGGTAGGAAGTAAGGACTTTTCCTATTCTTCTTCAACCTCCTGCTACTCCAGGAATGAAGCAACTAAAGGTCAACTAAACTAAGGGTCATAAACACTGTTGATCGAATCTTCAGGATACTGAACATAAACCTATGTTTTTATGATATATTTGGCTCTGACTAGATCTTCCAGTCCAGCACAATTTTGATGTCATCTTCTTCCATCCCAACCCATTTTCATCTCAGTGAACCCTTGGATAAAAATTAGTCTGATATATTCAATATACTTCAGTGTTTAAAGATATCATATAAAACACATGTAAGATATGGAGGTATAGGTCCCCTAAGAATGGGTTGAATTATGTGTCATAATAAAGAGTTCAGTGACTGATTCCTGCTATCCCAGCCAGCACAGCATCAAATAATCAAGGTGCCAGATGGTCCCGCTTTAATGTGATACCACCTGATGATCACTACTACCATAGCAATGTATATATTTTTTTTAAAATAATTCTCAACACAGAACAATTCCATGCAATAAATTAGATGTTATAAGTTATTGGCACTCCTGTGGGTGTGGAATCCCTAGTGGATTCACTTGTATTGAAGGGAGATTTTTGCTCCTACAGATGAAATTAAAGTTAATTACTCAGATTGGTCAAACTCATTGAAAGTGGTCCCAACTGTCATGTATAAGAAATAGAATAAATGAGATTAAAAAAGGGGTTAACTTATTTTTATAAATAGTGCCACCCTTATCCATAAGCTATGTCTAACATTACAGCTTAGCGCTATATCACGTGAATAGGAGTGAGCACCAGTACCAATTAAGGTCCATGGACATGAGTACAGCTATTCCCCTTACCCCGAAAAGAAATCAGATCCTTTTTTTCTAATCTGAGACCATCCACAAGTCAACCACCCAATCCCCCACAATTTATTTTTGTAAATGTACAATAGACTTGTTACAAGGAATAGAACATTTACCGCTGATCTCTCCAATATGAGGCATGTTTTAAGGGGAAAACAGCATTTCTTCACCAATAAAAGTGTCACGTTCATTAGTATTTTTTATATCCTGGAAAACACTAAACCACCGCCACATATTTCACAAGCACAACCAATACAGTTTTCTGCCTCATTTAGATCTCCCCAAGGATAAAGTGATGATCCATGAATAATGCAAATGAATAAGTAAAAGGCATGGAAATTGCTTAAAAATATCAGGTTTGTTGGATGTCTTTATTTTGCATTCTTCTTTTTAATAAAAAAAAAAGCTAAAACACAGATTTTATCTATAATTTGTGCTACAGCTGCCTAAAATTGCTTGTTGCTCGTGCCTATGTAATAGTCATATTATAGAACATTCTATATAACTATAGAGGGCACAGAGGTAGCAGGCACACCTGGACCCAAAAGCTCACAGGGTAGGTGGGGGCTCTCTTGCAGATTTGTTGCTGCCCAGGACTTTTCTCAGGTAAATAGAGATTTATATGTAACAAATATCCAAGACCAAACATAGGGAGGTCAATGGGCTAACACATATATCGCTGAACAATGGATCGTTTTTGCTGTGTATTTTTAGTGGCAGGGTCAGCAGTCATCTCATTATAATCAAGGATATGATTACAATGACCTATAACATCCCTTATACTAAAGCTGCAGGTAGCTAATACAGAATGCCACCATTGACATTTGGAGATTACAGAGCACCCCCTCCTCCTTCCAGAGCATTCTGACCGCTTTTAAAAGAAAGACTGTGTTGAAAGGGTCCATGAGAGTCGATTGTTCAACCCTTAAAATCCTGAAGTATACATAGATAAGGAGAATTGTAGGGTCTGAAATGTATACATAATTTTATTAACATTTAGGAGGGCAGGTATTCACAGACCTCCACTGGTACACTTCTTTCCAATGTAAATAAAACTTTAGGTATGGAGCTTAATGTGTCTTTTCCCTCCTAAACTGGGCTTTTGGGTGTACAGTATTTCCCTTCAAATAATGTGAATGTCCCTATAAGTTCTTGCCATTTCTATATCTAGAAAGTGCTACCCATAAATAGGTTGAACCATCAGAGTAGATATCACATTTCTTCATCACTTAATATATTTAATTTTAAAAAATGATGTAATTTTTGTCTCATGTTTGCTGCCAAAAATAATGCTTACCCAGGAAAGGACTGGGAAAACCAGGTAACCGAAATGACTTTGAGCTTTTCAAAGCTTTTATGATGATCACTGCAATATCATTCATTAGAACAAAATGTTCCAACTGTAACGATATTTGGCACAGGAAAATCATCAGCCTTTAAATGTAAAAGACCCATTAAATCAGTGCCAGGTATCTAAACATAAAAATTCATGCATGCGTTTGGTATAGCATTGGCCAAAAATATTGGATAACACCATCTCTTAAAAGTTTTATCATTTTTTAACTTATCAGTATTTGACAAAAATATTTATTAGGAAAATTATTGAAAAGATAGTGACTTGTCATCCAATTAATTATCCATGTCCCAAAGCCTATGTTCCATCACCTTGGACATTCATCACTCAGGTTGTAGTAATTACATTTCATGGGAGATATTTCTTCAATCAAATAGGCTCAGGCAGTGTATGCAACAAGCCACTTTGTCATGGCTAGAGTATTTACATACTTGGTTAGAGAAGCAACTTGAGTATTTGCCCCATTGAATAAAAAACTAAACAGGGCTCTGGGCTGAGCTGCCAGTATCAGACCACCACTAGGCCCACCAAGGGATATGCTTTGCCTGGGCACTATCCACTCTCCACAGGCTATTTTTGAGTCAACTAGAAAACAAAAATGATAGACTTTCTCTGTGTATGGACAGATGAGGCACACTCAGCTGCCTTCTTTATAAGTGCTTAGCAAAAGCAGGACTCACAGGCCTATCTAAGAATTGGCAGGGGAAGCAGGAATCAGAGGCATTCTCTAAGAGTGGATGAAAGGGAGCAGAACTCACAGGCTTACTCCTTAAGAGTGAGAGAAAGAAGCATGAGTCACAAGCTTTTTCTTTGAGTGGACAGAGGAAGCAGGACTCACTTGCATTCTCTAAGAGTGGTCAGAGGGAGCAGAACTCACAGACTTTGTTTTCTCTTAGAGTAGATAGGGGAAAGGAGATCCACAGGCTTTTTCTATGAGTGGGCTTCAAAAAGCAGGACTCATAAGCTTTTTCTAAGAGAGGGAGAGGAAGCAGGACTCACAGGCTTTCTCTGAGAGGGGGACAGGAAGCAGGACTCACAGGCTTTCTCTGAGAGGGGGACAGGAAGCAGGACTCACAGGCTTTCTCTGAGAGGGGTACAGGAAGCGAGACTCACAGGATTTCTCTAAGAGTAGGTGGGGGTAACTGGACACAGAGTCTTTCTCTGAGTGGGTGAGTAAAACAGGACCACAGGATTTCTATAAGAGTGGGAGGTGGAAGCAGAACTCATAGACTTTCTCTAAGAGGAGGGAGAAGAAGCAAGACTCACAGACTTTTCTTATGGAAGTAGCACTTGCAGGCTTTTACTAAGAGGGGAAGAGGAAGAAGGACTCACTGGCTCTCTCTAAGAATGGGTGTGGGTTACTGCACATCCAGGCTTTGTCTATGAGTCGGCTGGTAAAGCAGGACTCACAGGCTTTCTTTAAGAGTGGGGAGGAAGTTTAAAGACTCATAGGCTTTCTCTAAAAGTGAGTGAGGTAAACTGCACTTGTATGTTTACTATCTTGAGAACAGGTAAAGAGCTTATATATAAATTCACTGAAAAAAACAATAAAAACATAAACCCCTGACTCTAGAGTTTACCTCTGTTGTCGTCAGATAGGAGACATGAGAGGGCCGCAAACAGATAAGTACAGTTACTGCAGTATAACACTACTTGATACAGCACCCATTCCCAAAATGAATAGTCAATAACCTAAGTTCTTATCATAAAGCAAATGTAATGTTTATGTTAATCTAGTTATACAAATAAACTTCATCTATAGAGAAAGTAACAGTCTCTGCCTCATCATTGTCAATTTATCACCACTTTCCCTTCCTGCCGCCCAAACAGACACTATCTCTTCCTGTCAGTGCTGTCACCACATGGAAATATTTAATCAAACAGTTGAAATTAAATGTCAAAATAAAATGTCCAAGTCTGTGATCTTTTCCGAGATTACGTTTTCTCCCCTCAGTTATCAGCTCGGGTTTTATGTGCATAATTAGTTCTAAATTATGTTATTCTTAATAGGTATAATAAATTTATGTATTTGAACACAATCCAAATATTCGCTGGTAGAAAGGCCTGTGTGGCAGGACAGAGAGGATCTTGGCGCAGTATTTAATAGGGACCATGATTTTTATATCAGTTGAGATTTTAGTCCTATGAGTTCAGTTTATTTGTTAAGATATTCGTGGTGTTCTCAGTCAAGAAGAAAATAAGGCGTATGCCTGGAACTCTGATCCCCCATGTTGTAGACTCCTAAATTACCTGTGGTCTAAATCTGTCTAAAGTGGCTGCTATTAACAATACAATGCCAAATTTGTATTTTATACTGGATAGGAAAACTTCACTTGTATTCTTACTGGAATTAGTATATAAATAATATTATTTATTTATTATTAATATAATATGATATATTATATATTGTTAATATACTTATGATATATTTATTATTTTGTATTATGTGTTGATTATTATTTTAATATGATTTATCATTAGTAGTGATGAATAAAATAAGAATAACATTTAAATATCCCTACATTTTAATATGAAATACTATTTATATAATTAGAATTTAGTTTTACATTATATATGTATATAAAGAATCATGAGATATCATTATAATAGTGATCATCATAATAATTATTTTTTCATTTTGAACAGTAAATATATTTAATGAAAAAAAAATCCAATACATTTTTATACATTGTTTTAATAAAAATAAAAAAAATCTCTTTTCTTATAGTCCAACAGTTTCCTCAGTCAGACTTAAACAATTGTTTAAGTTACTCCATCCATGGGGCACCCTTCCTGTATAATGTGCGTCAGAGCAACATTTGGGCACAAAGGGCATCAAGAAAGATTCGGGTCCATGCAAGACCCAAAAAATTTCTTGGTCATTAGTTTGTACAGTTTGTAATAGGATATTCAATATTATTTGGTCATAAATTGACCAAGGTACATCAAAACCAGGGAATAAACCTGGAACTAATGAAGCTCATGTGACAATTGGTTCCTAAAGCAGACCTATACATGTATATGTACATGTCCATTATTGATATCATCCCTTCATGTCTACATATTTATAGTAGGCATCATCTGTACATGTCTATGTGCCCATTGTAGATCACCCATACATGCCTGCACATCCATGGTAAACATTTACCTATATATGCATACATATCCATGGTAGACATTACCTATATATACATGCATATCCATTGTAGACATTACCTATACATGCATGGTAGACATCATCTCTACATGAATATATTTCCATGGTAGACATCACTCATACATACCTACATTTCTATGGCAGACAGCTATACATTCCCACATGCTCATGGTAGACATCACCACCTATGGACTATGTACTATGGACATCCTCAATGATCATGTTTCACACATTTTAGATATCACAACGATTTCATGACTTTTTGGAAAATGAGACTATTTAAGCAATTCCATCAGAAAAGCAAGGCAATGCATAAATTATCCCATTGAAGCTTCTGGGAGGTCAGTGTGAAACATGTTGGCATTTTCAAAGCTCACATAAAAAGCCTCATAAAATTAGTAATATCAAATATGGGGAAATTATTGGAGCATTGTTGGAAATGACCTTATAAATGCTATTCAACAGGTGTCAGTTGACATAGAAAATGATATGAAAATGAGACATAGTCAACAGGTGAATGTGAGGCAATGAAGCAATAAATGATGACATTATCAATGGTCAGCCCTCATCATAAGCAGCACACACAAACATGGATGCAGCTTGCATTGCACTATAAGCTCCTGGTCTCAGGGGTAGGGAACCTCCGGCTCTCCAGCTGTTGTGAAACTACAATTCCCAGCATGCTTCATTCATTTCTATGAGAGTTCTTAGAAGAGCAGAGCGAGTATGCTTGCTGGGAGTTGTAGTTTCACAACAGCTGGAGAGCCGGAGGTTCCCTACCCCTGCACTATAAGCTCCTGGTCTCAGTGCCTTGGCTCTGGGCCACATGTGGCATTCCAATTTGGAACCCTTGGATTTGGAAACCTAACACCGCGCTTCCACTAAAAGACCATGACTTGCATTGTGTGATGCCTTTTGATAGTAACTGGATCTCTGCAAGGAGAATCCATACACTCTGGGAACCTGTACATGGCATCTTGCACAGTCAACCAAAACCCTTCTTTGTACAGACAAGGAACCAACATTCCTAAACAGTGCTGGATACAGATTACCAGTGGCAGTCTTTATAATAATCATGGTCAGACTGGCTCACCAAAGTAAAGGAGGATCCTCCATCATCCAATCCTCCAGGTTCTCACTTAACAATTGTCCCATGGGTCCAGTAGAAGACAACCCCATTTGGAGCTGACTTTGTGGCCAGTCACTTGCCACTAGGGTCTATTTCTTATGGGATGATTTGTAAAAAATTGACCTTATTGATGATATGCAGTTATTAATACACTTCAAGTAGACATGCTCAGGTCCTATATGGATGGAGGACAGAGAATCATTGCATGGTGGATCCAGAGGTCTATTTTCCCACGGTCTAGTAGAAAACAATCCCATTAGGAGCTCACTTTGTGGCCAGTCACTTGCCACTAGGGGATATTTCTTATGGGATGATTTGTAAAAAAAATTGACCTTATTGATGATATGAAATTATTTCTGCACATTAAGTAGACATGCTCAGGTCCTATATGGATGGAGAATGGAGAATCATTGTGTATTAGATCCAGAGGTCTAATTTCCAAGGGTTTCCAAGTTTGCAATTATGCATCCTTCTTCACGTTAATGCTTGAATTCTGTTCTTAAACCTAGAATGTAGCAATGAGCAGTAGGCCCCAAGCAGATAAAAAGTACTGTAGATGAGGGAGGGAAACTTGAGGATAGGAACGCCTATATGGCCACAATGGATTAAACATTTTTAGTGCGCAATGAAGACGCCCACATCTGTAATCTTGGCGGTGATGTGTCTAATTATCAATCAACGATGAACTGTGAGAGGAAAGAAAAAAATGAATGTCAGACTCTATACTCTTTCTGCCAACGTATCTGTCAGAAATTCCTTATTTTGACCTTAAATAAAATGACAAGTAGCTGTAGGCTGTAGCATGGAGAAGAAAATCATAAAATTGTTCCATTTGATATGTTCTACCCCACTGATACAGAAAATGAGGTTAGGCACAAGGTACTGCAGGCGATGCACTAACCTTGCCAGTAATTTTGCTCATATAAATTAGAGCCATGCATTTTTAATTGTTGTATTAGGGGAAGGCAGGTAAAACAAGGCGATGTTATTATGACTTGTACCTTGGCCCACAGGCGGATAATTGAAATCTGGCTTTTCAGAAGTGGCGGTGTGTTATTTTTCACAGTAAGTTTTTATTGACAGTAGGTTGTGCTGTATTAATTGAGCACATTCAGCTTTCTTAAAATAGTCCAAGTATTGAGAAGTCACGGCCAAGGCTGCGTGATCAATTTAAATTTAATTAAAAAGCAAATCAAATCACAGCATAAGTAAAGTACAATATCTACAACATTGAGGTCAGCGCAGATAAGCTGTGCAGCCGCCGCTCAGCGAGTCGCTCAGGTATTCTCAGTCCCAAGTCACGTATGCAATCTAGAGAGGCAGATTCCAGAATGGGTCATGCCGTCAATGTATTGACTGGTAGATTACTTAATATCTCATCTAGATTCTGCAGGGTACGCCTATTTCCATGTGCATGGTGTTGCCTAAAACAGTGCTTCAATTAGTGACTTAAATAGTGCCAGTTATAGTGTTCTTTAGAGTAGTGCCACATGTAGGCCCCAAGATATTGTCACACATAGTGCCCCCTAAAATAGTTGTACAGATAGTGGCTGTACAATTGTGGTACAGATAGTGCCAAGGGCGGACTAAAAGTGTCCTAGGAAAAAAAAAAAAGTGTTCTCATCTTGCAGTGCAGCACAAAATACTGCCCCAGCAGAACCAAATACCACAGTGCAGCACAATATACTGCCCCAGCAGAACCAAATACCACAGTGCAGCACAATATACTGCCCCAGCAGAACCAAATACCATAGTAAAACAAAAAAATTCTGCTCCAGCAGAGCCAAATACCACAGTGCAGCACAAAATAATGCCCCCTATTGTGCCCCCAGTAATAATAATGCCTATTAAAATGGCCAAGAAAAAAATACATAATACTCACTTGAGTCATGTTCTACGCCACCGTCTGTGGTGGAGGTCACAAGCTTCTTCCAGCCTACACCTGAGACCTAGGTCAGCAGTCGTGGTGATGTCATCATTTTACAACCACCTGTGCCATTATACTGCCATAGTCTTTAAGCCTAGTGGACTATGGCCTATGAAGATGAATGATGGAGCAGTCATCGTTTCCCATGCCCCCCCTCCCCACTGTATTCAGCTTTATTGTCCTCCTGAGGACAGTGATACAGTTGAACTCATTCTGATATGATACAATCTGAGATTCTTAGCCAATATATTTTGATCAAAACATATCTTTGCCCACCTACCAGCACCAAGGGGGTCTCAGTCAGACAGGAACCTACTCTAAGGCCTATCTCTATGCCGTGGGTATCTACATTCAGGAGAGCAGACCCTGCACATATAGTGTGCTGCTTCTAGTCACCTCTATGTGCATCAAGCATCCAATGAGAGGAGGAGCACGCACAGCTATATGTACCACCACATAGTCAAGGTCACTTGGGAAATAGTCGGGACAAAAGTGCACAAAAACTGCTACTTCCCAAGGGGAAATAGGAGCGCATTCGGTCTTGAAGGTGCCACTCCTTCAAGTATATACTATAGACTAAACAAATGCAAATATAATATATAGACTAAGCCCTCATTTATTTGTCAGATTGTGCAGGATTCTTTTTTTAATCTTTTTCAGTGATTTTTGTTTAGTCGGTAGTATTTACTTGAAGGAGTGGCACCTTCAAGACTGAATGCGCTCCTAATGTCTCTTAAAATGGCGCTAAAGCTAAAGGTGGCACAAAACATATGCCCATACCTACAGTGCAGACGGAAATAGCTCCATACCTAAAATGCCCACATTTCTGACTCAAGGAAGTGGGCATCATTCCGCCATTAAATTATTGCATTTATTGCATAGGTATATGCATCTGATCAAGTTGGAGATGACCGGAGTTGCTCTTTAATGATTAAAACATTGATTTAAAGAAAATGGTGCAGTCTTGGCAATGTGGCGCACATTTAATCACGTGATGATATTTGGTTCCACGATTTAGAGGAACAGACCAGCTCCTGATGCAGGACTGCACCTATTATCTTGTTGCTGAGTCTTATTTCATGGCATGTCTTGAGGTTAGATTTTTCTCTCAGTAAAAGAGAATTCAGAGAAGCCATTTATTGAGGACAGTCTGCCTTGTCCTTTTTGTTAGAGGGAGCCGGGACAATGCCTCGACCTCTTCAGTGCGTCACAATAATGTGATTGCCTGGCGATGTCATCACAGTTCACTTCATTCATTCATACTGTGTTCAGAGCTGTGACTGTGATTCTTCTACAGCGGGCAGACTTATTATCTTATGTCCCAAGTTTACCTGCTCTTTTCACAGCAACATCTCAGCTCAGCAGGGGACACTTATAAGAACTGCTATAGATGACTTTGAAGTAAAGGTCCTTTGACCCATAGGAAATCACAGAGACCTTCTTTTTTTAATCATATCTGGGCGTATGAATTTCAAGGTGAAACTGACACCATGGCACACAATGTGTCTTGTTGTCCAGAGTCTTAAAGGGGTTGTCTCACTTCAGCAAATGGTATTTAACATGTAGACAAAGTTAATACAAGGCACTTACTAATGTATTGTGATGGGTCTGCTAATGTATTGGGTCTACTAATGTATTGTTGTGGGTCTGCCTCCATGAGACGACTTCTGTTACACTCAGGCGTCTCCTCAGTAACACAATGGCATGTGTGGACAAGCCTTTGGTCAGCATTGGATTAGCACAGCTGTCTTCTGAAATACTCTGTGCTCCTGTGGGTTTGTACTTCCCAATATTTGCTCTTATATATTGCAAAGGCAGCAATTGCGAGCAACTGAACAAATATTTATGAGAACAATCTTCTGATTCCCTGGGACTAATGACATTTTGGAGGCATCAAGTGTAGCTGTATATACTGAACCTCTTGCCTTTTCAGGCCAGGCACACTTCCCGCTAGCTATTCTGTATTGAACCTGTATTATTCACAGCATCTTGTACCTGCTAAAGTTATTGCCAGCTGATTGTAGCAATGAGTCCTCTTGAGATGAGTCACAAGTTCCATAAAGACATGGTGCTTACAGTTTATACAGAGCTGAGAGCTATCAACATTGAAAAGTGCTTTCCTGCCGATCAGAAATAATGTGTCGCTTCACACAGCCTGTAACCCTGACAAACATAGTAACATAGTAACATAGTTTATAAGGCCGAAAAAAGACATCTGTCCATCCAGTTCAGCCTGTTTTCCTATAAGTTGATCCAGAGGAAGGCAAAAAAAACCCTGTGAGGTAGAAGCCAGTTTTCCCCACTTTAGGGAAAAAAATTCCTTCCCGACTCCAATCAGGCAATCAGAATTACTCCCTGGATCAACGACCCATCTCTAGTAACTATAACCTGTAATATTATTACCCTCCAAAAATACATCCAGGCCTCTCTTGAACTCTTTCAGTGAACTTACCATCACCACCTCCTCAGGGAGAGAGTTCCATAGTCTCACTGCTCTTACCGTAAAAAGACCTGCATATCCCGCTAGCAGGCACCCACGGCTAACGTCTGCGACCAGCAGTAATGCCGATCGCGGACATTTAACCCCTCGGGCACCTGAAGGCGGAAAACACCGGAGGTGTACGCTTCCGGTGTTGCTCCGGCTCCCTCATGTGGCGATCGGAGGAGCCGGAGCGTGCCTGCAGCAGCCCCTGTCATAGTAAATGACAGGAGGCTGCTACATAGGCTTTCCTATGGAGCCCTTGCCTGTAATAGGGCTCCATAGGAAAGCATTGAAATCATCATAGACTCCAATGTAAGTGCATTGGAGTCTATGATATAAGCAATCACATGATTGCTTCTTATAGTTCCCTATGGGAACTATAAAAAAAGTGTAAAAAAAAAAAAAAGTTTTACAAAAAAAAATAAATAAAAAAACTTAAAAGTTCAAATCACCCCCCTTTCTCGAAAATAAGAATAAAAGTATTAAAAAAATAAAAAAAATACACATCATGGGTATCGCCGTGTGCGAAAACGCCCATATTATAAAAATATATGTGGACAGAAAAATAAAAAAAAGTTATGGCTGTATCAAGACAGAGAGCGCAAAACGAAAACGCAAAACCGAAAAAACCTCCGGGGTAGAAAGGGTTAAGGCAACAGCGTGCCCGTGCTGCAGACCGCAAACTGTGGACCGCAATACACAGGAACCCATGGTGTGCAGGTATGGACTCATTCACTTGAATGGGGTCTGAGATCCACATCTGACGGTCTGCACCGCAGAAAAGTAATTCATGTACTACTTTTTTGTGGTGTGGAGTCACAGACAGAAACCCACGAAAGCACTGACTAGTCATTATATGACAGTGTGCATGAGGTCCCTGGGGAAACTTACAAGCGCCACTAAGCAAGACAGTTGAGGAAAGGCCTGTGGGTAAGTGCCTGGTAAGGGCATATAGACCACAAGACTGCTAATGTACTCTTGGAGAGGGGGGAACAGTCCCAATAGGTCCTGTCCCCTTTGCTGCCTGTGAAAGACTCCCCACTTTAGAGAAACTACCTTATTAGCAAGGAGATGAGAAACTGGCCCAGTGGTCATGGAAAGGGCATGGAGGTGGAAAGAGTAGGCTCTTCTATCTTGGCTTACAGAACCTGCAACAATAATGAGGGACCCCTCCCCTTCTATTATGTATGTCATTGGGGGGCAAGGTTAACTCCTTGTGTATATACAATAGTTTTTTAGGCAACAGAGTTACAGTGGGTCTTCTTTCTACCATAAACGGATTTGCATGTTCAAGTCCAACTGGATGTTGGGAAGTCCCCATACACAGTAGATATATTTAACATTTTAAAGTTGGTTGGCTGGAGAACAATTAGTGGGCATGGCCTCTTTTTTACAGAGTCACACCAGTTTTGTGTTACTACCCCTTTGTGTGTTTCCACCTCCATTTTGTATAGTGCTCTGCCCCCAATTTGCTTTGAGTGCCAGGGATGCATCTAATGATGCATAATCCTGGCACCATATACAGTTAAAGTACATGGAGGGCTGCTATACATGGCTGTTCCAGGAAGTCTCTCCTTTTTCCAGGACTCTCCCTGATGTTCCAGTAGAGTTGGCAAGTATTGCACTAGATGGTCAGATCACTGGAATCAGTGGATTCAACTGATGTATCTAATAAATACGGCCAACGTGATTCTTTCTCTACCCTCTGAACTGCCATAACCACTAGGCTTTGCCAAATAGTATTTCCAAATAGTATTTAAGAATCCTAATGCAGACTTTTCACTAGTGTGGCATGTCCTAACCTGGCTGGTCTAAGGCTCAGTATTTGTGTAAGGATCATGCTGGACTACCTAAATTCCAGACTACTGGAACTTTTCTGTGAACTAAAATATTCCAGTGAGTACAAAAACCCGACAAACCATGTCAATTCTCTGGCAGAAACTCAACATATTTATAGGAAATGCATGGCAAATGCATCTATCTATCTATTTACCTATCGGTTGTGGTAATTAGGTAATTCCTTTTTTTATAACTTAGGGGCATCTATGCCCCAATGTCCCAAACCCACAGAGAACACCCACTTATGGGCAGTGTTTATATTAGCCCTGTTCATTTTCATCCCGGAACAGCCCAAATTTGCCAGGACTGTCTCTGAAAGTCAGGGAAAGCCCGCACAATTGGGACAGTTGGCAACCATGCTGGTGCACATCCTGCACCATGAAAATGTGTATTTGCCAGGAAGGAAATGATAGGCCCCACTACCAACCTGGCCATGATTCCATAAAAATCCAGGCCCAAAAACAGTACTTACCAAAGCCCTTAGCAAACTACTCTTTATTTTGTACATGAACCCTCTGAATTTGTAAAGAGCTACAATTATTATTATCATTGTTATTATGCCATTTCTATGTATCTAGCATCTATCTATCTATCTATCTATCTATCTATCTATCTATCTATCTATCTATCTATCTATCTCTCTGTCTATCTACCTATCTACCTATTCTTATCTCACATTCATTCATTTATTTCACAATAGACTGTAAAGAGTAATTTATATTTAGTTCTAAGCACTCAACGACTGTGGTGACAGCCTCTCGACATAATGAATGGCGGCCCCCAGGTAGACAAAAGATAGTTGAGAGAGTTGGAGTTGTGCAAGCCATGAAGGACTTATACATCCCACTGTTAAAGATACAATCATTTGTAAGAGCCATCTCCTTGTTTCCATTACCTCCGCTTGCGCTGTAAGCAGAAATATTGTCTGCGTCTTGTTCCAGCAATTCAGCCATTGTTAACAAATGACCACAAAAGTTATCACGGAAAAAAATCCTTTCTTTTTTTTTTTTTAAGAAGATTGCTTATCACATAAACTTCACTTGTGATGGATAATCCCATTTAAGGTTAGTGGAGACTTTAAGCCTTGGAGATAAATTGTTCCTAGTTGTGGAGCTAATTAGAAAAAAAAGATGATTGCTTTCATTGTGTTTGAGCGTGTTCTAGTCCTAACAGCAGGATTTACATTGAAATCAGATTTATGACTAATTAATATATCAGTAAAACAAAATATTCTTTTTCCACTGGCAATTAAAAGTTTCTGAAGTGTTTTTTTCTAACTTCATTTTTTTTCTTACCTAAATCAAATAATTTTTTTTTTTGCTAGACCTAGAAAAAATAGATGCTTTTTATAGATTCAAGTATTCGAAATAGTAGTAATAATGTGAGCAAAAGCAAAAACAGTAGCAACAATAATAGTTATATAAGAACAATATAAAAATATTATTGATAGCTATGTAATAATTATCTTGATAGCTATTATTATTTTATATTAAAACAATATCTAAATAAAATTATTATTGATTTTTATCATTATTTATTATGCAATAATAAAATAAAAACAATATAATGATAGCTAAATATACTCACAATTATTATTATTTTATTATTATTTTTAATTCCCTGTGGACAGCCATATTGGAGGCATACAATTCCTTCGTTCCTTATTATCTGTACCAATAGTGCAGCAGACAGTATGTGCTTTATGGCAGCAAAAAAATGCACATAGACTAATACAGTCTCCTGGAAGAGATACTTTCACAGAGACCAGAGAAAGCCAAGGAGCTGCATACAAAGCCTTATCTGTGTGTTTTGAATATAGTATTATGAAGCAGGCAATTACCGGGAAGCGACTGTTCTTTTCCGATAATTACCTGCTTGTCAGGGGAGGTAAAGAGATGTATTTACATACATCTCCTCCATTGTATGAGGATAAACAATAGCTACTGTCATCGTTCGTCCTCATACACATTCAGTATTTCTGGGCACCAGATCACTGCTCATATGGCACGACCTGATGCCCAGAAATGATGATTTAAAGTGCTGGTCATGATCAGGAATGAACATTCGCTCACCTGTTCAGTGACCTGTGTTAACATGCTCCAAGTTCTTGCTCGTTGTTGGCCAATCACATCTTTTGAGCGGCTTTAAAAATCATAATTTATCAGCTGCATGTCTCCCCTTGTAAACAGGGTATATGCAAACAGTATGAAGACTAACGATTATATTAAAGGGGTTCTCCGGGAATTAACAAAATAAAAGTACTGAAAATGCTTAAAGTTTACTTTATTATAAATATATTCCCAAATATACCCTCATTAATTATAATGGCGTGTTTTGTCTAGGGAGCATTTATCAGGGGAAATAAAATGGCTGCCATTCTATTAGTACACAATGTATTTCATGTATACTCATGAACTCCATTCCTATATCAGCTAAGGTTCATATTAAACTGTATTCAGGATCAGAATCCCTGACAAGCAGAGCAGAGAGGAGGATGAGGCAGCTCTTTATCTCAGTGTTATGCAGTAACCTTTCCTCCTGTGCGATTAGGACAGGTTTTGTGTGAACTAATAGGACGGCGGCCATTTTATTTCAATGATGATTGCTCCCTAGACAAAACTCGCCATTATAACTAATGAAAGGTATTTGGGAATATATTTATAATAAAGTAATATATAAGTATTTTCATTTTCTTAATTCCCAGAGAACCCCTTTATCAAATGTTAATTCACAAACTAATTTCTGCATGGCACCTAATGAGTGAATGACTGGTAATATTGTTGAATGCTGGGCAAAATATCTACCAGTGTAAAAACACCTTTATTTAGGCTTCCATACTGTAGAAGTAGATGTTCAAAATGATTACAGCAGCAGTAGAGGAGTGTGTTGATTTTGTAGGAGACAGTGACCTTTACATTCATATGTTGGTGCTGGTAAGGACATTTCTGCATGTGATAGGGACAATGTCATGATGTGAGGAGGGGACTAGAGACTGTGTGATATTGCAAATTAAAGACATATTCTCCAGCAAATGACAAGGCTACATGAGGCCATGTGAGGAAGCAACTGGAGAAAAGAAGGAGTCTGTGTCTATTGCTATTGTAAAGATTGTAAAGCATAGTCCTCAGAGGCATATAGCACTGATTTTAGTCCCATGTTTTTCCTACATTTTGCCTGCCTTTGCCCATCAACATTGTGTTTAGCGTATGCAGACTATATATCGGCTAGCACTTGTATGTGCGTATAATCAGTATACAACAGGTCAGCAAATGTTCTGTCTCGATAAAGATAAGCTATTAATGAGTCAGTTCCACAATTATGCAAAATCAATGTGTACGTGATTGATAAACTGACATAGGAAATGCACATATTAAATAGCTGGGAGCAGCCATGTTGAGGCTGACCGGTTGATGTATTGCAATTCTTTGTGTGAGTCTTGCTATCTGCATTGACTTTGTACTTGGGCATTGATTGTTTTGTTCCATTTATATCGACAGGCGGTGGATACCCTTGAAGTACTGTATAAGAGCAGGATGATTACCCACTCAGCCACACAATCTTTTTCCTATATGGTGCAAATCCACTCTGTGGTTTCCCAAATAATAATAATTGTAATTCAAAATGCTTTGCAAACCCTAAGGTATGATCACACACTCAGATTTTCTGATGCAGGTTTGGAAGCCAAAACCAGGAGGGAATTCACTCTATGATCCACTCCTGATTTTGGCATCATGAAACCCTAACAGAGGTAACAGCTATCTCTGTTCCCTGACCCACATCATGGTACTGATCAGGTTAGTGACTCGCACAAGGTCAACAAACGTCTCTTCTGAAATGCTCATCCACAATAAAGTCTTAAAGAAGGATTTTTTTTTAGTTAATCTAGTTTTTTTGTTAAATACCTTTCCTTGCCGGATGCTGCCACCCTGCCTGTTTTTTTTCAAATATACGCCCGCTGTTCCCCCTGCTGTTTTCCAGCCCAGTATGTTAAGGCTTCATTCACACGTCCGCGAGTGTTTTGCAGTCCGCAAATTGCGGATCCGCAAAACATGGACACCAGCCATGTGCGTTCCGCATTTTGCGGACCGCACATGGCCGGCTCTATAATAGAAATGCCTGTTCTTGTCCGTGGCTCCGGACAAGAATAGGACATGTTCTATTTTTTTGCGGGGCCACGGACCGGAAGTGCGGATGCGGACGGCACACTGTGTGCCGTCCGCATTTTTTGCGGCCCCATTGAAAATTAATGTGTGGACACATTATCAGGACATGTAAATGGACCCTAATACTGAGCATCGGTACAGGGAGGAGGAGACGCCAGGATTTCTCAATGGGTGTCTCCTTCTCCCTGGCTGTGACACTCTACGCTGTGATTGGATTGCAGCACAGCCAGGGAGAAGGAGACGCCCATTGAGAAACCCTGGCGTCATCTCCTCCCTGTACCGATACTGGGCGGGAAAACAGCTTAAGAGCGATATTTGAAAAAAAACAGGCAGGGTAGCAGCTTCAGCAGTGGTACCCGGCAAGGAAAGTGAAAAGTACTCTATAAGGCCTCCATAGACATACAGGGAAATTTCCCATGTAATATTAATAAATTAATATTATACACTGGCGCTACTTCTATGGAGATATGTGAAGATGCTGTAGTACAGCATCGGTACCACTTCTGCTTATATGTATATATGTAGGCGTAATTCAGTATAATAAATGACCCCTGTAATTTATCACTTTACATACACTTTAATACAAGGAAGGTTTGGATTCCCCTCTATTAATTCCAAATTCTTTAATATGGCATATGAGTTTTCCAAACCAGACAACCTCTACTTTTTTCTTTTGCAGTAGAACAGCCTATTGTGTGAAAAGGAATTGCTATTATATATATTATCACTAGCTCCCCCTGTTGGTAACAACTTATATCAGCCCTCAACATTCTTTCCTTCACCGTAAATATCTCTGTGATTATTTTTTAATTTTTTTTTTTTTACTTATCAAAGCCCCATTACAATAATTGCAGAGGATTCCCTTTACTTTAATTTCCAGAAACCTGTTACCTGTCTATTGCCTGCTTGATCTCCTTCTGAAGAAATTGATGGCAATAATTAAGAGTTCATTTCTCTTAGATTGTGGAAGTTTTGTGAAGTCATTGAAATATTTCATCAGAACTGTACAAGCCTCAAGGTACACCTTTTGTGCTTCTGTCCTTACAAACATTATTCAAAGGATGGAGCATTTTAGGTTCTTTACATTTTTACATTTACTGATGTGTTCTAAAAGAAAAGAAAATCTATATAGACTTTGATCAACACGTTCTTCCCAAGGTTAATGAATGCGCTCAGGAAAAAAAAAACTGCAAAGAGTGTAATCCTACTTCTACATAAACTGTTGGGCAAATGAATGAATTTTATAAATGAGCCTGTAGGAATCAGCGAATCAAATCCTTGTTTCAGAGAGCGATTGCTATTCGTTATACAGAAGACAGATATTGGTACAGCTATAGTACAGCACTCTGCAATTAGCGGCTGTAATAAGATTTCTACATACAATAACATTCAGCTGCTATTCGAATGTTGCTGTCAGTCATGGAACATTACAATTGTGTCATGCTTTTATTCTTTTACTTTCTTCCATGTAAAGGAAAGAGCAGGCTTTATATTCTACTCCACATTTAATGCTATTATTCCATTCTGGGGGAAAGGGTTCCAAAAGTTAAAGGTCACCATACAGATTTATGGTCATACGTATCACCACATAGACTATAATATGAGTATATAACTACTATGATGCAGCTTATTATGTACTAATGTAATATTGCACTGTACGTACAGGAATATAACTACTATAATACTGTCTCCAAGTAAAAGAATATAACTATTGTAATACTGCCTCTTAAATACAAGAAAATGCCTACTAAAATACTGCCTCCTGTGTACAAGAATATAACTACTGTAATACTGCTTCTATATACAAGAATATAACTACTATAATACTGCCTCCTATCTACAAGAATATAGCTACTATAATACTGCCTTCTATGTACAAGAATATACCTGTAACTACTATAATACTGCATTCTATGTTCAAGAATATAACTACTATAATACTGCCCCCTATGTAGAAGAATATGAATACTATAATACTGCTCCCTATATACAAAAATATAACCTCCATAATACTGCCCATATGTACAAGAATATACCTACTATAATTCTGTCTTCTATGTACAAGAATATAACTACTATAATACTGCTCCTATGTACAAGAATATAACTACTATAATACTGCCTCCTATGTACAAGAATATAACTACTATAATACTGCGCCTATGTACAAGAATATAACTACTATAATACTGCCTCCTATGTACAAGAAAACTATCATTTTGTCCACTGTGTGCAATAATGTACTGTAGCTACTCATGGACATACAGGACATGGTGACTGTGACAGATGTGAATATTTTCCAGCCTTTGCTCTGTATAGGGTTGGCTGAGTTGGTGCCTGTATCACTGTGTACAAACTCATCTCTTCTATTACCAACTCATTTCCTTCCCGAGCTACTGTACAATTTAGAATTTGTTTGAAGCGCCTTTTCTCGTCATTAAAATAAATAATACTCCAGGTCCTTATTTTTAGCTCTCCTAACGATGAAATACAGTGCAATAATCCTGCATATACCGATACTGGAACACGCTGGGAAAAGCAGCAAGGAGGCATTTTCCCCCATAAAAATAGCATTCCTTGGTGTTTCTTTTAACATACATTTTATTGAAATTTGGCCCTGTAAACAGTAATGCATACGTTTGCAAATATAAAGAACAGTCAACATTACTGTAAGAAAAGCACAAATGTAACTACAGCAGGAAATCAAGTTCAAAAGAAGGATTTTCACGCCTTTGTCAATTTATTTCCAATATACTGATCCAATATTTCTCTGCATTGTGCCGTTACTCAAGGTGTTTCCATCCCCCTTGTCAATAGGGCATTTGCAATTGTCCAATCTGTCTGGCTTAGGTAAATCCAGTCACCTAGGGCCATTTCACCGCACTGCAGGATGGGACGACCTCTTTAATTCATACCTTTCCAGGAGGGACAACAGGAGGGCCCCATTCTCATAACCCTATCGGTTTTGCGGTCCGCAAAACACGTATACCAGCTGTGTGCATTCTGCATTTTCCCTTTAGGCACGTCCTGCTCTATGTTGAGAATATCTATTCTTGTCTGCAAAACGGACAAGAATAGGACATGCTCTATCTTTTTTGTAGGACAGTACACAATGAAATGAATGGAGCCGCGTACAATCCTTAGCAGATTTCTTAATGGTCAAGTGAGACTTTGTTTGCCATAGAGATATGAATGAAGGGATGGCTCTGGTTGGCCATGGAGACCTGGTTGTAGACCCATTTAATAAACCCCAAATTGGGTATTTTTGGAAGGTTTTATGAGCATTTCTGGGTGGATCCTGGGTGGGGCCTGCAGAGCCTGAGAATGGAAATTTAAAGGTGTTGTCTTCAGGGTAAATATCAATATCAAATTGGTGGGTGTCCGACTGCCGGAACCCCTGACGATAAAAGGGCACAAGTGGTTATGTAAGTCCTGTGTCCTCTTCAAAGTTTGCTTGCACTCTGTCTACATTGTAGTGGTGGTGCATTGTAATTTCAGCTTCCACTTTAGTTCATTTGAAAGGGATAAACAGCTGTAATTACCCTGCATCTCCTCTACAATGGAGACGGCATGCAGGTAAACTCTAAAGAGGAGGCATCGCTTGTGCAAGCGCCGTAGTCCCTTCAAATAACTGATCGGTGAGTGTGGTGGGAGTTGGAGTTCCGCTGATCTCATATTGATGACCTATCCTCAGTACAGGTCATCAATAACTGTAGCCAGGACAATCCCTTAAAATGTTGAGAGGTATGAATCAGGTATCAGAGCAAGGTCTGTGTAATCTAGGGATACTTAGGGATACCTTCTTCAGACCCCCATATTTAAGACCCCCATATTTAAGACTAAAGTTTCCCTGGCAAACAGTCTGTATCAGGGACTAGACCGGTAAGCTCAAAGCCAGATTGATGGTGGGGTAAAGCAGATTGTCAGCAGAAGGACGATATCATTCAGAATTTTAGCTGGTATTAGTAATCAGATTTTGATAGGGTACCCTTTTAAAGGGTCACTGAGCTTTCCAAAAAGTGATACATCAAAGGTTTTGATCGATGGGGGTCTGAGTGCTGAAAATGAGGAGGGAGATGCGCTCGAATATTGCACGCTCTCTCATCTTCGCAAGAGACGAACTCAATAGAAGCCCATAGGCTCATCCTAAATCGGTCTCCTGCAGCGAGGAGAGAGACCTCCTTTTGCTTGCGCCTCTCTCTCTTCATTCTAGAGATCGGCCGGGGCCTCAGATCCTCACCGTTCAAAACCTATATGTAGCTATGACATATAAAATGTTTTTGGAAAGCTTAGTGACCCTTAAAACACCTTAAAAAAACCACTTCAATCAGTATTCCTACTGGATTTGCAACAAAAATCTAACAAAAGTTAATTATGAAATTCCTGCCAAAGTGATAACAAGCTCTGCAGCAATGTATGTAAGCAAAAAAACAGAAAGCTAATTACATTTCTGATGAAAAGCATAAATAAACTGGATGCAATAAAACTGGATTTAAAAACAGGAGATCAAAAAAACGAAATTGGGTGGCAGCTGAGCGGAATGAGAAACATATTGTTTTATGGCTTCAGGCACCAATGCCAAGAACAGAAAGTTTTTTTTCTTTGTGAAGGTTCCATTTACCAGATCTAATCCCGAGCTCATAATAAAGGCAGAACCTGTGTGTTCCCCAGGAGGCAAAAACACAAAAATACAGATATGCATCATAGCACCAGGTCGTGGCATACATGATATCCGGTTAAGGGGTAGAATTACCTCAAAATATGTCACCACTCATAATGTGTGCTGTTATTCATAGGAAACATCTCAAAATCCTTTTTTGCATAGTTTACACATTATATTAGGTCCTGTAACCCCTTATTCACCTAAAACCTATTACTCTTGTATGTTTTTTAAAGGGATGTTTCCCTAATTAAAGGAAACCTGCACCACCATAAAATACATTGCAATCTGCAGACAGTATGTTATAGAGCAGAAGAAGCTGAGCAGCTTGATGTATACTTTTGTGGGAAAGGATTCAGTATAACTAGGGGTGCCCCACAGCAAAACCTACCACCCAGTTTTTCAGTACATGTGCGTCAATCACTCCCAGGCAATGCTGAATGCTAAAGCTCAAATCCAAAGGTGTCTGATTAATTTACGTTTTTTTTTTCTTATTACGTGAAAGAAATTTAGATAAAAAATTGTAATAAAAAAGTCACACCCAGGCTCACTGACTTTATCCAGCTTGTATGTCAGTAAAGCGAATAGCTGCTTCAGAAATATGGCTCCCTCCGAACACCATTTGTCTCAATTTATTCACACCAGACATAAATACACTGATTAATAAATCTGCTTCACATCCATTACAAAGCTGGCTGTCTGCAGCCACCACTAGGGGGAGCTCAGCGAACAGGAATTTATACAGCTACAATTGACTGAAATGGAAGCTGTAATTGCCTGTTTGCACGGAGATCTCTTTTTATGAGCTCAGAAGTCATATGGGTGGTCTGATCACTGTTTGCAAACATAGATAGCAGTCAGTCACCGATAGGACCGCCCACAGGACTACTGAGCTTAGGAAGAGCAGAGATTTTTTATGAATACATTAAAGGTTTTACTGAATCTTTCCCCATAAAACTATATATCAATCTGCTCAGCTCCTCCCGCTCTATAACATGCTGCACTGCATTTCATGGTGATAGGTTTCCTTTTAAATGTCATAGCATATTCCTATGTTATAATATAGAGCAGTGAGCTGGGATCATGTGACCGCTGTACCGGCTGTGGAATCTTTCACTGATGTTGGGACTGGATGTGCTCCTGTTTCTTCCTGTTCTGCTACATACATCTACATTATGCAACTGAACATGAAAAAAGAGGAGCACATCCAGTTGCAATGTCAGAGGAAGAGCCTGTATCTAGTTGGGTGGTCATGTGATCGCAGCAGGGATAGTGGAATCGGCAGAGCAATGGAAGGGTAAGCCCTTCTCAAAGTATCCAGAACAGGCCCGGAGAATCCCTTTGACTCCCAAGATGACAAAGGATCTGCCATGATGAAATCCAACATGTATATTCTTTCTTCACCAAGGCTTCTGCCGTCAGGAGGTCTCATTCATAGCTGATCCCTCCAATAAAAAAAAATGTGGGTAAAATGAAAATTGAGAACAGTATCTACTGTATCTTGTAACAGTTGAAAAGGTGAAAAAGTTCAGAAACCATATAAAAGCTTAAGATTCTTGCAATTGCCAAGTAGTTTACAGCTGCGCATACATCCACACATATAGCTCTGCTACCCCCTCCAGTCTGCACAGTGACCTCATTATTATTGGAGGTTTATGTTACTGCAGAGATATTGTCATTCTTAAGAACAACTTAAAGAAGGGCTTGGAATCCAATGAATACAAATATGTCTTGTTGTAACCTGTAAATCAAAGGACAAGATAGAAAACTGAGAAGGATAAATCTCTATGCAGACTTGTCTGGAATCATGTATAGAATATGAGCTGTGACTCCAGGAGGAGAATATTCACATTGGTGCTGCTGCTGCTATTCAGTGTTAGATCTGTTCACTCCATGATTACAATTGCACATTTTTAAAGGGTGTTTCCCCCTTAAAATTTTCTTAGGCCTCTTTAACACGAGTGAGTTTTACATTTTTCAAACTAGCACCTGGATCGGAATACCTTTATAATTACACACAATTAAAAATTTTGTGTAGCCGCTGAGTTATTCACTGAAATCTATCAGTATAGCGCCGCCTGCTTTTCCTCTTTTTTTTAAATTTCTCTGTCCTGCTCATTGAGATGGAAGCACATGCTCAGTTCCATCCTTCAACTGCCACCAGCTGAAGTAGAAAGGACACACCCCCTGAGAAAGTGCACGTCCCCTAACCTGCCAGCTTGAAATAAATCCAGGCGCGGCTCTGTTTCTGGTACAAAGCAGCCGTGTTTTACTACAACCTCTTGAAATACCTCCTGAAGTGTCTGTTCTACTGCCCAGTCGTTGTAAATGTCAGTTTTCACCATTGTTCTGGCATTCAGTTCGTGAATCCGGAAGCTCAGGATGAATAATTCACATAGAAGTGTGTAGAAAGGAGAATTTATTATTTTTTTTTTAAATAAAAAGTAATTATCATCCATAAGCGATCCTGCAGTCGATAAGTCTTCATATAATGAATCTTTAAGGTACTAAATGGGCACAAATTAGATTTTTTTTCCAAATCATCCCACATTTTTTTCTTTTCATATAAAGAATGGCCGCTGTCATATTTATCAGCGCAGCACCTACAGTACGGAAAAAATAGGGTTGATGGATAGTAAAAATGCATTTAATTACTATTCAGCGCCATGTCCCTGTCTGTTCCACTCTCTGTGCTCCAGCTGTTGCCATATACTTTATTTTAAAGTCAATGTGCTTATCTAGGGAAGAGCATGATCTCCAGGAAAATTGACTTGTGGTTGAAAAAGCAAAATATATATATATTATTTGAAGGAAAAAAAAACAACAAATGCAGATTAGAATTGTATTCACATGTATTAACCCTTTAATCCTCACTGACGTGGCTAGAATCAGAAGTTTATCTTATGTGGAACTGAAGTTATCGTCATGTCTTAAAAAGGAAGAAATGTACTTGCTGGGAAGGACTGTGGTGGAGCAGAATTCGGGAGGGGAGCTCCCTTGGCTCTCAAAAAGGTACAATTTGCAGTTATACAATGACTGAAACTAGAGACGTTCTGTACTCAATATGGCGACTTAGGATGATAGCGGCGTCTTTCGACGTGCAGATATTATCATTACCTATCCCTTCCAGTCTGCACAATGGGGGCTACTTCTACACTGCAAAAGGACACATTTTTGCAATCCCATCATTTTTTTTTTTTGTGAGATTTTAAAGGTCTTTGTCTCTATGTATTTTTTTGTAGAAAAATCTAATTAATAGTACCAGCTTGAATCTGCTGCCAGGACAAGGATGGGCTGGGCAAGATGCATACCTCACTTTAAATCTCTGCTCGCAGTTCTGTCCTGATCTGGCCACAAACGCCCACAAAGCAACCCAGAAACATCAATTTTGGGGCACATTTGCATACACCCATTTTCCATCACTGCAAAAAACACTTTCCATTCTGGCTATTAGAGTTGCCTAGGGCCCTTACGCTAAAGTTTGGTCTAGCACTTCATTGCCACAAAAAAAAAGCCATAAAAACCACTTGCGTTTTTCTCCCCATACGACTTGCGGATTTTATGGAGTTTTTTTTTTTTCAAAACAAATGTGTGGAGGATATTTTTTGTTCAGGCATTTTGTCCCCATAAAGAAGAGGACAAAAAATGCCAGAAAAAGCATCAAAAACGTCAACATGCTGCACTTTAAAAAAAATGTTATTTATTCAATCTTTCACTTTTAATAACAGCCATTACGGGAGTACGCAGACCACTAAGAAACGATCGAACAAATACCTAGAAAAACATATAAACAAAATAAATGGAAAAAGCATATTCCCATGGTGCACTGGTTGCCATGTTTCCTATATAAAAACAAAACTAAGTAAAAACTGCTTGTGTGCCCTGCATTTCATTTTTCGCATAGGCTTTTCGTTAACATCTGGAGCTGGCATTTTGAACGCTATTAAAAGCACAAAAGGGCTTAGGAATGCATCTAAATACCTATGTGTGTTTTCAGCTTAAGGCCTTTTTTTCACATTTCCGTGTCAGTGTCACTCCCGTGAAAAAAAATTTACGTGTTTCATCAGTGAAGATGTCCGTGAAGGATCCGTGGTTGGACTGTGTGTTTGTTTTTACCATCCGTGTGTTATCTGTAATTAGCAGAAGTTGCTCAGCTAAAAAGTAAAGTCCAAAGAATCAGTCTTCAGTGAAAAACGGACGCACCACGGATGTCCTCCGTGGTGTGTCCGTGATTTTCGTCCGTGATTCCCGTGGTGTGGCGTGCTTGGTCGGCATCATGAATCAAAGTAGTGCATGTCCCTGTAACTTTTTTTACTGACCCACGGTGAACAGATACATTTAAATCAATGGGTAGGTACACTGTCTGCGGAAAATGCGGACAGCACACATCAAAGAGGCCTTCAACTGGTCAGATGAGAGATGTGAAACAGACTGGTTGCTATGAACACGCTCCCTGACAACCCAGTATATAGGCTGTGGCTGTTAGGCCCCATTCAGATGAGTAGAATATGGCTCTTTACAGGAGCCAAATATTTAGAACCAAGAACTGGATCCCACTGTAGAAATACATAATTCCAGACCGTCTTTGGCACTAAATATATCTGTTATATGATCTAGTATACTTTAAAGCAATCTGACAGAGGCCTAATAACTAAAAAGGCCTGTCAGTAAGGTTGCTCGGTGTCACTATTTTTTATTATTCAGTACAAACTGACATTGAGACAAATGGATTAGCGTTCAATGCAGAGACCAATGTCTGTTCCTGATGCCGGCACAATACTATGGGAGATTTCTCCAAACTGGTGCAAAGCAAAACTAGGTTAGTTGCCCTTAGCAACCAATCAGATTCCACCTTTCAGTTTTCAGAGCTGCTTTGGAAAATGAAAGGCTCAATCTGATTGGTTGCTATAGGCCAGGGCTGGCCAACCTGTGGCTCTCCAGCTGTTGCAAAACTACAACTCCCAGCATGCCCAGTCTGCCTACAGCTATCATCCTACAGCAGGGCATAGTGGGAGTTGTAGTTTTACAACAGCTGGAGAGCCTCAGGTTGGCCAGCCCTGCTATAGGCAATTAAGCCAATTTCCCTTTGAACCAGTTTTGAGAAATGTCCCTGCAAGGTAGGGTTCTGCCACTGTGTATGCAGCATGGCCAAGCGTCAGCATGGTCACCCCAGATCAGAGACTGGGCTCTGTTACTGTTATGGAGCGATTATAACTGTCACTATTTTGGGAGCTCCTAGTATTTTAGTATTACGTGGTCACTGTACTTGTTACTGCTGTAAACACACTATGGTGGTCAGTGAGAGGCTGGGGCCACACAGCAACAGCAAGTCTGAGAAAAGTTGTGTGACCGTAAACATCCGAAAATTTAAATGTCACAGGCAAGTCACATTCAAACGGGACCTGCATTGTGGTCCTTGATGGCCAAGTGGCGGGTGACATGAGACCAGCAAACAAAAAACAGTGCTGGATTTTTTGCGACGGAAGATTTTAAAGACGTGTGACATGTGTCACCATGTAGCCCTAGCATGAGGTGTTCAAAAGCATTAGGGCTCATTCAGATGACCGTAATGTTTTGCAGTCCGCAAATTGCGGATGCACAAAACACAGATATCGGCTTGTGTGCGTTGCACATGGCCAGCACTGTGATAGACAATGCCTATTCTTGTCCGCAACTGCAGACAAGAATAGGACATGCTCTATCTTTTTTGCGGGGCCACGGAACTGAACTACAAATGCGGACAGACATACAGTCATCAGTCATCTGAATGCGCCCTTAGGATGAGGCTTTTTTAGTATGGTCTGTGGTCAATGATTTATGCCGCCAATAAGTGTCGCTCAGACTATGTTGGTATCGTGTGACCACCGATAGTACATTTACCACTCACTTATAAGGACCAAATAATATTCTAATCCCTCTACAGATTAATATCACACAATCCTAACACAACATTTTCCGCTATTTCTGTCACGAACAGAACAGTCTTAAGGGCGAACCTGTAGGGATCTTCCATGACTGTGGGGATAACACAACTGTTTCTACAGCAAGCGAGATCAAACGCATCAAGTTGTAAAGGTTACAACAATTATTATTAATTCTCTCTCTGATCTATTTTACTCATTAGCGCTAATTATTATGACTAAAACCCTTTTTATAGAACATAATTGGTCTCATAAGAGCAGTGCACACAATGAAATATTTCTTAAAATCACTTGTAAGTGTAGCCGTTTGAATTCTGAAGGCGCCGTCATGAATAATGCAAGTAATGGAAGGTGGCTCTGAGGGTCCCTTTTCTAACACAAATGTCTATTTCATTTTACATTGTGAGCGGCATGCATCAATGAGGCATGGGGCGCAGAAAACAGTTGACCTCTGTGGGCACGGTTTAGCCATATGATAGCTTTTACTAGAGAAGACAATCTATGATCCCCTGAAAGTCTGTTGTAATCACACCCAGATCTGAGAAACATGATTGGTATATATTCTTTATATAATTTATCTTAATTAGTTGACCACTAGAGGCGCTGTTTGATAATCTGATCTTAATCAGTTGATCACTAGGGGCACTGTTTGACAATCTGATATCATAAAGGGATCCTCTCACCCTGATTTTGGACTACTATTTTTTGTAATTCATGAGTAGTACTGCAGATATGAAGTGTAGATCACAATTTTTTTTATGTTCCTACTGCCCCCCCCTTGTAAACACTCAACTAGGTTATCCCATGATTAATGTAAAACATGAAAATCAGAGATCCTGTAGTACATGACAATCTATTTCTAACAAACTTAGAACCAGCCCAGTGCTGCTCATAGATTCAGAGATCTCCTCATTCATTGCTCCAATTGCTCTGCTTGATTTATTTCAAGACAGCAGCTTAGGGGGCGTGTCCTTTCTCAGGGGTGTGTGCTTTCTGCTGCAGCTGGTGGCAGTCGAAGGATGGAACTGAGCTTCCGTCTCAGTGAGCAGGACAGAAAAAAGCAAACAGCAGGTGGCGCTATACCGATAGATTTCATTGAATAACTCAGTAGCTGACATGCAGTTGCAAAAGTATTCAGATTCAGCTTGTGGTTTGAAAAATGTAAAATATTTATAATATTATAATATATATAATTATCTATCTATCTATCTATCTATCTATCTATCTATCTATCTATCTATCTATCTGGGATGATGGGTGCATTCTCCCATAAATAGAGAAAACAGCACATCTTATCCTCCCTGTATATAATCAACCCCCCTTATGGCAATGTTTTAATGACTCGGCACCTATATACCACATTCATAATGAATACCCAGGCTAACGTTATGTAAGATCCTGTACAATCGCACGGCGATCTATCATTTAGCTGATAAATCAGGTTTTCGTTTTTCTTTTTACTGGCAGATTTAATTTAGAAAGGCAACATTTTTACGTCACATCTAAAAATAATATTTGATATATAGAAATAATATATTAATGCATTGTGCTTACAGCAAAGAGCAATTTGTCTTTGTCTGATGTCTCGCGTATATGAAATAGAGAAAATCTAAAGATGGAAGAATATTACAGCGTGTCCTAAAATAGCATTTAATAAGTCTGCAAAAGGCTGGTTATAAAACCTGGCTATTCCTGCCAGAATTTTAGGTACTTTCTAAGGACACTTTGGTATAATGTAAGTCCCATACACATTACTAGGGGGATTTTAATACTGTTGGACCTCTAGCAGATCCAAGCCTGGAGAGTAAGCATTTTTGCTCTGCATGGTCAGGACAGTGTAAAGGGTATGAACACTTTCACAACCAATTCTATTTTATTTTTTCCAAAACATCAATGTATCAATTCCAAAACATCAATGTATGCAGCTCCTGGGCAGGCCTGTGTGTCATAGTTCACAACCTAGCCTGGGTTGCAATCGTTTGCTACTCTACCCCAGGGGCGGACTGAGAACTTAAAGTGGCCCTATTTTGTAGTCAGATCCAAATTGATGGAGGGCAGAGCCAGCAATACCAGATTGTGGCACATTATGCCACCTCAACAGAGTCAAATACCACAGTCCATAACAAAATACTGCCAGCAGCACAAAAATACATTCCCAAAAACTTCCACTGGCAGGCCATGAGGAGGGCTCAGACGGCCACCTGGGCACCGGCCCACCAGGAAATTTCTGTAAGGTTTATGGCCAACCCACCCCAGCTCTACCCACTCTACCCACTCTTCTGCTACCTTTTGGTTTGCAAGAAAAGGTTTTGGAAGCTAAGATATGGGAGGCTGTTTGTTAGCACCCCCACTCTAGAGAACTGGTGGTTAACAATCATTTTTGTTGCTGGCTAAGAAAACAGTTGGTCTATAGAGTCAAGAAGTAGTCAGTGAGCTTTTTTTTGGCCTTGAAGAGCTGTGATTTTGCTAAAGAGATTGTCTGATATTTTGATATTGATGACCTACACTGACTCCCGACAACCCTCTTGATCAGCTTTTTGAAGAGGCCGCATTGCTCACCAGAGGCCAGTGATGTCATGTTTATGGGTCACATGGGCTAGGCATAGCGCTCAGCGGAATATTGTGGCCTCAAACAGCTCATAGGCGAGGGTGCTGGGGGTCAAATCCCTACCAGAGACTGATGACCTATCCTGAGTCAGGTACCACTTGGAACCAAACCCAAGGTTTTTTACAGTAATAATCATTTCACAAAGTTATTACATGAAGTCTCGCGAGACTTTGCGAAGTAATAACTTCGCCTCATCAGAGCCAATACATTCTAATATTTGCAGACCCCCCCTCCCCTAAGGTGACAATTATATTGTGGGGTTCATGACCTCTGTATAACAGTAGCTCTCCTAGAGTTGCTGAGAGATCTGTCCAAGCTAAGCACTATTTTAAAGCATTACTCACACTACCTAGCAAAACGCATCTTCATAATTGAATTCATATTATTAGAAGACTTATATCCAGACCAGTGTAGGGTCTACTTACTGAATCTTGAATGGCCATAGGCCCTACAGGAAAACTTCCTGGTGGGCCGATGCACAATGGGCCACATGAGACCTCCTTATTAATGATCTGATGCTCCCTTCCTGACTTCTGAATTCAACTAAAGCAACTGGAGTAGAAGGAAAGGACATGGTAGCTGGACTCACCACCACAGAGGGACAGTTTTTGGGGATGTATTTTGTGCTGCTGGGGCAGTATTTTGTGATGCACTGTGGTATGTTGCTCTGCAGGGGTGGTACAATGTGCATAATATGGTATTGCTGGCCCCGCCTTCTATAAATTTGACCCGACTGCAAAATGGGGCCACTTTTAGTTTTTTTCCAGGGCCACTTTAAGTTCCCAGTCCACCCCGGGGCTTCATTGACTGTCAGCAGACATGAGCTGTTTCATGACAGAATGCAGGTTACCATAAATGGTCTGTATTTTGTTGGAGGTTTGGCAGGGCGATGGAAAGACCTCTATCCCTGTCATCTTCTAAATTCTACAGTATATGAAATGATTCCAATAACAGGCATGTATTAGGAAATTGATAGTCATGCAGTTCCTTAAAAGACTGGCAATGAACTAAACCTGCAGCGGCTACTAACTAAATAGAAAACCGTTGCTATCCAGGCATGGATATTCATAAAACAGTGTGCAGATCATCCATTTTAATTGCCCTGTCCCCAAAATATATAAGGATATCTGCAGGCAAGCTATGGCTGTTACAGAGAGCAATTTGCAAATACCGCCAAACAGTGCAACAGAGATCCTTTGTATTTCAGCATGGACTTGTTGATCACAAACTCTTCCCAGGCTCCAATGAAATTTCTAATGAGCCACTCAGCATCTGTTCAAAATGTCAGCTGCCACAGGAAGTACCAATTTATTTGAAGGCTATTGATTATGTGTTTGACAGGAAGCCGCACGGGCAGCCATGCAAAACATGGCTGGAACAAACAGATGCATTGCACAATGTATTCATGGGCGCCGGCTTGTTTTCATGTGCTTTTCTCCATTTGAGTCAGTAAATCTTATAGCAAGGAGAATCTAATCAGAACAAGATGTACGAAGTGCATAAAATGGTCTGTTATGGTAATAAATTATTTGAGAGGAATCGCTTTCTGGGGTGATGAAAAAAGATTAGGCTGGATTTACAATATGTCTATATGAGACTATGTGATCAGAAAACAGCAAAGGCAAATAATAAATCACACATGATCAGAGCTCCCCACTTATGGAGGTTGTATAGGATTAGAAAAACATGACTACTTCCTTTCAAGAGCAGCGCCACCCCTGTCTGCAGGTTGTGTGTGGTATTGTAGCTAAATCTCATTCAGTTCAGTAAAGTTGAGCTGCAGTACTATAGGCAATCTATGGGCAGATCTCTGTGGCCTCCTCTATCTATGTGCACTAAAGAAAATTAAACAAGCACCTCCAAAATATATATAAAAAAGGGGCACAGGTGTACAATTCCTGGGCTGCAACACAATGCGTAGCAGCACACTGCTCAATGCAGAAAGACACAGGTGAATACATGAAAGTGGAAACTGCATTACTGCTATACTTACTGTATGAAAAGTAGAAGCTCTTTGCATATTTTTGATCAAGAATATGTTTGGCCTATCTATCTATCTATCTATCTATCTATCTATCTATCTATCTATCTTCTATCTGTCTTTCATGTAACTTACATTTATCTCTCTATTTCATATCTCTATCTATGCATTATCTATCTATCTACAGTATCTCACAAAAGTGAGTACACCCCCACATTTTTGTAAATATTTTATTCTATCTTTTCATGGGACAACACTGAAGATCTGACACTTTGATACAATATAAAGTAGTCATTGTACGGCTTGTATAACAGTGTAAATTTGGTGTGCCCTCAAAAGACCAAAACACACAGCCATTAATGTCTAAACCACTTGCAACAAAAGTGAGTACACCCCTAAGTGAAAATGGCCAAATTGTGCCCAAAGTGCCTATATCTTGTGTGGCCACCATTATTTTCCAGCAGTGCTTTAACTCTTGGGGGTGGGGTTCACTAGAGCCTCACAGGTTACCACTGGAATCCTCTTCCAGTCCTCCCATGACAACATCACGGAGCTGGTGGATGTTAGAGACCTTGCGCTCCTCCACCTTCTTCTTGAGAATACCCCACAGATGCTCAATAGGGTTTAGGTCTGGAGACATGAATTATTGGTACTATGCAAGCCTATACTGTATGTTGCAGACTACAAGCAAACGGTGCGGTGTCATGCTGCAGTCTTACTCCCTCCTATCTATCCCTTCCTTCTTTCTAAGCTAATGACTGCAAATGAGCAAATAGTAGATGACAAACAATTCAGGGAGTAACATATGACTACTGGATGAGACTATGCTGAGTTTGCTTGTAGTCTGTAATCATGGAGACACATAGAGCTGCACAGGGGCTTTATACATAAAATGATATGAGATTTTTTTAATCAAAATTATTTGTAAAATTGCTTCATTTTTCATGTTAGATGCACTGGACAAAATTTTAAAAAATGATTGCAAATACATACACGTTTACACACCCTTATTGTTGAGTGGAAGAGTGGAAAATCTATTACAGGGGTTTTCTGGGAATAATTGCTTTCTATCTAATGCCTGCAGCCTGCTTCCATAAACAGAAGAATAGAATATATGGTTGGTCGGCACACCTGAGTTATGATTGGTGCTCAGTGGTATGTTTGTACAAAGACGTTATGAAGGACCACGGAACTCAAAAGTTAGTTTCTAGCTTATAGTGATTTATTTCATCCATCTAAAGTTATATCAGTGGACGTCGGCCGATGTCCACTGATATAACTTTGTATGGATGAAATAAATCACTATAAGCTAGAAACTAACTTTTGAGTGCCGTGGTCCTTCATCACGTCTCTGCTTCCATAAACAAACCTGCTTCCTGCCGCTGCAGTCCTCCACGCTGCCGCCACTGTGTCCACGTTCTGATCCCCGCAGTGTTTACATCAGGCTCTGCATGGGCATGGCCACCTCTGAAGCCAATTGTTGGCTGCAGCAGAGCATGTGACCATTCCCATGCTGTGCCGGATGTAAATACTACGGGGATCGGACCATGGACACAGCAGAAGCAGCACAGAGCACCGGAGTGGTAGGGAACAGGTAAGTATAAATTTTCTGTTCTGAGAGGCAAGTTGCAGGTGTTTTAAAAAAAAGGTATTTATTCTCGGGAAACCCCTTTAAATGAGACCAGATGACAAGAAGATGTTAATACCATAAAAATAGTCCCTGAGTCAAGTCCATAGCCTTCATCTTGGTAAAAATGAAATCTGTCCACCCCGTCTTCCAATTTTTCTTCACTCCGTCTCTCATTATTCCTTGTTTGAATTTGTGTCTCACTGTTAATGAAGACGATATATCTCAATCTGGTAGATTTCTAGGAAAAAGACTGAACTGCTCCTTCCCTGGCGTTGAGTTGATAGCTGACCTGCTCGGATGTTCCTGTACATTTATATCCAGCGGTGTAATCGTCTTGGTAAATGGGGCTCGTGGAGAAGCTTCTTATACTTGGAAAACAGAATCTTGTTTTGTTGCCGCTCGTCCAGTGAGGACTTCTTTTCTCCTCCAGTTTATATTATTGTGTTATTAAACTTTGTCTTTATGTCCTACCACTATACTTTTATGTTCTCTTTATGTTTCTAAGTAAATTACTGCATTTACTGCAAAATATAATTTAGTAAATTACTAGTGTGGTGCCAGGGAACTGATAGAAAACTACTTTAAGCGTCTTCCTTAGGGAAATGTGTTACATTTGGCTCTAATCGTCATGTTGTTATAACCATTCTGCTATATTTGGAGAAAAAGATTTGGATTGCAGCCTAGTAGGTACCTGATTTGTTAGTTGGAAACAAGAAGATTAGAGTCTGTGGGCGATGGGAAGCTGAGTAGTGGCATCTGGTGGGGGTGGGAGTGGGGGGATCACATTGCAAAGTAGAGAAATCCCCTGCACTGAAGAACAAACTTCCTTTATGGGCTCAGTAAAGTTTATAAATGTCCAGCGTATTTTCAAGATCTTAATTTTGAGTTTTATTCAGGTGCAGATCAATTCGAACCTGCATTTGCTAGTGAACAGATTAAAGGGGTTGTGCAGGCAGTTTATATCCTCAGGATAGGTCATCAATATCAGATTGGCGGGCCTCCGACTCCCTGAACCCCCACCAATTAGCTGTTTGAAGAGGACGAGCCACTCCATGCGAGCAATACTTCCTCTTCATTGCAATGTGTGTTGGCCCAGAAATGCATTGTAATTACAAGTACAGCGATCCCTCAAGATACAATGGCCTCAGGATACAATGGTCTTTTCTGACCCATCGTAGGTTGAAACTAAACTCAACATACAATGTCTCAGACTTATATCCAACCAATCAAGGTTACTTCTCTGGTAAATATCTGTATTAGTTACTAGTCATCAGCTATTCTTGACTGTTATATGAAGGAACTTGTTTTATCTCTCTTAGTTATCTGCTTATTTGTCTTAAATCTTCATATTCTCTTATCTTTGATGACATGTTGGGGCTTTGGAACCGATTACTCAAGTTTCAATGGAACCAATTAATATTGTAACTTGAGGGACCATTGAATGGAGCGAGTACTTGTATTTACACTACTCCACTACTAAAGGGGAGACGACGTGCAGTGTAATGAAGAGGAAGCAGTGCTCACATGGAGATCCGCCTCCCATTCAAACAGCTGATCGACGTGGGTGCCGGATGTTGGACCACTGCTGATCAGATATCGATGACCTATCCTGAGGAAAGGTCATCAATATAAACAGGTTGCACAACATCTATAACACATAGCATTTCAGATATACAAGCAGTGACATACAAGCTCTTACTCATAGTTATTAGTAAGGACAGTTTGTGTATCCAAAATGTGTAAGTGTTATTCTGGCCACCAGCAACTGCATGTGTCAGATTTCTTGAACATATGATGGGCCTCTCTATTCTTTACTGAGCACTTCATTGGACACAAATGAGATCCGGGCAGTCTAGATCTATGAAGACACATGTTGGTGAGCTGTCTACATTTGAAGTTTTACTGTTCCTTCATGGGCACCTTCAGCTGGTGGATCATTTTACAACTTGCAAGCCTGAGCTTTGGCAGCTATATATGTTAGAACCCTGTTATGGATCTTGGACAAAGACAAGAATTAGGGACCTAAAATCAAAATGCTTCACCAAAGTGCTTACTTTCAAGAAGCCCATAGGGATGATTTCCCCTTTGGCCCTAAAGAGGTAACAACATGGCCACTTACCACACAGTTTATAGTAGTTGCATAATGGTGTTTCACCTTCATGCAACTTTAACCTTTACTGGATATGTTTTATGGCTTGGTTCTGTGGTTTTTAGTCAGAACTTTTTTTTTTTACTTTTCATAGCCCACAAAATGCTAATTTGCTGGCCAATATTTTGTGTATGTTACAGATAAATAAGTTCCTTAGTTCCTTACAAGCTCATGAGATACCCTCTTACTCCTTTGAAGCCCTCAATTCAAAGAGATGGGGAATAGTGTTTACAAGAGCAGTTTACTTTTTTTTGGAGGGGGGTGGTGGTTTGGAAGGTCTATGAAGAGGGGTATCAATTAAAGTTATTCTTCTAATATCATCTTTAATGATTGGAATGATCCTGTGGAGGGCTTGCAACGCTTGCAGATGAGGTTTAAGTAACATCCTGATGGTCATGCCATCCTTCTTTCAGGGTTGATCCTCAGCCAGTAGAGGAGGGTCTTTTTGATCTTTGTTTTAGTGCCCTCTTACCTTTATGTACGCCTGTGGCCAGGCCCATAAAGCCCAGTGCAGGCGTAGTGCTTTTGGAGGCAATGTGTATAATTTGACACAATGACATGCTATATCTGTGTACGGCAGATGTAGATTGCCTGAGAACAGAAGACATGCTTTTCCAGAATCACAGACATATTTGCTTATAATCTTTAACAAGGGTCTCATATCAGTGTCAGTGATATACACACAGCAGCACATTCCCTCTAAAGACTGTTTATCTTAACGTAATGCCATTTACTGATTTCATATGCGCTCTCCTGCTTCGCTTCCATATTCCTCTTTGAAGATGACATAAAGAGAGAAATTAACTCAAAAGTAAGCTGTCTTCAGTGCTGACATCAATGGCTTGTATGAATACTAATGAATGACAGAATCGACTAAATGGATCCCAAAGACGGAGAAGCGAAGTACAGAGGCCTAATGCACATTTTATAGGCAAAAATAAACACTTTCTAGGAACTGAAGAGCAATTAGAACACGGAATGAAAATATGAGATGTTACGGATACGAATGTAATAGTAAATTATTGTCAAATTTCCAAGTGGCTTCTATATTTGGTGGACCCAACCGGTTGAAATGGGGCCAAGACATTGCGGCCTGTTCTCCCTTGCTAAGAATAGTAGATATTGACGGCTCATGGAATTATAAATATCAGGTGAGAGGAAGCTGTAGATGTTTTGGCATAGAAACATAGATCTACTAGGCTTGTGAGCAATTGATTTTCCTGTTCCTTGTCCGAGAACTCCTGATAAGGTCACTGCTATAAAAAGAACAAGAGTCATCAATTGTAGATTGCTCAACACCCCACAAAATAATCATCATATTACCATCATCATGTTACTACTTCCTTTCCTAGGTAGCCACTTTATTTTGTGACTACACATTTAGGACATCTATACTTATGCTGTTATATGGTCAGGGTCAGATGGCTGTAATACAGCTGCATTCCAACATTAGCATTGTGACCCTATGACTTGCTCTCCCTGTGGTTCTATAGACTCTAAGCTATAGAACCCTAAACTGGAACCCTATGGTGATGTAAGCTTGGTACAGTAGGCCTCCTAGGAAGAGGGGGCGAGTCTTGATACTGTAATATGGAAAGTAAAATGTAGCTGTAATAGAGCCATCTGAAACTGGCTTAACAGGTATTTAATTTGTTTAACACTACTTTGTTTTAATGCAGCTCCATTCCTGTTACCAACATTTCTATATAGAAATCATATTTAATGTCCCTTTATTTAAAGGCTATGGAGACCTTCTGGGCATTTTTTATAATTCTATGTTACTCATTTTGGGCTACAATAATTTTTTTCAGTTGGTCTTTATGAAATATTTTTAGCAGTTTTAGTAGTACATGTCGTTAAAAATCAGTCTATTTGCAGACTATCACTCCTAGGTTCCATCAGCTGAGGTATCATGTGAAGCCTTATCTCAGATCTCCTGACCTCATAATTACTATAGCTAAACACTTATCAAACTGATACAAATATGGCTTAAATTATGTCAGGAGATCAGAGATAAGGCTTCACATGAGCCCTCAGCTGATGGAACTCAGGAGGGACAGTCTGCAAAAATACTGATTTTAACCACATTTATCACAAATGCTGCTGAATATTTTTAATTAAAAAAAAAGATTTTTAGCCCAAAATTAGTAAAATGCAATCATAAAAAATTGCCCCAAAGAAATCAGAGTCAGAGTAACATTGTAATGAAATGAGATGCCATACCTCTGTCTATAATGGTGTATGTGAACCTGTTGCTGCTGTCCATAGTCAATAACTATTAAAAAGCTAATTTTTTTATAAAATATTCTCCCACATATTTGGTCTGTCTTCCTGTCTATTGCTGCCAATTTTTTATTTAGTAGTTAAATAGAAGACTAAAGATCAATGAACTTGAGACATGACAAAGACAACTGTTCTGAGGCAGAATTTTGCAGAGTAGTTGTCACAGTCCTTCCCCCGCTCTTTATGGCAGATCTTACAAGAGAAATTGCTCAAAAAGGGCAACAATGAGCACAGGAGAAGGCTTCATCCTAAATTAAGAGAATGCTACATCCTGAGGCATCTTTATGGTTAATAACAACCTATATCATTACAGAAACAATGTTGTCAGGACCTTTCCTTTCACCACACAGGCTAGTAGTATCTGCTAATTGTCACTTATTAAACTTAACACAGGCCATTGTAGATTTCTGCTTATTAGGAGAGAGATTTGCTTCCCAGACTATACCCGGTAAAGCAATGTGCAGTGGGATTTAGCTGTAATAGAAGTGGAAAGGAGCGATGATGTAAATGAACATTAGGAATTGTTCAGATGTGCTGTGCTCCGCTATGCATACACATAAGCACTAAGGTTAATGGCATTTCTTCTCTGTACCCAAATGCAATTTTGAAACAGAAGAGAACTAAGAAGAATCTACAACAGGAGCTAGGGAAGGTTAAGAAGGATGATGAAAACCACTTCATAGTCTGAATTGACTGCCACAGCACAAATAGAGTATTGTCTGAGCCAGTCAGCTCCAGAAATCTACATTGTTTCAGAAACACTGTCAAAATGAAACGGAGACATAAAACCTAATTAGTTACCTTCAGCTTTCAGGTGGATATTGTGGTATACAACTAGTGCCACTCCATCTGTACATGTTCCATAATTATCAAGCTAGTACTTTACTACTGCAAAAGCTGGGAACGGCTAGTTGCCCTACTTTTAGATCAAAATGAAAACAGATTTGATACTCTGAAGTTCAGTGAAATTTATATTTCACCTATAGGATTCTTCTGTGAGACTTTTATTTGGGTCAAAAAATGTTTGCTGGATCAACAAAATGGATTTCTCTGGGTTTATTTCCTGGATACTCTACAATCATGGACGGACTGGGAACTTAAAGTGGTCCTGGAAAAAATACTAAAAGTGCCCAGTTTTGTAGTCAGTTCCAAATTGATGGAAGCCAGGGCTAACACAAGTAGGCAGAGCCAGCAATACCATGGGTGGCACATTATACGACACCAAAAGAGCCAAATACCACAGTGCATCACAAAACACTGGTACCAGCAGCACAATATACATCCCCAAAAATTTCCACTGGCTGCATGTCAGGAGGACCTCTTTCACCAATAAATGACTAGAAAGAAGAACTAATACCAGAGCAGGCAACATTACTGTTGACAACTGGTGTGGTACATTTACTGGTGGTAGGTAGCAACATTGTCAGAAATAGGCATGGATTAGTAACGGAACTGGGGAAAAAGTAGTAGGATCTAGACAGGAGATCAAATGTAGGTGTTCAAGGCACTAAATTATGAAGAAAGTCAAAATACAGTTCTATTGGAGGCTCAAGATCAGCAGATGAGCATTAGCACTACTACTACAGTAGTGTCAGAAGATCCACCCCACACATATATGTTGCCCAGTAGGTTTCAAACCATAGCCCCATTTGACATCAAACATAAATCACAAAGTCTGTTGATTCTGAAGTCAATCTCCAAATCCCTCAACACATACGTAACCTAAATCCCACCCAACCAGAAGGCCAAGAGACAGATAAACCACTATAGTTTTTTTTACAGACAGCTCTCAATATTATTTCACAAGGGAAAGCTTACCGCAGCAGGATTTGCTAAAAATACCCCTACCCTACATACAAACCAAGCATATACCTTGAGGAGAGCAAGCAGTAAAGATTCGTAGTCAGAGGAACAACCAGTGTTCCTTGCGTGATTGTCCATAAAGTCATCAAGCTATTGAGCTGCTGGGCTTGTTGTTTAATTAACCTTATAATTGAATGAATCAGCTGCAACAAAGTTCTTGAGTGGAACGAAATCCAAAGTTTCAGCAGTGACACTAGTTTCTTTCAGTTTGGCTTAGTTAGAAAGAAAAATGTTAGAGAGAGATTCTCGAGTTCATCAAACATCAGTTAAGTTAATGTTAATTAATGAATGTGCACTGTTGTCCATTACAAACACATGGAACCACAAAAATTTTCTCAGCTCAAAGGGGGAATGGCCATTGATTCAGTCTTCTACATGTGGTAGTGATACATCTCCAGCTCAGGTTGGCTCCTTAAACATTTCCGATGGATAATGACAGCAACCTAAGCTTAGATTTTCCTCTTCACTAGCACCACAACATTGGCAAACAACCAAACAAATGGCGGTGGTTCATTTTGTGCAGTTTGGGGTCATTTCTTATCTTACCAGGTTTACATCTGACTAAGGCTCATTTGCATATATTAAAACTTCATTTTTCTCAGCAAAATAGGCACATATGGATATGAGAGCAACACAGATGCCTTCAGCTGCTAAGAGCACATTCAACAGGTCAGCCAGTTTCATTGGTACAAATCTACTGATAGTTGACCTTTAAGGGACGGGGTTGAACCAGCACTGAGTCCTTCTGTTGCATGATAGGGATGGGGTATAAAAACGTATCTGTATGCTCCCACGATGTCCGTGACAAATGCTCAGAACTCCAGGCCTCACCTACCCAATCACAGTGCTCAGTTGTCAAGTTAATCCAGAGATCAGGTTGATCAGCCATTCAGAAGGCTCTATCTGTAGACCAAACAGGGGAACAATTAGTGCAGCCAATCTGGGATCTTGGCTCTCTATGTAAATCTGCTCTGCAGTTCATGGCAGTGCCAGATATGCTTCTTCATTCTGGTGTACTTAATAGTTGGTTCGTCTTTTGATTCTCTGACCTGGCTCATCTCACTACTCCTCTGGATTAGCCCCTGCTGTTCTGGCCTGGATTGGACCTTGAACCATCTGACTTCCCATTTGCCTGCTGTTCTGACCCTCACTTTGTTACTGTATTCCCTCTGGTTCTGATGTTCCTCTCTTATCATCAGGCATCTACCCCTGGCTTATCTGATTCCACTTTTACCTTCTCCACTAGTCAGTGGTCACTCTACAGGTGCAACCAGGGAACTCTCCGCAGTGAAAACCAGATTTTTGTATAGGGGTTAAAAAAATGATGCAACACGTTCCTGCTATGTGCACTCCTATATACAGTTCAGATAAGGATACAGTGTAGCTGGAACACCTCCTCCCTTCATCTGAGTTGTTTTTCAATGATTGACAGTAAAACAATTAATGTGTGTGTATATATTTCATTTGGCATCTATCTGCTTGAAGCTTCTTTTTCCTGTGGATCTTAAATGAGCAGTGACCACAATGGCCGGGTGAACTAATTTGATGGATACCAGAGAGCGCCAAAAGAGGAAGAAAAAAACCCGCCTTCCTGGTTCAAATCTCATTAAGATATCAGCGTGATTCAATAGTGTCTCTATAAAGAGACACCTTTATTGCCCTTAAACATCTGCTACTGAATTTTACTTTATGTGTCCTCTATTCCCATCACAACCTAATTCCGAGGATTTTTTCTCTTCACTTGTCTGCAAAAGTTCGTCTTTTAACAGCCGCTTGTTTTTAAGGCAGTTACGGCTTCAGCTCTCCACGTACAAGGCTTATGAATACAAATAATTGTGGGCTTAGGTAATTCCAGGTATGCAGGTATAGGGGGAGCAGAGGTAGCAATCATACTCAGGCCCTGGTGCTTCAGGGACGATGCTGTCGGCCTGGAAAATATGGCAGACATATGGATTCCTAGGCCGATCATGGTGTCTCCATAACAGTGACATCCACAGTGCCCCCATTACAGTGACATCCACAGTGCCTTTACTCCATTGGTTAGATTCAGGCTACATTTTGTAGGTATGGCCGGAGAACCCCATTAAAGTGGCTCTGGGAAGAAAAAAAACATAAGTGCCCCATGTTGTAGAATGGTCCAAATTTGTGGGGCAACACAAGTAGATAGGGCCAGCAGAAGCAGATGGAGACACAACACTGTAGTGGAGCACAATATACTGTCCCAGCAGAACCAAATACCATAGTGCAGCACAATATACTGTCTCAGCAGAACCAGATACCACAGTGCAGCACAATATACTGTCTCAGCAGAACCAGATACCACAGTGCAGCACAAAATACTGCCCCAGTAGAACCAAACACCACAGTGCAGCACAATATACTGCCCCAGCAGAACTAAATGCCACATTACAGCACACAATACTGCCTCGGCAGAACTAGATACCACAGTACAACACAAAATACTGTCCCAGCAGAACCAGATACCGCAGTGCAGTACAAAATACTGTTGCTCTTGCAACAGTATTCAACTGTATCACTGTCCTGAAGATGGCAATACAGTTGAATTCATTAGGGCACCTGCAGCTGCCATTCAGGTGCATAAGTACCTGATGCTTCTACATTAAAGCTGAGAGCATCAGATCATTATGTACCTGGCCATGAGGAGGGCTGCGTGGCCCTCTGAGCATCAGCCCACTGGGAAATTTTCCTGTAGGGTCTATGGATAGCAGGGGTGGATTGGCCATAGACCTTACAGGAACCACCTGAGCCCTACTCACGGCCGGCCAGTGGAAGTTTTTGGGGATATAGTTTGTGCTGCTGGCAGTATTGTGTGGTCAATGGACTGTGGTATTTGGCTCTGTTGGGGTGGTATAATGTGCCACAATATGGTATTACTGGCCCTGCCTTCCATCAATTTGGATCCAACTACAAAATGGCGCCACTTTTAGTATTTTTTCCAGGGCCACTTTAAGTTCCCAGTCCGCCCCTGGCAGTAAATGAACCCATAAACCTCCAAGCATATTTTCCATGATAAGGCATTAAGAAAATGTGTAGTCTACAGTGATATTTTACTGTCAAAAATGCCAAAACCTTGATGGATAGTCCACCACTACTCCAGACAAAACTGATACAAGGCCTGATGGAACAGAGTATGACACAGCTATTTTATTTTATTTTATATTTAGGCCCTTACTAGTCATTGCCAGACAATATGTTATAGCAAGAGTTTTTCTTTAACCTTTAAATGGAATGTAAAATAATATTTCATGTAAATGTTGGCCTGGTCCGGCTTGAACCCTCATGCTAACCACTGTACATGACTTTTCCAGATGAGAAATTCTCAATGATACAGTTGGGCTTGAAAAAGTCTCAAGCCGGTTGAAACAGTACTGTATATTTTCATATAAATGAACACAGTTCTTATTTCATATCTGGAGTGCTGCAATCCTTTCCACTTTCAGTAATACAATTAAAGGAGTCGTGCAGTTTTTATAATCAATTCTTGCTAGAAAAGTCTCCCAAAAGTAAGCTCTTACAGCTGGAAGCCTCAAACATCAGCTATAACCTGCAGGGGAAGCTAGCAACAAGTCTTTCATTTTCCTGCGCTGCCACCACAGGAGAAATGAAGCATTACACGTCTCTTATTGGAATTAAAGGGGTATTTTGATTATATAAAATTATTTCCTATCCCCAGGGGATAACATTATATAACCAGAATACCCTTTTAAAGAAGCTGCCCACGTAATTTATGGACCTGCTAAGTCCTTCAGAGGGAGAGACGCTCCATTCTCCATCTATGATCCCACATTTCTCTAATACAGTCTTTAGAAATGGACTTTAAACAGATTATTTTCGGTTAAGACCTAGATTTGCACCAAAAGACAAGCCCCGTTCCACCCCAAAAACAATGCACAATATTCTATTGCAGGTATCATAATCGTATTTTAACTTTCACCAAGAATTTCATGATATAAAACAATGAGGCCCTAAGAACACATAAGCTTCCTGAATCCAGGGCTGCGACAGACATTGCCGGAATGAAATATCGAAAGCAACTGCGTTGATGGGATGGAAGAGGTAAAGGAAATTAATGTCAATGTCAGACTATGATGCATGTCACAGACTTGTCTGTATTATCACCTAATCCTTGACCTTCCCTCCGAGCGAACATCTCAGAGCATCGATAGCAAATGTAGATACGATTCCGATGGGAGACAAAGCGCACGACGTCTGTCTTCCGAATGATATTTTTCATGCTCTCAATAATTATTCCATACTTTGCATGACTGGGTTTTTGTTGGTTGGATGTTATCGTTTAAGATTAAGTTTTAATGTCATTAAATTAAATTCCCACATCCCCTTAAATTGTGATAGAGTTATGTAACTCGCTGCCGGAGAATGACAGCCTATCTAGAGGATGAAGATCCAGCACATTTATTTTATCTTCCAAGGCCTCAACTGCCACATTCCCTTTCATGCTTGAGAACGCCTGCTAATCTTGCAAATCATGGGTTAAAATTTAAAGGGACAGACATCTCATCTCTTGCTGTGCCGATAAATGTAATTCAGTGGTCTACTTTTATGAGTTATTTTAAGCTGGGGAGGGGATGATTGTATTGTATGTCAATCCGTTAACTAACAGGTCTATTAGACTGCATGATTATTGGCAGATTATTGCAAACGAGCGTTCATAGGAATGCTCGTTCGCCATAATTGGCTTGTTTAATCGAGCAGCGATTAGCCAGTTCATTGGCTGATGGGCATCTTTCATAAGGATGAAAGATGCCCAATTATTGGCAACGCAAGCCACTGTGTAATAGAACAGAATGAGAGAGGAACGACTGCGGTACCAATCGTTCCTGCCGAATTCAATTTGGATTGGCCTGTGTAATTGATGTATCATCCATCTGCACTTGCACTGCCCATATATCATACACTGTGCCACCCGGGCAATGCGAGCCCCAATGAATGATAACACTGCATTGGCACTTGTCTTGTTCTAGCCTGATTAAACAGACTGATGCAAACAGAATACGGGAGGAATGATCGCTACTGCAGTCATTCCTCCCTCATTCTGTTCTACTGATTATCAACAGTACATTCCTGATTACACAGGGAGATGTGCTGTCAATAAGCGGGCTTCCTTCATCCGGATGAAATATGTCCACTCGCCAATGATTGAGCATTTTCTCATTTATCTGCTGATTGGCTGCTCATTATACGAGACTTACAATTATTAGGAACAAGCATTCCTATAAATGCTTGGTCCCAAAAAATCTGCCCAATTATTGTGCAGTCTAATAGAGGTTTAACAGGAGGCTAAAACTCGCCATACACAAGAGACCATGATCAGCCACAATGGTTCTCAGTGGAATTGTTCACACAAGTGATCCTGCCAGCAACATGCCAGACTACACTAGCCAACCGAGGAGTATGTTTTTTTTTTTTTTAAATGGACTCCCTAGACCTTGAACATAATGAAATTCAGTCGATCATGCCATACACATGTTAGTTCATTTCTCAGTGGCCAAAATTTTTCAACCCTGACAATGACATTTTTGGCAAACATACTCAGCTGGTGGCCACAGCGAACGATTTTTCTCACTACTATCTCACACAATGATCAACTGAAATGGCCATTTCGGCCAATTTTAATGACGTGTGTATGGCCATTTGAAATGTGCTGTTTATGATTAGAAAAAAAGGTCTTGAAGATTAGCCACAGTCACTTGAATGGGCATGAGCTTGGATACCAGACACAACAAATGGACAATGGATGGACTTTATTACACAATATGATTGTCAGGAGGGAAGCATTACCTCCCGGCAATCGCCTGTTCGCTGGCGGAGGAGATTGCTGCTATTTCATGCCAATCTCTATGCCATCGCTCGTCCCCATGCTGTATAGTGGTTTTCTGATGGCAGATCGTTATTAGACCCCACAATCTGCCGTCTGTGAATGATAATTTTTTAACATGTCAAAAGATTTGGATTGCCCGATGATCGAGCGTTTGCTCCCGAAACTGCCAGATGATCGCGAACGAGCGTTCATCTCCCGAAAAATCACTCAGTGTAGTATAGGCTTAAAGGGAACCTGTCATCACCGAAACACCCCCTGAACTAGAGTAAGCGGTGTATAGTGTAAGTGATGCTGAATCCGAATATGTAAGTTTTATCTTCATACTCACTTCCATTCTGACGCTGTGCTCCCACAAACCTGCAGTAAAATGCACTCACTGGACTCTTCTTTGAGTCCTCTCCATTATGTGAGTGTGCACCGGAGTCCAGTGAGCGCATTTTACTGCAGGTTTGTGTGAGCACAGCATCAGAATGGAAGTGAGCATGAAGATAAAAATTACATGTTCGGATTCAGTATCACTTACACTATACACCGCTTATTCTAGTTCAGGAGGTGTTTCGGAGATGACAGGTTCCCTTTAAGGCCAACTTTTATCTAATGCATGGTCACTTACCTCAAAGAGATTATTTCCTTGAAGAGTCTCCTCCTGCCTTCTTTCATCATCCTGTGGCTTCTGTAGTAATTTCAGTACAGTAGATGATTTGCTGCAATATTGTTACTTTGTTTCTATTACTGGTACTTAGTAGCAATTACAGATTGTCAATTTATATTGTCTTTTTTGCCCTTGATCAGCAAATGTTCTTCCTATTCTAGTGAATGATCTGAACACTGATCTGTCCAAGATATCCATAATTAGTTTGTTTTGTCAGGAAGAAGCCAGGAAAATATGGATATTAGGTCTGCAGATCACTGGTGGATCTCTAAGCAAAATAAATGCACTTTTAGATTGCTACCATAGATAAGAAAGCAATTCAAGTTTGAAAAGTGTAGCCCTCTAGTATTATGAACTACAACTCCCAGCATGCCCTGACATCCTGCAGTGAGAAGATTATGCTGGGAGCTGTCTTTTCGCAATAGTTAGAAGGCCACTGGTTACAGATCATCACTGTAAAGTGTTCCCCTGACTTTGTATGTCATTAATATCTCCTGAACAAGAATATATTCTTTAATGCCTCCCATCAAATAAACACGCTTGTCTCAAGGTGAGCGCTTGAATCGCTGACTTAGGCTCGATTCATCACTGTTTTTATTGGCTAATAATGAATGCATAGTTAAATTAAATAGATACATGGGGAAACACAGTCGTTAACAGGTAAGTTTTAATTAAAGAAAAATGGTCACTTAAAATGAATTAGGCTTATTGGTGAAAGGATTGTTGTATCGTGTCTCATTATGAAGATGGGAGGTTTATCTGAGAGTTAAAGGAAAGCACCAGCTAGTGGAGTATGAGAAGATACATTACCGAGCAATCCGCCTTAACATAAACAAAGCTTTTGACTGCCACCTGCATGATTGAAATAATAGCCTGCAGACAGTAACCATGGTGCCTCTATGTCCCATGATGCTTTTTGTATGTGTGGGACGTGGTGCCAGATCATAACTTTCAGAAGCTATATTTATATACGTTAGATTATTCCAAATTGTTTTCAGGGTACAGGAGAGGTTGCAGACGGTACCATGTGCAGCTGCATGCATGTCACAAGAGGTGTGCAAACTCCAACAGACTGCAGGGAAGCAGAGGATGATTGGTTGGCAATATCATTAGATAAGTTACAGGAAACAGGAAGCAACCTGGAGTGGTACATTGAAAAAAGTAGACTATACAGGGCTAAGGCCTCTTTCACACTAGCGGCAGCACGGATCCGGCAGGTGAAGGGTGCAGCCGGATCCGTGCTGCCGCAGGTACATGTGTGGCGCCAGAACCGCGCTCCGGCCCCACACATGTCACACAGTACATACACACAAACACACAGACATACTTACCTGCTCCCGGCAGGTCTCCACCGCACAGTACAGGAGGAGGACGGCGCGCACATAGGACGATTCTCCTCCTGTGCTGTGGAGACCTGCCGGGAGCATGTAAGAATGTGTGTGTATTTGTATGTGTATATGTCTGTGTCTGTATATGTGTATGTGTGTATGTATGTATGTGTGCAGGTGACAGATCCGTCATGAACTCCATTGAAAGTCAATGGAGGACGGATCCGTTTACCATTGTTTCACACCACACGAATCCGTCCCCATTGACTTTCATTGGGGGTCATGACGGATCCGTCTTGGTGCGGTTTGCTGCGGTTTGCTCTCCGGTCTGAAGACGGAACGGAATGCTTTTAGGAGCATTCCGTTGTCTTCAGTTCAGTTTTGTCCCCATTGACAATGAATGGGGACAAAACTAAATCGTTTTATTCCGGTATTGAGCCCTATGACGGAACTCAATACCGGAATTAGAAAATGCTAGTGTGAAAGTAGCCTAAGGAGGTTTGTAGCTACCTATCCTCAGGATAGGAAATAAATATCGGTGTGGACCCTGACACCTCCCATCGAATCAGCTGTTCCTTGCAGCCTCCTGAGCTAAAACTAGCACTTTGAATGGAAAAGGAATCCCAGGTCTGTTCTAAGTGTAGTGGTCATGCCGGGTTACTGCAGGTCAGCTCCCATTCACTTCAGTAGGAACTGAGCTACAGTACCCCAGCACGGCCGCTATAGACTGAACAGAGCTGTCTGCTTCCTGCTCCATCCAAGAGCTAGTTTCAGTGATGGAGGCTGCAGGGAACAGCTGAGTGTGAGGTGTCGAGGCCCTCACTAATCCGATATTTATTACCTATCCTGAGGGCAGGTCATCAATATCAGAAGCATGGAAAACCACATTAACCCTCCAGTTTCAAGTCAGTATAAAGTCTGTTAGTCAAAGCTCAGTAAGAACTAAATATAGCTGCCATTACAAATCCAGCTTTCCAGGACTTCTGAGCAGTATCTCCACCTCCACCTGGTTATTTCATTATAGCTTCACTTCTATATTTCTCTGCAGGTGGCAACCACCGTGGTTGGTAGAATGGCGGCCACAGTGGTTCTCACCCAGCTTTCCCAAAGGACATGACTAAATAGAACTTGATATGAAGGTTCATTTAAAGTGACTGAATTTTTTTTCTTTACCTAGGAATTCAACATTTTTCTAAATAAATGACCACTGACAGCTGGGAACTGGAATATTCCCAGACAATCAATTAAATATAGGTACAGACCTGCATGTAAATGAACATATGTAATTAATTGATATAGTGTGTTAATTACATTCCCAGGAAATATATGCAAACTAGTTCTTATATGGTGGTGGAGATACAGATCAAGGTCATTCTGTTCTACTGTTCTGTTTGTAAAAAATGGGTACCTTTATACGAGTGGGCTTCATGGTTTTGGAAGAAACCAATCCTTTATTAGGCCAAGAGAATTCAAGAAGAGCAGTTAGTTCAATCAATATTTTTTTGGACTGTATAGAACTGAATTGGGGTCTACAGTGAGAGGGGATGCAAAATCAAAATGGCATAATCTAAAGAGCCACTTTCACATTTATAATCCCTTCCTGATGCCCACCACCCTAGAATAATTGCGTTCCATAACATATAATGAAGGTAATCAAGCAGTAGAATGGACATCAGAAGGAGTTATTTCCAAATTTCATAAGAGAAAAAATTTCTGGCATCTCAGAAATCTTTTTAGAACTGGCAACTACAGGACTGTTCTTTATTTCCTTACATACACACAGGACAATACAATCTGAGGCCTCAAGCACAGATCTATACTATGGCACCTACAGGAATCTGTATCCCTATAGCATATCTCTTTGTGCCTTTGATTTCACATAGAGGTATGCAGAGCTTATCCTGTCAAAAAAAACATTGTTCCATTGGCTGCCATATTGCAGTATTTTAGTCCTATAAACAGTCTAAAGGCTTGTTCAAATCTGCACTGTAGGCTCCATTTGGGGCCTCTATCACATGTTCCATCAAATGCAGTGGGGAGAAAAGTCCTGCATGTAGAACTTTTTTTTCTCAGCTAAAAATGAGGGGTCTCCAAAGGAAACTGAATGTTCAGGTCAGTTATGTGCTAAATCTGGCACTTGCGTTATTTTCACTGTTCTGAATGAGAAAACAATGCTCATGTGAACAGCCTAACCAGGAACAGTACAGTGTCATATGGAGGCAACATGCAGTGGCACAAGGAATGGCTGCAGCTCAATAATAAGAAACTCTGTGCACTGTATGAAGCCTCATTGTAGTAAACTTACCTGTTTGGGCTCCAGTGGCGCAATCCTCGGCTTCGGCATAGCTGCACCAGGGGAGATCCGCTGCTGAGCCACGCCCCCTGGTGACACGACCACATTTTTAGCAGCAGAATGCAATCCTCCTGTCCATTTATTATTGCCCATGATAGTCTTATTTGGCTCACTAGCGTTGTCCTTGTTCCCTGTTCCTGTATTGCTATTGGTATTCTGTGATTTTGAACCCAGCTTGTCTTCTGCTTACTCTCTGACTTACATTTTGGTACTGCTTAGTGTGTCTGATTTTGACCCATTTCTTATGACTCTGCTTTTTGTTTGTTCGTGTTGTTCGTCTCTGCACCTATTTAGTGTAGGGACCATCATCCAGGTGCTGTTCAACTGTTAAGGCTGGTACTGCAAGTAGGAAGGGACAGCAGGGTGGTTTCAGTTCTGGGCCTCACTGCTCTTGTCCGTTCCTCTGCCTCAGTCCTGAAACTCATAGAACACATAGCCCAATTGGAATGTGCAAATAAAGGTCTATGTAGGTACAATTTAATCTATTTTATGGTCATATGATAATCAGCACAGTACAACACAGTTCTCGAAATGTTATCATGGGGAGTTATCTGGAACATAGTGTGACTTAGGCTACTTTCACACTAGCGTTAGCACGGATTCCGGCACCTAAAGGGTGCCAACGGATCCGTGCTAACGCTATACATGTGTGGAGCCGGAGCAGCGCTCCGGCCCCACACATGACACACATTGAAACAAGACACAGACATACAGACAAACATACAGACATACATATATACATACATACTCACATACTCCAGGGACGCCGGCAGAACGTCTTCACGCGCCTCCTGCGCGCAGTGATGACGATTCCCCACAGCGCCCTCTGCTGGGCGCAGTGGGGAAACGTCATAGCTGCGCGCAGGAGGCGCGTGAAGACATGCTGCCGGTGTCCCTGGAGTATGTGAGTATGTATGTCTGTATGTATGTATGTCTGTATGTTTGTATGTATGTCTGTATGTATGAATCTATGTATGTAAGACGGATCCGGAATGACCCCCCATTGGAAATCAATGGAGGACAGATCCGGATTACTGGTGTGTCCACACCAAACGGATCCGTCCCCATTGACTTGCATTGGGGGTCATTCCGGATCCGTCTTGGTGCGGATGCCTGGACCGGAGAGCAAACCGCAGCATGCTGCGGTTTGTTCTCCGGTCTGAAGACGGAACGGAATGCTTTCAGGAGCATTCCGTTGTCTTCAGTTCAGTTTTGTCCCCATTGACAATGAATGGAGACAAAACTGAAGCGTTTTTTTCCGGTATTGAGCCCCTATAACGGAACTCAATACCGGAATTTAAAAACGCTAATGTGAAAGTAGCCTTACACCGAAACATAGAGTAGTTGTTGGAAATACTATAGAATCCCTTGAAAGATAAAGATATATATTGCAAAGAAAAACATATGACTTTTTGAAAAAAGGTTGCAAATTCATAACAGAATGAAACCACCTAAATGCATAAAAGTAATTTATTTGTTTAGATACTCATCAACATTGAAATTGCTACACCAAAAAGGAAAAGTCATTGAAATATGGAAATCACAGGATCTATAGACATATTACTGATATGCAAATGATAACAAAAATGGAAACAAAATATTCAAAACATCTTGATTTATTTAGTATCTAGTATGAGCACCATGAGTAGTAATTTAAGCACTTATACGCCTTGACATGCTATCAATGAGATTTTTAATAGTTGAGGAATATTTTGTCGCACTGAATGCACCTGGGCACACAAATCATCAAGATCTCCTGGCAGCAACCTTTAAAACTGCTAACCAATGATGTCCCAGATGTGTTCGATGGGAAGACAAGTGCAAAGATGCTGAAGGCCATTGTAGCATGTTTAGACCACCTAGGCTGCTCACAGTAGCACAAGTAACATGCAGACTTGCATTGTCCTGTTTTTTAAAATTGCTCCTGAGACACTTTGAAGAAAAGGCTGTACCACTAGTTTCATGACCAACTAAACGTGATGCAAAGCTGTTACTGTACCTGAAATGGCAATAACTTGCATGTCAACAAACAAGAGGCATCACACAATCTTCCTATATGACTTGATCTGGTTTTTGAGGTTTCATGTGGCTAAAAAAACTTTACCTTCAGTATGGCTTTTATGCCCCATCCACATGCCACAGATTGGAGCTAGGTGCTTGAAAATGCGATCATTTGCAGATCTTAGCAACACCTGCTACTTCCTCGATTTGCATAACCAATACAGCTCGTCCTTCTTGGTGTTGCAATTTCAATGTTGAGGAGTGCAGGTTCTTTGATAATATCGCCAGTTGTGAATGAGGGTAAGTGGTACCAACCAAACAAGTAAAATAATACAAACAAATCTGAAAATATTATAAATCACAACTTAGATAAATAAATCGATAAATAATTACTATAATAATAATTATTATTATTATTATTAGCAGTAGTAGTATAATGTTGTAAACATTAATATTAATTAAAGGGAGTCTGTCACCACTATATGACCATATACAGCGCTTACATGGCTCTGTTGCACACCTATACATGAATGTAATGGTACCTGTTATTTTCTTTAGACTTGCAGATGCAGGAAATATGCAGTTTAATTCATATGCAAATTAGCACTCACAAGTGCCCAGGGGCAGTGTTCAGTGGTAGAAGCCCAGGCTGCTCTGCCTTCTTTCATGGTTACTCCTTCCCAGCCTCTGCCTTTGCCCGCCCTCCTATTCCCTTGTGTCATACAAGGAGGGCGGGGGCTGGGGAGGAGTAACCATGAAAGAAGGCAGAGCAGCCTGGGCTCCTACACACTGAACACCGCCCCCTGGTCACTTGCGAGTGCTCATTTGCATATGAATTCAACAGCATTTTTCCTTTATCTGCAAGTCTAAAGGAAATAACAAAGGTACCATTATAGGTGTGCAACAGAGCAAAGTATGGTCTTATAGTGGTGACAGACTCCCTTTAAAGGGAACCTGTCATCTCCGAAACACCCCCTGAACTAGAGTAAGCGTTGTATAGTGTAAGTGATGCTGAATCCGAACATGTAATTTTTATCTTCGTACTCATTTCCATTCTGACGCTGTGCTCCCACAAAATAGCAGTAAAATGCACTCACTGGACTCCGGTGCTCACTCACATAATGGAGAGGACTCAAAGAAGAGTCCACTGAGTGCATTTTACTGCAAGTTTGTGGGAGCACAGCGTCAGAATGGAAGTGAGTATGAAGATAAAAATTACATATTTGGATTCAGCACCACTTACACTATACACCGCTTACTCTAGTTCAGGGGGTGTTTCGGTGATGACAAGTTCCCTTTAAGGCCTGAATTTGATTTAAAATGCAGCTTTCATTTATTTACTTTGATTCATGTTTTTTTTTTTTTTTCAATTCATTTCAATTTTATTCTGCTTTGATTCTCCACAGAATGACCCTTGCAAAAAAAAAAAAAGTTTTGGAAAAAGTCTAGAAGTCTAGTAAAGTCATATCCTTCACCTGTAGTCAGCGTTGCATTAAGATGATGTATCACTCAGCTGCACTATCTACACCTGACAATAGGGGTTTAAATTTCCACGGCGAGGCCTTGCTGTATCCCTCTGCAAACATTGAGATAAAAAGTGACTGCCCAAGACATAGCTCTGATTCATTATTGGTTCGTGTGCTATTCAGCTCCGTCGTATTTGCTTTTATGTTTACTATTCGCTGTTAACAAGTGTAATTATAGTACAGTTGTGAGATGAAAACATGACTAAATTATGACAGTGCTTGTGTAGCAATCTCTTAAAACTGACTCACAAGGCAACAGCTGCACAATTAGGCCATAAATTCTCTTAAATGAACTTGTCGGAGGAAATGGTACCTGTGTGCCAGTGTTTTGTAGGAGATAACTAGACTTAATGGGCTTGGTGAGGGAACACCAGGAATCGTCTCATATAAAAAGGAAACTTTTGTTCTTTGTCATAAACCACTTGTTCTTTATAAAAACAAAAAGCTCAGCCTTGGCCCATTAACTTTGCCTTTTGTTATAGGACAACGGAGCAAAGCATCGATTTGACAGACGTCGGGGATTCTTTCCCGCTCAAATGCAATTTTGTCTTGGACACAAGGACTTTTTCACAAAAGAAAAAAAATTTACATTATAAAGAGCCGGGATGGGAATGAAGAGAATTTATGGTGATTTAAAAATATAACATTTGTATTTGGGGATGAAGAAGTGAAAATATTTTCAGAGAAATGTTTAATAATTCATTTGATAGAAAGCGCTAAAGAAAACACATTACTATATCCCCTCTAAATCTCCTTCAGCTAGTACTATATAGATATACTCTCTTCCCAGGTGTTTTTGTATTTTATGGATAATTAAGACAGTTAATAATCTACCTAAAAAAAATAAAATAAAATGTTTATCACAGAAAGTGTGTCCTTTCCGAGATAAAGAACAAGGTCTAGGATGGTGTTAGGACTTAAAGTTTTTTTTTTCTCCAAAACAGCGCCACTTATCAATGGGATTTGTCTGGTATTGCAGCTATTAAAAGGTTGGGCAGGGAGTTTATATTGATGACCTATCCTCAGGGTAGGTCATCAGCATCAGATCAGTGGGGGTCCAACTCCCGTCACCCTGCCAATTAGCTGTTTACAGAGGCGGCAATTCTCATGCAAGTTCTGCTTCCTCTTCAAGGTTAAGGCCCTTTTAGACGGGCCGATTATTCTCCCTGCCCGAGCGCCGATCAGCGATATCGGCGCTCGGGCAGGGAGCCTTTACATGGCCCGACGAATGAGCGCCGGGCCGCACGAGTGATCGCTGTATCGCTCGTGCGGCCGGGAAGCTCCATGCTGTCAGGCGCACATCGCCTTTAGACTACGCATCATCTTTCTTGCAGTAGCAGCGCAGTGTATTTACAAGTGCTGATCCTATTCACTTGAAGTTTTCAATTTTTTTAAATTTAGGTATATTATTACTGATTCGATTATCCAGAATATACAAAAACACCAGGAAAGAGAAATAGAAAAAAATTCTTGCAATTCTCCAGTGTTGGACTGGGGTGCCTAGGTCTCAACAGTAAAATTTATTTTGGGGGCCCACTCTACAGATACACAGATACATTCAAATATTACCTGCTCACACAACAGCGAGATGCTACCAGACAATTGAATATGGGGGTCCCTGCAGTATCTTTGAGAAGGTAGGTCCTGGGGAGAAGAGGACACTGGCAGCTTTCCTCTATACCTACAAGTCATCTCAGCTCTGATCGTGTCTATAATAATAAACTGGGGAGCTTCCTTAATAATCTATCAAGTTTTTTATATGAACATAGACTGGTTGAGGTGCTGTACACTGAATACATGTATGTAGTGCAGTAAGTCTACTGTGTTATGTGCAGGGGGTGGGAGACTAGGGGCCCACCTTGCTCTGGGGCCCACCGAGGGATTCATCTGTACCCCTGTGGGCCAGTCCGAGCCTGGCAGTCTCTGTATATCTATAGTACCAGCTGAAGGAAATTTAAAGGGTAATAACTGTAATGTGTTTCCTTCATGCCTCCTCTTCAAACAGCTGATCGGCTGGGGTGTCCCATCAATCTGATATTGATGATTTATCCCGAGGATAGGTCATCAATATAAACCACATGCACAACCCCTTTTACAGTCTATAGGGTTGTGCTACAGTACCACCGATTCTTCATGGACAAGAGTGGTACTGCTTGTTGGAAAAAAGCACACTTCCTTCTAATTTCCTACAAACCTTTTAAAAACACATGCTTGCCCACAGTTTTTTTCAGTGTGCCCAATTTTTTGCAGGTCCTGAGATAAACAGTCTTGTACAAAATCTTTCAAAAGGCACAATACAGCATGGCTAAAGTAGATGCACTTATGGTAAAAGACAAAGATTTGAAGGGGGCTTCTGAAGCAGTCAGTTGCATAACAGTAAGGACTCACACACATGAACGTATTTTCTTTCCATGTCTGTTTCCGTTTTTTTGTGGACCGTAAGCTATTGAACCATTAGTTTCAATGGGTCGGCAAAAAAACGCAAGTTACTCCATGTACATTCTGTTTCCGTGTGTCCATTCCACAAAAAAATATAACATGTCCTATTATTGTCCGCATTACGGACAAGGATAGGACAGTTCTATTAGGGGCCAGCTGTTCTGTTCTGTGAAATACGGAATGCACACGGACGTCATTGGTATTTTTTGTGGATCCATTTTTTGTGGACCGCAAAATACATATGGTCATGTGCATGAGCCCTAAAAGAGTTTTCCACTCATTTAGCTGAAATCTTTTTATATTTATGATGACTTTGATGGGTTATGAAATAGAAAAAATTGAAACATAAATATTACAAAGGCAATATATGGGCTTAGAGCTTAAAAGTGGGAAAGTGTGAGAAAAATATGGTGGCTTCTGTGATACCTGTAGAAATACAAAAGCTATAATATAGCAAAAAACATGTGATATTTGTCTATAGATCCTGTCAATTTTTCTGGGATCCACCAGTGTCCACCAGAACCAATATTGTTGGAGTAAGTATAGTTTGTATACTTTTATTTTTTCCATTGGGTCCTGTTGAGATTTGCGGGGCCAAGGGGGTTTATTCCTTCCATGTGACTTTGGCTGATCTTTCGGTTACAGTAATAGCATGTAGAGTGCCATGAAAGAATGGAAGTAGCTACTGTGATTTAATTATGTGATTGACACTGTGAACATTATTAAAATAAATGAATACTGTATATGATAAAAACACAAATAAAATGTAAGAATATAGAGGAATAAAAACCAACAAAATAAGTAAATATATAAATATTTATGTAAACACATAAATAAAATAAATAATAAAGCATATTTAACATTTGTGGTAAATAAATAATAGAAACTAAATAAAAATAAGTAACAAATGAATAGGTGAAATGTGATTACATTTGCTGGACTTGAAATTCCTTTTACACGGACTAATAATCAAGCTGATTATCGGGGGACAACCTTTTGTATAAATGCTCCTTCCCGATAATTAACCCATTTAAAAGGTGCCGGCAATCACCCGATGAATGAGCAGACATTTATTCATTGGGTGATTGTGTTGTTCTGCCAGCAGCAAAAATCATCTTTTCTAACCATGGATCTGCTGGTCAGACACAATGATTCACTGGTCCCCATATAGCGGAAGTAATTGCCATATGTAAATGCAGCTCTAATTTCTGCTGACGATCAGGCAATTATTGGGAATGTCTGGTTTGTTACTGATAATTTCCTGATATATCTGACCATGTGAAAGGACCATACCTCTTTCCCATACCTCTACAACTTGCGAGATACTCTCTTGGCTTTGGAGGTTTATATCTCTCTCCTCCAAGCTGATAATTTCTTTAAAACTGTAAGTTGACATGAAAAATAGATTTTACACAAATAGAGATTAGATTTAATTTTCTGATTTTGGAGTATTCAACATTCTGTTTTGCATTGCCATTCAGACTCGGTGGATTGTATCTCGGTGGATTGTATCATATCTTTTTTTTTTCACATTTCGGCTGTGAGATTCTCTTGGGTCATATCATATAGTTGCGTCTAGCTGAAGGCTTCCAGGCACATCAGATCTGGAACACACACAATAAATCAACCCCAACGATGTATTAGATCAGGTAATCTCTATAATTACAGAGATTATCTGATCTGTGTAATTGCTAGTACAGGCAAAAGGCAAACTGAAATACAATTTTTTATTTTTTTTTTGTTGTCAATTGAGTCTAATCTTATGAAAATGATTTTAACACATTATCTTTGATTTATAATGTTTGGAGAGATGTTTATATTGATGGATTTTTACAAGAGGGATTGTCATAATTATAAGCATGGTTTGCCCTTGATCATTATGACTTCTTGTAGCGGTGCCAGCAAATTCTATATGCTTCAAACTAAGAATATTTTTGTATCCTTTTTATTGTCACAATGCAATTTAAGGCTATAGGCAGCACTGCATCATTTATTAGATTGTATTATATTTATGTTGTATTAAAAGGCAGTGCTTTAATTGGTTTGTATGAAAAATGTTGAAGCATTTGTCTGCTTCCTCCTGCATGTACTCTCATATATTGCAAGCTGCTCCGTCCCATTCCATGTGAAATCCATCAGTGGAGCATCCTGATGGCTCGATCTCCAGCCCCTCCTAAATTTTCATGAACGCTTAGATAAGCAGTAAGAAATTCGACCAAATCAAAGTCGATCAACCTTGATTTAGTTGGAAAAACGCTTTGATGAGTATTCAGCAGAAGTCTGAACTGGCCAGAGATCAAGCCATCAAGGAGGCTTTAATGGACCATGAGAAGGTTTTTTAAAAACAGAACATTTACCTATTGCATTTTTTTAAAGGAAACATCAAATTTGATATATTAAGTATATTATTGCAGGTCATTTTTAGGATTTTTTTTCCACCAATTAATTTACTGTTTCTCTAACAGAAAAACACTAACGCCACATCCAGAATGGACAATATGGACAAGGTATAATCCTCTCTCCTAAACTGGAGCACTGTCTGTGTTAATGATATTTTCTTAGTATAACAGAAGGTCTTTGGAAAATAGGAAAGCTAGTTGTCAAATGAATGGAGGCCAAAAGTAGAACAATTAAGCAAATTTTGTCTGTTTTGGGAGAACTACTGTTACTTTAGGCAAACGGCAATCACCCTCTGTTGAGGCAGGAAAGGTGGAGTCATATGCCAATAGGCATAAGGGCTATTTTATTCTCTGATGAAGTGCCAGAGCACATACAGATTAACATATTTATATGAGAAGCAAGGAAAAGTGGACACTTTTATGGAATCATTGTATTCAAAGCTTTTAAACTCTACTAAAGGCAGAAAAGCCAACAAAACTTTTCAACAGTCTTCTTTCTATTTTTGTATATCTAAACTAAAAAGAAAATATACAATATATGTTCTAAAATATCTATATTTGTTCTAAAAAATATAATACATAAATGTTTTAATACTGCTTTTCTATATTTAAGATTATAAAATGTTTCTCTCTATCATTATGTTCTAGGAGTTTAATATATGTTTAATATTTTTATAAAATAATTTAGTTTCGACTGTCAAAAGGGTCACATGACGCAAACTTAGTTCAACAGCTTTACAAACCATTAGTTAGTCCGAACATAGAGTACTGTGTACAGTTCTGGGCTCCTGTGAACATGAAAGATATAACAGAGCTCTAATGAGTAATGATTATAAAAATTAGGGTCATGTAGTTAGAAAAAAAGACGACTGAGGGAGATCTAATAACTATGTATAAATATATCAGAGGTCAGTACAGAGATCTCTCCCATGATTTATTTATCCCCAGTACTGGGACTATGACGAGGGGACAACCTCTGCGTCTGGAGGAAAGAAGGTTTGCACACAAACATAGAAGAGGATTCTTTACTGTAAGAGCAGTGAGACGATGGAACTCTCTGCCTGAGGAGGTGGCGATGGTAAGCTCACTAAAAGAGTTCAAGGGGGGCCTGGATGTATTTGTAGAGTGGCACAATGTTATAGGTTATGAATACTAGATTTCTGAAGAAGAGTCAATGATCTAGGCAGAAATTCTGATTGCCAAGTTTAGAGTCTAAAAACAAACATGTGCTACCATAAAAACTACTGGTAAACTTTGGTAAAGCGAGCTTTTATTTTGTAGTAGATCTGTAATGCCAAGAGAAGGACTCAAAATGTATAAAAATTTGTATTGGTAAAAAGATTACACAATACTCATGTAATTAATATTATGTCAGTGGCATTTTTTGTAATGTTAGGCAATGGCGTTGCACTGTGACATTTGACATGCTGCTTGAAAAAAGGAAGGTAGGACAGCACGCCAAGGAATTGAGGCTTGAGAAAGGCCTCTTAGGCCGAAACGTAGCATCCGGAATAAAATTCCACTAAGTATGGGCTGTCTCCTTCAACTTTATTTTTTGTATGCCTGATTTGACATGCTGCGACACCAACACCATTGGCTATAATTATAAAAAATATCTTCAAGCAAGATGGCTGCGGCGGCCAGCCCGTCGGGAGCATACGGATCAGGTATGTTTTTTTTGTCACTTATGCTATTTCAGGTTAAATCGATTCTCTACCACAAAGCACGAGGAAATTCGGCTTTGTTATGAATTGAATTTATCCTGAAATGTGGACTGAAGTCCACTTTGTGGACTTAGATTCGCTCAACACTAATTGTAGCCTAAAAATAGGTCATTAATATTGTTATCCTGGAAAGCCCTTTTAAATTGTATTAATATATGAATAATATTAATATGAATATAGAACATAATATTAAAAAAATTAAACTCAAATTTCATACATATAGAAAAAAGCATAATGACAGTATAAATAATAATGATACAAATAATAATATATTACTATATTGAATATTCTTGGATTTATTTGTATCTTTTGATTGAAATTAGAATCACTGAAGCCTATTGTTATTAAGTGGTACAAAATATACTAATTAATACAGTCCCCCCGGAGAGGCAGCACTTATTTTATGCAGGCAGCGCTATTAGATGATTACCTGCACTGTGCATAGGAAGTGTTAGTCACAATCTGTCTCACCTCTGCGAAGAGCAATCAAGAGGCAAGCAGTTTGCCAGCGGCAGGAAAAGTAGTTACAGGTTGATGGGCCACTGATGAAATTGGCAAACTAACTGCTAATAAAAAACTAAATGGTCCTCAGTCCAAACCGGTAATCTTTTTAGCTTTGTAAGCAATAGCACTGCCAACTTACCATGGAAACAAAGGCCACAGGGTCATAATTAATATTCAGTGTGTACAGCACTTGTGGGCATCATATTAGAGATTGGCAATCTGTTCTGTTTACCAGCATGTGATTTCAAAACTGCATTACCAAGGTCCTTCAACCTCTGCATCTCATTCAGATACACACATTGTGGTGATATTTGGCAACAGAGGTTTAAAATAGCTGAATGCCATAGAAAATCTATCTATCTATCTTTCTATCTATCTATCATCTATCTATCTATCATATCTATCTATCTATCTATCTATCTATCTATCTATCTATCTATCTATCTATCTCATATCTATCTTTCTATCTACCTACCAGCATCATAACTATCATACATATCAGTTAACCCATCTGTTGTTTTCTTGCAAATAGTCTTTGTTATATATCACAGACATTTATGTATATTCACTCTTTGATAAAACCAAACCACTTTCTTAATGCTCATTGTCATTTGAGACAGAATATTAGTTATCTATCACTAATACTCAACTGCCTCAAGTGTCAAACACTGCCCCTGGGGTTGGTTGTAGTATAGAACCTGATGGAAACTTTCAAGAAGAATTGTAATAAAACAGCATTTGAAAAAAAACAAACAAAACTATATATATATATATATATATATATATATATATATATATATATATATTATACTCATACATAGGAGGAGTATTCTAGTAATTATATTCTTCTCCATGGGGGGCAGTGTTATAGTTCAGTTCATGGGGGGCAGTACAGTTCTTATATTCTTAAACATATTCTTTTACATAGGAGGTAGTGTTATAATAGTTATTTATTAGTTATTTATATTCTTGTACATTGGAAGCAGTATTATAGTAGTTATATTCTTGTATATAGGAGGCAGTCTTATAGTAGTTATAGTTTTGTACATAGGAGGCAGTTTTATAGTAGTTATATTCTTGTATATAAGTGGTAGTATTATAGTAGTTATAGTTTTGTACATAGGGGCAGTATTACAGTGGTTTTAGTTTTATATATAAAAGGCAGAATTATGGGGGACCTTATTACAGTAGTTAAATTCTTGTACATAGGAGGCAGTATTATAGTAGTTATAGTCTTGTACATAGGGCCAGTATAATAATAGTTGTAGTCTTCTACATAGGGATAGTATTATATTAGTTATATTCTTGTACATAGAAGGCAGTATTATAGTAGTTAAAGTCTTGTACATAGGAGGCAGTGTTATAGTAGTTATATTCTTGTACATAGGAGGCAGTATTATAGTATTTATATTCTTGTATATATGGGGCAGTATTATAGTAGTTATATTCTTGTACATAGGAGGCAGTATTATAGTAGTTATATTCTTGTACATAGGGAGCAGTATTATAGTAGTTAAAGTCTTGTACACATGGGCAGTATTATAGTAGTTATATTCTTGTATATAGGAAGCAGTATTGTAGTAGTTATATTCTTGTACATAGGACGTGGTGGCATAGTAGTTATCTTGTTATTTGGAGGTAATATTATAGTATTACAGTATTGTACATATGAGACAGTATTATCATAGTTAAATTTTTGTACATAGGTTGTGATGTTATAGTAGTTATATTTTTGTTTTCAGAGGTTTAGTATTCCTTGTCTCCTGTCTGGGGGAAGGTTTCTTGTTGCAGCCAGCTGCCTAACAGCCAGAAACATATTTATTAAAATATTAAAGCACTTGCATAAAGACATGTTTTAGAGCCTGAAATGTGTTCAGAGTAGCCATCACTTCCCTTATCCAGGTGCTCTTTGCAGCTCATAGAATTTGCATTACTTAGGGCTCAATTATATGGTGTGATAGCAGGTACATTTCATGTATTTAGCAACATATTTTATTTGTTTGTCTTTACTGTCTAATTTAGAAATATTTATGGTATCATTCATGTCAATGCCAATTGTAAGTGGATCTGCCCTTTGAATATATTTAAAAGAAAGCATTGCTTTAATTAACCTTTATCACATCAGCACAGTGCATAATTTGGGGACAGAACTGGAGAGATTTGTAAACAGTACAGTGTATTCTTATGGCCCTGGTGTTTCTGTAAGCACGGATTAAGTGGTAAAGCAGTTTCTGTTTATCTGATCTTACAATTGATTGGATTATCCCTTCTTAATGGATGCACAAAAGAAAATTGTTTAATTAGACGACCAGGCGGCTCAAGGGATTAAATCATCCAGTAAATGGTATATTTCTTTTGCTATGAAGAGCATGAAGTTGTATCAGCTGTTGACTAATTTCCACCCCACTTAAACTAATGAACAGAAAAAATAAATTAAATTATTTTCTTGACACATTTCCAGATTAAAATATTAATAAAAAAATAAATTATTTTATTGACTAATCCTGCCACAAATAAATAAAATAATTCAATAATATTCTCTTCAGTTATAATCCCCCCAAAATTCTTGAATCGTCACCTACCCACAAAAAAAACAATTTAATTACATTTTTGTATTGAGTTGTGACTCTTCTAAAAAATAAAAGCAATATATTCGTATGACTCTGTCTAAAAATGAATAAAAATCTTTACACATTGCCATCGCCCTCAAAAAAATAAAAATAGAATTTGAGTTTTGTCTCATTGACCCCTTTGAAAAATAAAATAATAAAAAATACATTACGAGTACATTTTTGCTTTGATTAGTTGCCCCTATCAAAACTGCTTGCCCCCCAAAAGATAAAAAAATCTTAAAAATTATAAAATCCATGTTTTTACTCATCCCCACCCCAAAAATAAACTATAAATAAAATAAAAAATATATAAATTAAAGAAATATTCCCACCCAAAAAATTTGAGACTGATATTGAGGCTTCTATATGAATACACAGAAAAACTGGCTTCTGTTCCACACATAAGACGCTGTGTTATTTGGAAAGTCAGAGTCCTGGTCACATGACACAACTAAGGATCAGAAGGGAGGGTATAACTCACAAATACAATCACTGGTAAGAAAATTACCTTCACTACAGTTTACATCATGTACTTTTCTGACAGGTCAGAGAATAACATTTGTTGTTGGAGTGCTTCTTTAAAATTGCACATTCTCTTTTGTACTAAATCCCTGATAAATAAATCAAGGTGAGAATATACACATTGTAAAACATTATTGATCTCTAAACTGTACAAGACTACATGACTACAAAACCCTTGCATTGTCATTTTATTTTTTCCATTTTAATTACTTGCTGTCTTTATGGCACAGACATTATTTTAATAGCCTCCTTGGTGTTTGTGCCTATTGCCATAATCTAGTCTTTCCATTTTCGCCAATTACTTTGTCTGATGAAGAGAACTCTATATAACGACATTTATATGATTCCTTTGTTAGCATATAAAACCTCATCTTACATTTCAAAAAGGAATAGCTTTGCTCAAAATGTTAATTTACACATAAAAAAATAATTACATACCATTTCCAAGATTGGTCAGAATACCTTCCTAAGATGCTTGGCAGGAAGGGAGAACTGTAAGTTAGATGTCTTTTAAGCATTTCATAAATTTTTATACTTTTAGAACATTTTTGGCTGTTTATACTCATTATTTTTTATGGATTTATTTACTCATAAATTCTAAACTCCAAACCAAATGTAATGCAATTATACTGCTGAGATTATTAATATTATTCATTTTATCGCTGTGGAAACTCTCAGTTACATTGTTATATTATTTAGCAATGTTTAAAAAGATTTTTAATGGTCAGTGAAAAGCAAGATAAACCTTCTTCATAAGATAGAAATGAAACCAGTAAAGCAAAGAAAAAAATATCAAAATCTGTACTTGTCAGAGAACTGAGACATTATTGCTTACATTCAGAGGTTAAAAAAAAACTTTTAAAAAACCTACAGTACTTCTCACAGCTGAGAGTTCGCTACAATGGTATTCAGAGTAGGAGAAAAGGAGAGAGATTTCTGCTGATCCAAAAGGATTGCGTTGCAATTGTATCAAACTCCAAGGAGGCAAAGGAATAGTTTGTAACTGTGTGACTTGACACAGTGATTCGGAAAGTATTAAGACCCTTTCAGTTTTTTCACATTTTATGTTGCAGCCTCAGGCTAAAATTAAAAAATAATCAATCAACACTTGATACTCCATATCAAGAAAATAAAAAAAGAATTTTTGAAATCTATTAAGGGAAAAACTAAAATTTTGAATGGACAGAAGTATTCAGATTTCAGACCCTTTACTATGACACTTGAAATGTAGCCCTGGGAGCCTCTCATTTCTCTTGATCATCATTGAGATGTCTATATAAGGTCTCATAGCTGACAATGCATATCTGAGCAAAAACTAAGCTATGAGGAGGACCGAACTGCCTGTAGAGCTCAGAGATAGTATTGTATGAAGGCACAGATCTGGAAAAGATATAAAAAAATATCTGCTGCACTGAAACTTCCCAAAAGCACAGTTACCTCCATAATTCTTAAATGGAAGATGTTTGGAACAACCAAGACTCTTCCTAGTGATATAGCGAAGAAGGACCAGCACTCACTTTCTTGATGATATGAAGAGACGTTTATAAATATCTCTTCATATCATCAAGAAAGTGAGTGCTGGTCCATCTTCGCTATACACTAGTGGGAAACTTTCCCTGGTTGCGTGCATCACGTGCAAACCACAGTGCTGGCCCATCTTCTTCAATACTCTTCCTAGAGCTAGTCACCCTACCAAACTAAATAATTGAGGGGGAAGGATCTTGTTAAGAAAAGTAGCTAGGAACGCAATAGTCACTCTGGCTGAGCTCCAAAGATCCTGTGTGCAGATGGGAGAAGTTTCCAGAAGGTAAACCATCAGTGCAGCACTTTATGGCAGAGTGGCCAGAAAGAAGCCTCTCCTCAGTAAAAGACACATGAAAACTCATTTGGAGTTTGCAAAAAAGTACCTAAAGACCTCTTAGACTGTGAGAATTAAGATTCTCTGGGATGATTAAATAAAAATTGAACCTTATGGCCTAAGTTCTAAACGTCATGCCTGGAGGAAACCAGGCACTGCTATCACCTGCCCAATACTGTCTCTATATGGAAGCATGTTGGTGACAACATCTTGCTGTGGGTGTTTTTTTTTTATAGCGGCTGAGACAAAGAGACTGGTCAGTGTTGATGGAAAGCTGAATGGAGCAAAGTAGGAGATATTCTTAATTAAAACCTGATCTAAAGTGCTCTGGGCCTCAGGCTGGGCCAAAGCTTCACCTTCCAACAAGACAATGAGCTTAAGCACACTGTCAAGATGACACAGGAGTGGATTTGGCTTAGGCTACTTTCACATTAGCGTTTTTAAATTCCGGTATTGAGTTCCGTTATAGGGGCTCAATACCGGAAAAAAACGCTTCAGTTTTGTCCCCATTCATTGTCAATGGGGACAAAACTGAACTGAAGACAATGGAATGCTCCTGAAAGCATTCCGTTCCGTCTTCAGACCGGAGAACAAACCGCAGCATGCTGTGGTTTTCTCTCCGGTCCAGGCATCCGCACCAAGACGGATCCGGAATGACCCCCAATTCAAGTCAATGGGGACTGATCCGTTTGGTGTGGACACACCAAAATCCGGATCTGTCCTCCATTGATTTCCAATGGGGGGTCATTCCGGATCCGGCTACATACATACAGACATACATACATACAAACAAACATACATACAGACATACATACATACAAACATACAGACACACATACATACTCACATACTCCAGGGATGCCGGCAGCATGTCTTCACGCGCCTCCTGCGCGCAGCTATGACGTTTCCCCACTGCGCCCAGCAGAGGGCGCTGTGGGGAATCGTCATCACTGCGCGCAGGAGGCGCGTGAAGACGTTCTGCCGGCGTCCCTGGAGTATGTGAGTATGTATGTCTGTATGTTTGTATGTTTGTTTGTATGTATGTCTGTGTCTTGTTTCAATGTGTGTCATGTGTGGGGCCGGAGCGCTGCTCTGGCTCCACACATGTATAGCGTTAGCACGGATCCGTTGGCACCCTTTAGGTGCCGGATCCGTGCTAACGCTAGTGTGAAAGAGGCCTTAGAGACAACTCTTTGAATGTCCATGCCAATGTCAGTGGCCCAGCCAGGGCCTTGACACATGAACTCAGTCGATCTGTGCAGTGACCTGAAAATGGCTGTCTACTGACGGTCCCTGTCCAACTTGACAGAGCTTGAGAGGATCAGCAGAAAAGAATGGCAGAAAATCCTCATATCCAGATGTGCAAACCTTGTGGCATCATACCCAAGAAGACTGGAGGATGTAATCACTGCCAAAGGGGCTTCAACTAAGTCCTGTGTAAAGGGTCTGAATACTTATGGTAATGCAAGATTTTAGTTTTTCATTTTAGATAAATTAGCAAACATTTCTAACATTCTGTTTTCACTTTCTCATTATGGAGGATTGAGTACAGAATGATGGGGAAACCAAGATTTTTTTAAAATTATTTTAGCACAAGGCTGCAATATAACAAAGTTTGAAAAAAGTGAAGACTTTCTGAAGCCTTTGCAAGAGTATGCTCGGTAACTCAAGAATGGTTGACTATGGTTTTCACTTCTTGTCCGTATTTACAATAGGGCTATAGACAATGGTCTACCTCTGGAGGTCAAGTAGTATATGGGTGCTGTATTACGAATTATTAGATCACAGATTAGTAATTTGGTTATGTACATGAGACCTAAGGGCTCATGCACCCGACAGAACCACTTGTATGGCAGTGCATTTTCCAGCTTCTTCAGCAAAAAGGCCCTCAGCCTACACTTTCACACAAGCCTTGATGGAATCTGCATATATGAGCATATTCTTCACTAGAAGCAATGTTTATAGAGTAGAATACCTCTATACATGCGGATTTGATGGAACTTGCCAAATGTTCTCACAAATCTGACAGAAAAGTCTCCTTATGCTTCTATGTGAAATTGGATGTGTACAGAGGTACAGTAGTAAACATATCCACCTCTATGGGAGCACTATTATGGAGCCCTGTGTAATATGACCATGTGCATGGGAGGTCTAATGCTGGTGATATATATTGATGTCTACTGGCCGAACACCCAGAGCCCATTTATGTAAGATTGGAAGACCATCTAATGTATATGGATATCTCTAATTTCTCCCTGGTTGCAGATTTCAGTGGAGGTAAGGAACAGGCTGCTGGATTTCAACATGTCTGATCCTTTTGCTCTCAGTTTGATAAGCCACCACCAAAGGTGTCTGGCAGTGGCTTTCACCCCTCTACCCATCCCCAACATACTGTATGCTGCTCACCCACAGCAAGCGTGTATGTGTATAAGTGTAGCAAGATAGAGATAAGTGGACAGGTAAATGATATGTATGAACTGTCTAAATCTTAAAACAGTCCTAATCTGTTCAAACTGACATAGGCGGAATACATCTGAGTTTTTATATGATGCACAACTATCCTTATCCCAATAAAACTACTGCCAGATCATATTTATATATTATTGGATGACAACCTACTCAAATTAAGAAATAATTAAATTGCATAATGTGTGTAGTTCATGGATTATATAGAATTGTGACAGTTTTAATTATTTTCTATTATGACAATATAAAGGAAAGTTCATTTTTAAATTTATTTCAGATTTTATTTCTTTTTAGTACCTGTTGTAATTAAATTGCTATCATATTAAAGGGGTTGTCTCACTTCAGCAAATGACATTTATCCTGTAGAGAAACTTCATACAAGGCACTTACTAATGTATTGTGATTGTCCATATTGCTTCCTTTGCTGGCTTCATTCATTTTTCCATCACATTATACACTGCTTGTTTCCATGGTTACGACCACCCTGCAATCCATCAGTGGTGGTCGTGCTTGCACACTATAGGAAAAGGCGTTGGCCTCTCTGGTGGCTGTGACCATAGGAGTGCACATAGATCGGTGCTTTTTTCTATATTGTGCAAACACTACCCCACTGGTGGATTTGCAGGGTGGTCGTAACCCCTGGATACCAGCATGAAAAAATTAATCCAGCCAGCGAAGGAGGAAATATGGACAATCACAATACATTAGTAAGTGCCTGTATTAACTTTATCTACATGATAAATGCCATTTGCTGAAGTGAGACAACCCCTTTAATTGTAGAAATAAGTCTGCACCATGATACCAGTTTCAAAACAGTATACATGAAGAGGGAAGTCTCCTCTTCTTTTTTTTCAATTACTCGCTTCTGCGTATCAAGTCTTGGGAATAACTCATTACATTTTTTGAGTATATTAAAAAACATAAAATAATAGAGTCAGCTATTACTGATCGCTTTGCTGTATAATTCAAATGTTGAAGCAAGTCCTCTAGGATTTAGCGGGGAGGGGAGTCTCTTAAATAAAGGGTGATTTCTGAAGGAAAATTTAAGTACCCATTTTTACAGAAACTATTTAAAAAGTGACTTTTTATTATTTGAGAGATGAAAATATGAAGTTTTATATGGAGCAAGCAAAGTGGAACCATTCAATCCACAGACTGAAAGAGATTAGCATTTTAATATCGGATGATTATGCTGCACATGATTTCTTGTACTTTTATCGCCTTGATCTGTTTTATTTCTTCTTCTCGTCATCTAATAGATAAATACTAGACTTGTTTACTTCAATGAGCGCTGCATGAATATATGAATATACACTCATTTGTATTACAGCAGTGTTTTGGATACATTCAATTTACCATTGTACATAGAGATGTTTTTGGAGGTGGATTACCAAGGGTGTATGGGCTAGCCAGCTACTTCAGCTTCTTTGGAACACATTTGAGAGGCTGATTTAAACTGAAATTGTCCCTATCCAGGGCTAGATGATCTAGATCTAGAAGGCCTTCACCCCCTACTCTCTAGGAGGCCTGGGTCTGAATTTGTGACCATGTTGGCTCCTGTATAGTGACTGGTGATATTATACCAGTTCATGATCATTGTATACAATTTTTAAACTTCGTGTGTTTTGTCTGTCCAATAAATATATCTTGATTCATTTTATATTGGATGTGCATTTTATGCTGGTTCACTTTTGGAACTTTGGCCCTTGTTTCATGGTAGTTGCTTTTTAGAACCAACTTTGCACTCCACACTAATTTCAGTGTGCCCCCCGCTTGCTTGTTTGGCAACCCACACCTATCTGACATTGATGGCATATCCTAGGGATATATGGCATCAATGTCTGAGATGGACCAACTCTTTTAAACTCTATGATGAAATCATTGTACTTAAACTTATGATTGGGTTACTTTATATGATCATATTTGCCTTCATATGTGAACCATAGAGTATAATTACATTCCAAAAATTACAATGGTTGTGATTGTACACTGGAGATCAATTCGTAGTCTTACTTTATGGGTCTGGGGACCCACAATCAGCATTGACACCAATGGCTAAACCTACAACAATTGTGTTGTATTAAACCAATATAGAGCTAATCTCTGTTCTTTGTTTTTCATGACCATCCATGGCAGACCCACTTATCATAGGGAAAATTCTCCCTTCTTTATGGCGCTAACTGTTTTAGGTTTTAAAAGCTTGCTTTGAACAAATCAATCTTGAACCCCGACTCAATTTATGAGGGTTCCTACAAATTCAGGTGAACTATGTCCTGTCTGGTTTGTCCAATAATTCCCTTAGTGCTGAAGAAGCATGAAATACAATCTTTTTGAGCACATTACGCCATCTCTTGCATACAAAACACTTTACATTATCCATCGCCCAATCAACAGGCCTAAAAAGAAGTGTAATTTATTTTGAAAGGCAAGAGTTATCAATTTTAAGCAGTCTTATCTCCCTCTTAGGCTGCTTGAATTTTATGCCTGTAATAAAAACTAAAAATCAGGATACCTTTGTATGTAAATTGTGTTGTAACCTATAGATGTAATTTGTCTAAAGTCATTACCCAGTAATGGAAATTGTGTCAGATTGCGGTCAACGGCTACTAACAACAATAAACCTGACCTTTAAACACAATTTACCTGCCCTAAAAATCTAGAACTTCAAATTATTTAAGTTTCAGGCTCTGAATCATAAAAATACCTGGCAATGTGTCTTAGCCAATGTTCATTTTTAAGTATTTCCTTAACCTTTTGATAGATATATTCTGTTTCATAAGTGATATAGGTTTCTGCTACAGAAAAAAATAAATCAGGGACTGATTAATATAAAGGATACATTTACAGATCAGGAAACTCATATATGGCTTTTTACAGGTTTCCCCGGCTTTAGTGGTCCAGAAAATGTAAGTGGAGAGGATAAAGGGATAATATTAGTTGTAAGACATAATATCTGCTCTGTCCATGGAGGCAAAAGGGCAAATTCCTTTCACAAAAGTATAAGGAGCTTGTGGTTCCCAGATGATATTTACTAGACTAGTACTGTATGTACGGAAACATAGAAAAGTAAGGTGGGGCAGGGATATTTGTGGATATGCAAGTGTTGAGTAGAGGAGACCCATAGACCCTTCTTTGCTCAATTATTGGTCTGGCCAGGGGCGGATTGGCCATAGACCTTACAGGGAAATTTCCCGGTGGGCCGATGCCCAGGGGGCCGCCTGAGCCCTCCTCACAGCCGTCCAGTGGAAGTTTTTGGTGATGTATTTTGTGATGGACTGTGGTATTTGGCTCTGTTGGGGTGGTTTAATGTGCCACAATATGGTATTGCTGGCCCTGCCTTCCATCAATTCGGACTCAACTACAAAACAGGGCCACTTTTAGTATTTTTTCCAGGGCCACTTTAAGTTCCCAATCCGCTCCTGGGTCTGGCTATTAGAGGAACAGTGAGACAAGGAGACAGAAGCTGGGTAGTGGTTGTACATCAGTTGAACAATCATTTGGTCATTTCACAGATGCAGCCATACACATTTTATTACATATTAGCTGTTACGGTTGTTCAAACTGGCCATACATGTTGATTGAAAGGGGGGGATGGAGAAAAGATCTTTCTAGAACGTTTTTTCTAAGAAAAATTGTTTGCTTGTGAACAATCTTTGTTTGAACAAAAGATCATTTGTCCGGCTATCCAATGCAAATTTCAAACATTGCTGTCTTCTTTTTAGATGCCAATTGTCTGCCATTGGTTGGCTAAAAGCATTGCTTGTTAAAATCGTTTTAGTTGAAATCATCTATTTTGATCAAGCTAGCCTACTTGTTGCCTAAGATATCCTCAATTTAATGTGAGCTGGGTCAGATCAGATCATGGGAAAGATGACAACAGACGTAGATAAATATGACACGGGCAGGATTAGAACACATAATAGCAAATTAGAAGAAGAGAATGATGACATCAGCAGGAGAAGAGTGATCTCATCCCGTAAAAGGCACTGACCAGTCCAACAGTACAAATAATGTTTTTTTATTTCCCTCTGGATAGCATCTCCATATGATCTGTTTTCCTAATATTACAGGCCTTAAGTAGAGCAATCATTTCTATTTTCTTTAGACCCGTTATTGAAATTATTTCCATATATTACCAGTACGTTGGTCAGTAAGATATTAAACATTTACACTGAGGGGCTTGAGCTAAAATAATCTTTTTAATGTTATCTCCATTAGTAATATTATTTTCACTTTTGTAATTATTCGTTTTATTATTATTTTGTTTTACAAAGGTTTTCTAAGATGCAATTATTCTGAACTATGGGAGTCTGTGCAAAATTATTCTCCAATAAGATTCAAGGATTTGCGTTCTATAAAAATTTTAATATTGTCTAAAATGGGAACATAACACAAGTCTACACCGTATCATGCAACAGTAATGGCTTCTTTATCTGAGGTAGCCACTATCTTACCCTAATTGCCAACCTAGGTCCCTGAAGTTTAACATGATGGCGATAAATTGAGCAATGAACCCTGCATCATCTAGTATCATGTACATTGAACAGTCATATCTGTACATATGCAACCAATATATGTAGGTAATGTTGTGTCATGTGGCATTTTAAGGCACTTAGAAACAGCTTTCAATTGGCTGTAGTAAAAAATACAGTTTTACTTTTTTGTTTTCAAAATATTGCCCTTTCTCTAAATGTCTCCCTAGGTAGCCACCTACTCCACCTACATGAATCTTCCCCACCAACTACTGTTTTGCATTGAACACTAAAAGGGTTGTGGCAACAAGACAACCCTGAAGATTAGCCTTCCTTTGTGATTATTTGATTGTTATGGGCCCTAGTCATAAAACTTCCCTTGATCAGCTGTCATTTGACATTTGCATGGCCACAAAAGTAAAGTGGAAGTTGCTTTTTCTTATTGGTTCTCTGCACTGGCTTACTGAGGGGGCGCAAAGCAGCAACTAGATTATGATATCCATATGCCCTAAAACATTCTTCTGCATCTCTTTCATTATCTATAAATTCCTGTTCACTTATTATCTAATTGTCTGCATCTGGTACTGTCATTTTTCCCTCTGATTTTCCCAAAATTCACTCCATGCTGGATCATGTATGTGAAATGAGATGTAAACATCCTGCCCCCTTCAGCTGCTGGACCTCAGGATGGCACTCAGTTACCTGATTCCTCAGCCAAAAATTACACGAGGGGTTAGGCTTAGGCTACTTTCACACTGGCGGCAGGCCTGATCCGGCAGGTGAAGGGTGCTGCCGGATCAGGCCTGCCGCAGTGACATGTGTGGAGCCGGAACCGCGCTCCGGCCCCACACATGTCACACAGTACATACATACACATAAACATAAACATACACACACATATAGACAAACAAACACACATACATACTTACATGCTCCCCGGCAGGTCTTCGGAGCATCAGAGGGACAGGACAGCTCACACAGGTCACGATTCCCCACAGCGCCCTCTGCTGGGCGCCTGGTGGAATCGTCACCTGTGCGCGCCGTCCTGTCCCTCCGACGCTCCGAAGACCTGCCGGGGAGCATGTAAGTATGTATGTGTATTTGTATGTCTATATGTGTGTGTATGTTTATGTTTATGTGTATGTCTGTGTCTGTATGTGTCTATGTGTAGCCGGATCCGTAATGAACTCCATTGAAAGTCAATGGAGGGCGGATCCGGTTACCATTATGGTCACACCAGACGGATCCACCCCCATTGACTTGCATTGGGGGTCATTCCGGATCCGTCTTGGTGCGGATGCCTGGACCGGAATGCTGAAGACGGAACGGAATGCTTTCAGGAGCATTCCATTGTCTTCAGTTCAGTTTTGTCCCCATTGACAATGAATGGGGACAAAACTGAAGCGTTTTATTCCGGTATTGAGCCCCTATGACGTTACTCAATACCGGAATTTTAAAACGCTAGTGTGAAAGTAGCCTTAGACATTGCTTTTGCACTAGGCCCAGGAGCTTTAAGATAGCAGTCAACAAGCACAACTTAAGATATTCCAGTTTCTACTTTCAAGAATATCCCACTTTGCCTTCTTGATAAACAAGCATAACATCTCCTTCTTGGGCACAATTGGGGCCCAAGTCATAATTAATTTGAGGTAAGCTTCCTATAGGGTTTACATTAAAAATAAGTACAAGCCATGTCAATATTCATTAAAACCTTTTCTCCTGTGTATGAGAGTTGATTTGTACAAATCCCGTATCTTTTCCTCATCTAGGAGTTCAGAGAATTAGTAGTATGTTCGTAAAATTAATTTTATGTGACTTTTCCTGGGAGTTTACTTGAAGAACAAGCAGAGTCTGTGTTAATATTCATTAAATCTTTTTCTCCAGTGGTTACCAGTCACTTCCCCTGTAAGCACCTGAGGGCGGTTATATAAAAACGAGGAATGCAGCATGGAATATTGAGTTATTTGTCCTTGTTTAACACATTGATTTTCGCTGTGGTCTTCTGCTACAGCCTGTAGCCTCTGATTATCATACATGGAGTTTGCAGACTACAGAGAACAAAGGAAAAAACTGGATCAGCATAGCCCCTAAGCAAGTGCCTGACATAAGAATAGCAGGGGTTACTCATAGAGAGTCTACAGTACCCCCAATTATACAAGAGAAAGTAATACAAAAGACAAATGTTGATGATGTGAAAAACAACATGGCGCATAACGGTCAATCAGAGGTTATAACTAAGGCTTTTATTCATCTGTGGGGGATTATTGAGTTAAAGCTAGAGATGAGGTAATTGAACTGCCTGATCCTCCAGCTCATAGGATACAATAGTGAAATCAATTCAGAGATTACAAAAACAGCTGGAACAGCTCCCTTTCCCATTCCCTAGGAAGGGAAATAAAGTGACAACTGCTGTAGGCATCATTGAAAGTTCTCTGCGTTTTGGCTAAGATCAAGTGTAGTATCTGTACTTATCAGTAGGAGCTACTCACCTCTCTTTGACCAGGTCTTCTGGCTAGGCAAGATGAGGAGTTTTTATAAGTCTGTCTAAAAGTCTGGGCTGAAATGACACACAATCACTTATTTATTTTTTGTGTTTTTATTGTGTGTTCACTTTCCACGTTTGTCACAAGAACTTACAAGGTATGGCACCCTCAGGCTACCCACTAAGGTGTAGGGGGTGTGGCCATTAGGTTCCTCTGCAAACCTCTTGGTTTGACCTTCTTGTTCTACCTTGACTGAGGTTCTTGGCGGCCAGCTGGGGTGGCAGCTCAGGTGGAAGCCAGAGCAATGACAGACTTTTCCTCAGCTTCGGCTGAGGTAGGCCATTTATTCCCTACCCTTTCCGGGTCTTCTGGCTTGGAGAGCTGGGTATTAGTTTATGGGGTCCCTTCTCTTATGAGGGCCAGCGGTAGACTGCATTCTGCACTTTTTATGCATATATGTGAAGAAAGTCACATTCCTCTTGCTTAGTAAAAGGCATTACTAAAAGTTCTGCCTATCTATTATAATCGAGTCCTGCCAAATGCACTGAAATCTTCTAATGTTCCCTGCTTGTTCAGTGTTTGATTTGAGTCCTATAATGTGTAGTTTCTATATCATATTATATAAAAAATGAAATTCACCAGAATGCATAGAATATCAGCTATACTGTTTGGGGGTACATCTGTCCCCAAGCTGTCGAAAAAAACCCCAGAAATGTCAAAGTTGTACTGGACTATGATGATACAGGCTGTAATTTAAGATCAATACAAGATATTTAATGAAATGTATAAGTGACCCATCTCTGTCTGTAGATTAAAGGAGTTGGCCCCTTTGTATTTTTTTTAGTTTACTCACTGTCTTTCTGTCCATGCTGCTGTTGTCTTTATTAACTTTTATCCCTATTCCTTTTCATGTGTTTTTCTGTACTAGCTGCTGCTGTTGTAAATAGCACCTGTGGATTCTTTTTGTAGCTTTGCCCCCTTGATATGACATCACTCAAAAAGGCTCCACAGGTTCCCCCGTCCTGCCGGCAATGCACACTCCTGTCCTGTATTCTACTGTGCAGACTCCATAACAAGGCTTTGGTGTCTGCACAGTATAATCAATGCCTTCCTCCAGTGTCCTGGCCTTGAGTGCCGCTGGCTAGAGAAGGGAGCCTGTGCACTGACAAAGCCTGCTGCAGTGGCCACTTGTATTCTTCAGTTGCGCCCCAAGCAGGGATGCACCACCAATGAGGCCAAGTGAGGCAATCGCCTCAGGTAGCACCAGGTAGGAGCAAGAGGGGGGCAGCAAAAGAGCCATGGGCAATGAGCTCCTTCATTGTGGCAAACAAGTTAGATTAAGAAAATGGCATTGGGGGGGTGCCGTTTTAGCAGAAAGGCTAGGTGGACCCCTGTCTCCAAGGTTGGATCACTGAAGTCAGGCATTGATTCTACTGCGCAGATGTTGAACGCTTGTTGTGGAGTCTGCGCAGTACAAGACAGCAGGGGAGTGTGAAATGTTGGCAGGACATAGGAGCCTATGGAGACTTTTTGAGCCGTGGCATATCCAGGGGAAACAATCCATAGGCTCTATTTACAGCAGCAGCCAGTCCAAAAAAGCACTTGAAAAAGAAAGTGGATGAAAGTTAATTAACATAACAGTGGCATAGAAAGAAATACAGAGAATAAAGACATACCCTTTAAGTAAGATGAAATCTTCAGAGGAAGGCAAAACAGGATAAACAAAAGTTTATTGCTTTTTTTTTTGTCAGCATTTCCTGTAAAATTCTTCTCCATGCACATTATTCATAGGGTTGTCATCTTAATAAAATGTCGAGCAGCTGGATGTGAATTGTGACACACAGACACTATTTGATAATCTGGCTCAGCAGAGCTGTGCCACTTAACTCACATCTGCTTCCAGGAGAACTAAGTGTCAAAGACTCCGACAGTAACTGCTCAGCGAGTAATTTGTGCCTTGAGCACCCTGAGAAGGAGACTTTGATGCTTCCTCACTCCTCCTGAATTCCGAGTGGGGAAGCCAATAATTGAAGCTGGGACCACCTGCTTTAGTTAAGCTACTATCTGTGCACCTGAAGGCTTGCTTTTAGTCTAAACCCCCAGGTAAAGCGCAGAGGAATGCATCCTGTCTTAAATAATGTGCAATAGCTTAACTGTGGACATTCTAGTGCAAAGTTTTTGGAAAACAGTTTCTTACATGATTTTGAAAAAAATAAAACCAGTTGGAGCTGAAAAGGATAAAATTGAACAATCCTGCGACTATAGTACTAATGTCTAAGATGGGCCCCATCTACATTCTTAAAGGGGTAATACACCTATCCAGTGTTGTACATAGAGAATTAAGGACCCCATAACAAGGATCAAACCAGCCCCCCCATACAGAACAAAATAGTTTCTGCCTAAACCCTTTTCAATGACCCTTGGGACATTTTTCCACTGTCTCATTTGATAAAAGTTTTTCCTTTAGAGGGTAGAGACCTGACCAAGTTTTCACCTTCAGTAGAAGAGGAGATAATCCCAACTAAAACTGGGCCCCCTCTTGCTCTGGGCCATATATCAGTTGCATGGTCTGCCACTATGGTAGTTACGCCCCTGCACCTATCCACTGATATTTCATAGAGACACATGAGAAGATCACATCAGTGCTTTTCCAAGCTCTCACTTCAATCAGTTTCTAGAGTGCCCATACCAGTTTTCCTCACTCTAAATTCAGTGTTACTAGGATTTTCTAAGATGACATAAAGGGCAATTCAACCCAATACTTTAGCTAGAATATTGGGTAAAAAATATCAATTACCATAAATCCTTTAGCCAAAAAGGTGTAACTAGAAAATAGTGGTGGTCCAAGCTCTTGGACTCCACTAACATAATCTTATAATACTTTGCAGGACCAATTAATACCCGGACAAATGCTACTTTGTAACCACCTCTGAAAGTTTTACTTATCTCAAAGTCATTCTCCAGAAATCCTTTAAGCTCTAGTAGGCTACAGTTTAACTATGTCCATGACTCCCAGTTGGCAATGTTTGTGACGAAAAGTCTTTGCAATGGAGACAACCTTCACTCTGCAGACTCCTGCACAGTTCAAAGCTACTGGACCAAGAGACAGGTTTAGCTACTGAATACCAGAGGGGTTTAAGAAATCTGCAAAATGGCAGCTTTATGGCTTATACAATTTCAGACGTCTGTACATAAGCTGTGGTTGAATTTACATTTACAGCCATTAGGACTCTAGCAGTGTTAGTTTACAAGTACAGTCATGGCCAAAGGTTTTGAGAATGACACAAATATTATATTTTCACATGATCTGCTGCCCTCTGGTTTTCATGTGTGTTTGTCAGATGTTTTTATCACATGCAGAAATATAATTGCAATCATATTATGAGTAACAAAAGCTTATATTGACAGTTAGAATGAGTTAATGCAGCAAGTCAATATTTGCAGTGTTGACCCTTCTTCTTCAGGACCTCTGCAATTCTCCCTGGCATGCTCTCAATCAACTTCTGGACCAAATCCTGACTGATAGCAGTCCATTCTTGCACAATCAATGCTTGCATTTTGTCAGAATTTGTAGGTTTTTGTTGTCCACCCGTCTCTTGATGATTGACCACAAGTTCTCAATGGGATTAAGATCTGGGGAGTTTCCAGGCCATGGACCCAAAATCTCTATGTTTTGTTCCCTGAGCCATTTAGTTATCACCTTTGCTTTATGGCAAGGTGCTCCATCATGCTGGAAAAGGCATTGTTGATCGCCAAACTGCTCTTGGACGGTTGGGAGAAGTTGCTCTCGGAGGACATTCTGGTACCATTCTTTATTCATGGCTATGTTTTTAGGCAAGACTGTGAGAGAGCCGATTCCCTTGGCTGAGAAGCAACCCCACACATGAATGGTTTCAGGATGCTTTACAGTTGGCATGAGACAAGACTGGTGGTAGCGCTCACCTCGTCTTCTCCGAATAAGCTGTTTTCCAGATGTCCCAAACAATCGAAAAGGGGATTCATCAGAGAAAATGACTTTACCCCAGTCCTTAGCAGTCCACTCCCTGTACATTTTGCAGAATATCAGTCTGTCCCTGATGTTCTTTCTGGAGAGAAGTGGCTTCTTTGCTGCCCTCCTTGAGACCAGGCCTTGCTCCAAGAGTCTCCAACTCACAGTGCGTGCAGATGCACTCACACCTGCCTGCTGCCATTCCTGAGCAAGCTCTGCACTGCTGGTAGCCCGATCCCGCAGCTGAAACACTTTTAAGAGACGGTCCTGGCGCTTGCTGGTCTTTCTTGGGCGCCCTGGAGCCTTTTTGGCAACAATGGAACCTCTCTCCTTGAAGTTCTTGATGATGCGATAGATTGTTGACTGAGGTGCAATCTTTCTAGCTGTGATACTCTTCCCTGTTAGGCCATTTTTGTGCAGTGCAATGATGACTGCACGTGTTTCTTTAGAGATAACCATGGTTAACAGAAGAGAAACAATGATGCCAAGCACCAGCCTCCTTTTAAAGTGTCCAGTGGTGTCATTCTTACTTAATCATGACAGATTGATCTCCAGCCCTGTCCTCATCCACACCCACACCTGTGTTAATGGAGCAATCAACTCTTTATAACATTCTGGAGTATATGCAAATTGCCATTATAAAAACTGAAGCAGTAGACTTTGTAAAAATTAATATTTGTATCATTCTCAAAACTTTTGACCATGACTGTACATTCATATTTCTGTTGCAGGGTTGTTGTATTAGATGGCCATGACAAGTCCTCCAAAGTGGGGTCAAATTTCTAAGAGTCTCTTTTCTCCAAATATGGCCTAATAGGACATTCCCTTTAGGCACATACAATCAAATTTCCTAGTAAAATGAATCAAAAATGGCAAAATCACTACAGTACAGTGCATGACCGTTCTTAATAAACAGGAATTTATACTCCTCCGATTTTACCTGTCGTATCTCACCAGCCTAACAAGGTTAGCTAAAAATCCAAGAATATCCAAGGGAAAAACTTGATTATTACAGGGTAGTCAGTCTGTCCTAGTGTCGACGTGTCTGTCCCATACTCCATAACCGCTTCCAGCTCTTAGCCTTTGCCATCGCCATCCATTAGCACAGAGAATTATGTTTAAACATTTTGTCACATCAGAGTCATATACAATTAAAATTAATTCTAAAGTGATAAGTGCCTTCAGCGTGCGTCCCAGGAGGTAAACAGTTTATTAGACGCTAAGAAAATCGTAATATAATTAACAGTTTTAATTCAACGAGGAAATAAAGGTTTATAAAGGGAATCAATTTAGCCAGATAAATAGATTTTATTCCATTTAAATACATGGTAAAATGTAAGAGAAATTTACAAGATGTGCAAATATATTTAAAGGCAAACACTGCTAAATTTCCCAATGTAATTGTTTTTTTTTGTGGAGTTTCTTATTATAATTGGTTGCTGGGGACTTTTTTTCCTATTTCCTGTTCCATAGCTAAGTACGATAGTTTGTAGTTGAAAAAAGATCCAAGTCCATCAAGTTCAACCATTTTAAACTTACAAACCCAAGTTGATCCAGAGGAAGGCAAAGAAAACCCCACTATTTTAACCCTTTGACGACATGCACCATACATATTTCGTGCATTTCGTCTTTTTAAAGATGGAGCTTGCGCTGGAGTTTTACACAGCAGGCTTACAGCACTTCATACTGCCTTTATATATGTTTTTCTTTTTCTTTGGAGCGCGCTTTATATCTTCATAAAATCCAGGTGCATAGAGGGGCATTATTTTCATTTAAAGGGTCCTAGGAATGGGTGCCCAGCACCCCCCCCCACAGAGCCTAAGCACACCTCTCCTCCGCTGATATACTATGCCCACAGCTGCGTCATTGCTGCCCCCTGTCTACATCACTAGTAACTGATGACACCGCCCACCGTTTCCCTTCAGCATAACCAACAGGCACATACCCAGTGTTGATGCCCTCAGTTGAACTAGAAGAGCGCAGACAGTGTTCAGCATTGTGTCTGTTGGCTATGCTGAAGGGAAAGGATGAGGCGGCTTTCCTGGGGGCTGGAATGGCTTCTTCTCACTGAGATCGGGGAAACCATATCTTAGTGGTGATAGGTCAGAGCCTGTATGAGGCTACCAGGCCTATCACAGGTAAATGCAATGTAGGCCTGAAGGTGGCAGTACTACATTGGAATATACTGAATTTCCCACTCATTGATGTATTAAATCTCATAAAAAATTAAATAAAAAAAACTTGTTTAAAATAATAAGAAGTTTAATTATAATAATTTTATGAATAAATGTATAAAATATTTTTTAAATTTTAAATCACCACCTTTCCCCATAATAAAAAAAGAACAATAAGAAAGTAAAGATAATTTGAAACCCTGTGTCCCAAGATGCACAAACATTTATCACATATAGTGGCTGATTTATCCTTTTTTCGTTGCTGCACCTCATAGAAAAAACTGAAAAAAGCCCCCATATGGCTATATGAATGGAAAAATAAGAGTTATGGCTCCAGGAAGGCAGAGAGTGAAAAGCTAAAACATAATCCCCATGTCCTCATAGGGTTAACGGCTGAGAGTGCTTGCCAGGCAGTGGCTGTATACTGTTACATGTTTAATTGCAACCCAACCACTACTGCTATCTGGAGCAAATGCCACTTCTCTGTGTCCCTCTAGAGATCCAGCAGGTTCACTCATTGAAGAGCAGAAGGGCCCCTATTCTTTTAAACCCATGTATTTTACAAAGAAATTTAGTTGAGAATGTCCACTTCTGAAACACGGATTAGACTCTGTGTGTTTATAATGGAAGCCATTGTGCTGTCTTATCATGTTCAAATGAATCCAAATTGACATTGACTGACCCCCATTGCCTGTAATGGGGTCCATCTGGGTTCTGTCAAGGTTTTGGCATTTTTGACAGTAAAATATCACTGTAGACTGCACATTTTCTTAATGCCTTATCATGGAAAATATGCTTGGAGGTTTATGGGTTATTTTACTGCCAGGGGCGGACTGGGAACTTAAAGTGGCCCTGGAAAAAATACTACACGTAGCCCCGTTCTGTAGTCCAGTGCAAATTGATGGAAGGCAGGGCCAGAAATAGTATATTGTGGCACATTATACCACCCCAACAGAGCCAAATACCACAGTCCATCACAAAATACTGCTGCCAGCACAAAATACATCCCCAAAAACTTCCACTGGCCAGCCGTAAGGAGTGCTCAGGTGGCCCCCTGGGCATTGGCCCACTGGGAAACTTCCCTGTAAGGTCTATGGTCAATCTGCCCCTGTTTACTGCCCATGTTCCCCTTTCAAATACTTACCACAAAATAAAGACAGGTGAAGTGGAAGTGCTGATGGGGAATATGAATATACACCTCCAATGCTTCTACTGAATATGAGTAGTAGATAAAGTAGTAGATCAACAGCACGTATGGCCCAAATATAGTCGGAGACATTTTACATGTGATACCATAGCTGCCTTTTGTTTCAGACTGGAGTACCTCAGAAATATTTTACAATAGCATATTAAAGTTCTATATCCATAAGGATTGATAGATTCTCTGTAGGCTAACCCCACCCATATCAGTAAATAATTTGTTACATTATCAGCTTCAGGTGCTGCTGTCCACTGCCACACCATGGTTGTACGGTTGTTAATAGTCCCTCCAGAGGATCCTGTGACGTTTGGTTGGCCAATTCAACCGTAATGCAGAAAAAATTCTCCCAAAAACACTAAAGAAATAACTAATTGATTTTTCTTGCAGTGTTGTGGAGTGATTCACAACCCATTTAATGTCTTCCTGGTTTCTTCATGCGTGAGCCAAGCCTTTAAAATTTCACAGAAAACCAATAGTGGGATTAATATTGGTCTTATTTGGGGTCAGTCCAATCATAATACATGTTCCATGAAAAAAAAACCTTTTGACAGCCACATCAAAAACAATGTCATGAAGTTTCCTTTGTGCCTTAATGGAGTGGTTCAAAACCCCATTATTGTCCCCTTAGCTCCTTCACGTGTGAACCAGGCCTTACTATTTCCCAGAAATCAAATTGTAGGCCTAATATTTCACTGGAAGAGGTGTCAAATTCAACAGCCTTTACTTTTGTAAAAACTTCAAGCTTTTACTTGTTAAAAGTTAAATCTGAAAAAAAAAATGGTGCTAATCGCAGTGGTCTGCAAACACTGATAAAAGGAAATCAAGGAAGAAAAAAAATTACTTTGGAAGCTGTAAAATAAGAATCCTTTTATTGCAGTTTTATGGGAACATTTTCACCTTGGGAGTTGTTAGATATTTTGCCAGTTGTGACAAACTCTAAGATTTGCATATTTCATGTAGATTGTAGGTATGAGAAAAGACAGCCCGGCATTTACAGTAGAAGAGATAGCCTCTTGGAAAGGATACAGCAAGCTGACAGTTGTTGTAAATTAGCTTCTGCTGTTAGTGCAATGTATTTGTATCAGCCCCGGAAAAAAAATTGAAGATCACAATACATAATGCATTATGGCTTTATGTATCTTATGAACGCCTTACACTTACGTGAAGGGAATACATAATAAGCCACAAGGGGGTGTAATGGGATTATCAGTGTGCACTTCATGCTCTTTAGATGAAAATAATTATAACAGGTAATATCTCGTTAACCCTGCACTATTGAATGTAAGGTAGTTTAGTTAATTTCTAAAAAATTATAAAATTTATAAAAAAATATTCTGCTGTTATTTATAAAGGTAACACAACCCAAAGTGCATTATTTTTCAGTGGCTATTTCATGACAACTATTTATTTTAAGTGAATCATGCACTTTTGCTCAGGGTACATATATCCTACAAAACTCCCTCTTACCACATGCATTGCAATGTGTACAAGCAAGGTAGGGCTAATCAACTGTAGTGTAACGCACCCAAGGGTGAGATAGGGGGGACAGCGGTAAACACTTGGTTATCCTAGGAAAAGATATCCTGGGAAAAGAAGATATTCTAAGAAAAGAAGCATTACGGCATTATCCATATACACTTCTGCCAACAACCACAATCTTGAGAAGACCTCTAGGTCCTCTGGGGTTACTTTCTTTATTACAGAAGTAGGAAGTAAGATATGGCGCTTATTGATAGTCCACCACCAGTACCCCTCCTACCAAGCCATGGTTGACTAATACTGTAATGGGGTATATTAGGTAATGTGCTGGTAAATGAGGGTTTACTGTACAGTGACTTGCCTAAGGCAGTGATTGGCTGATTAGGCATTTCTAGCCATTTCCTTTTTACCCGGGAAGTGCAGAACAGCAGGGACTAGATGCCAGCTGTGGATGATTGGTGACAGTGAGTAATGATTTTTTTAAAATGATTTTTAACCCCTTCTGCCCCATTCTTAAACAAATTTTCTCCGACCAGAAAAATAGTTCTCCCTTAACTAGCCACGTACCGTTTATAATACTGGAGTCATGTTATGATACAAAGGGGCCTTTGGGCAATCTCAGCCACCAGGGCCCTTGTGCTATTCCTACCACATTGCTTCCTATAGCTATACCCCTGCCTAGATTTTTGCTAATTACAAATGTGGCAAGCACCAAAATCAGTGGCTTAGCACACTATCACAGCAATGTAACTGGTTATTGTTGACCAACGTGTATATAAGATGATTAGATGACACTTACTAATATAGCCTTTGTTGAAATTCTGCACAATTTTCTGTATTTCATAAGGCACACAACATCTTTTGTGCTGTCCACACAGAGGTCTTGTCCACAAGATGGCTGCTGATGGAGGGTCATGTGTCCAGACAAATCATCTCCATGTGATGTCTCCTCCATTCAGATACACGGCACCTGCCATCTGTACTTGTTCTATTAGGAGTTTAGTGCAGGTGCAGTTAGAGTTGAGCGATATACCGGTGTTAACGGTATACCGCGGTATTAATAAACAGCGATATGGCGATATCGCCGTTTCTTAATTACCACGGTATGTTTAGTGACTTCATAGGGGCAGTCGCACTTGAGTGCTTACTGCCTCTAAAACGTCCGGGGCACAAACGGCACAGTGGAGAAGGAGAGAGTCCCTCCCTCCCCACTGTGATCTGGCTGCCGCTGGCACCAATGAGTGTTGAGGAGGGGAGGGGCTGTGGCCGCTGCGCCACCAATGTGAAGAGAGGAGGAGGGGCAAACAAGTATAGACTTCGGGTGCCGGCTATATCACGTACCCGGCACCCGGCCTCAATAACAGGAAGCTGCAATCCCATGAACTGCGGCAATTAACCCCTCAGGTGCGGCACTTGAGGGGTTAATTGGCGCGGTTCGGCAGGATCCCAGTCATTCAGGCCGGGTGCCAGATATGTAATATGACCGGCACCCGCAGTCTTTACTTGTATTAAGAGGCTAATTAAATTCATTGGTGGCGCAGTGTGCCCCCCCAACCCTCCAGTATTATAATTATAAACATTGGTGGCGCAGTGCGCCCCCCCTCGACCCCTCCAGTATTATAATCATTGGTGGCAGTGGCCACACGGTCCCCTCCTCCCCTCCATTGGTGGTTCAGTGGTAGCTTCTGATCGGAGCCCCAGCAGTGAAATTGAGGGGCTCCGATCGGTTACCATGGCAGCCAGGACGCTACTGAAGTCCTGGCTACCATGGTAAGCTCCCTGCTGCCGTGTGCACAAACCCCAGGACAGCAGGGAGAGTGAGATCCTATTCACCCTAATAGATCTCTATTAGGGTGAAGAGGACAAGGGATGATGAAAAGATCCCAGGTTCTAGCCCCTAAGGGGGCTAATAGTGAGTAAAAAAGTTTAAAAAAAAAAAAAAGTTAAAAAAAACACCAAAATATTAAAATGTTAAACCACCCCCTTTTTCAATTTTACATATAAAAATATATAAACAATAAAAAACAACATATTACGTATTGCCACTAGAAATGAGCAACTTTCATGTTATGAAATTAGTATACGCTTCGTTTGGTGGTAAAAGGTGAATTGCGTTATGGATTCCGTTACCACGGACCACGAACGCAATTCTATGATGTAATGCATCATTTAGAGGCATTCCATTATTAATTCCGTCATAATAGAAGACTATGGCCTGCATAAGGAATCCGTCACATTTCCGTTATGCAACCCATAGTCTTCTATTATGACGGAATGAATAACGGAATGCCTCTAAAGACATCATAGAATTGTGTTATGGTCCGTGGTAACAGAATCCATAACGCAATTCACCTTTTACCACCAAACGAAGCATGTACGAATTTCATAACATGAAAGTCGCTCATCTCTAATCGCCACGTTCCGAAAGTACAAGCTATTAAAGTATTGAAAAAATATTTCCTATGCGGGGAACGCCTAACAAGAAAAAAAAATGTTAAAAACATGCTGTTCGCCTTTTTTGTAGGCACCTTGTCCCCTTAAAAATAGGATAGGACTGTTCTATTATGGGCCGGACCTTCCATAAAATGCGGAATGCACATGGCTTTTTTGGGGTTTTAGTTTTCTTTCACGTGGTATCGAGTATCGCAATACTTTTTTATGGGGCCGAAACTGAATCAAAATATTGGTATTGTGACAATCCTAGTCACGGGGGCATAATGTCATCTCAGGTCCATAAGGTCACAAAGAAATGCCATCTACCGGCTGTGACCCCCGGAGCCAGGAGACCGCTCTGGATAAGAGTCGCAGTGCTCTGGGGGCTGCTGCGCGGAGAGGCCGGGGCTGAGGTACAGTAACAGTCACTGCGCTCTGGGGTTGCAGTAATATGGCTGTAGTGTGTAGGGACTAAGACCCATATGGGAAGCATTGGTCTTTAGAAATGACCCCCAATGTTTTATTTGGCTGAAAGGCATCTTTATGATGCCAAGGTGCCCTTTCTGACAATGTGCACCTATGATGGGCACACTCTGAACAACCCACTTATCAAGGTTTTCCACCAGCATATCCCATTTTCTATGGGAGCACCAAAGATAACTGATCGGTGTTATCCCCAGCACTCCCTTAGAGAATGAATGGAACAGCAGGGGGCATGCCTGACCAGCCGCTCCATCAGATTGGGGGGGGGGGGCGGTGACCCTGTTCTTAGTGGGGCAACTAAGAGATATTTTTGTACGGGGGCATCAAGGAGACATTATAATGTATGGGGGCAACAAGGAAACACGAGTACATGTTTTGAGTGTTTTTTTAATTCTAAATGGGCATTTATCGCGATAAATTTCTTAATATCTTTATCGTGGGAATATTTTTTGATATCGCCCAACCCTAGGTGCAGTGTATTTGGAAGGAGTAGATATCGCATGGAGTTGATTTGCCTGGTCACATGACCCTCCACTAACAACCATTTTGTGGACAAGACCTACATGGACAGTACAATAAATGTTGTGTACCTTATGAAATACAGAAAATTGTGCAGAATTTCAATAAAGGCTATATTAGTAAGTGTCATATAATCATCTTATTTACACATTGGTTAACAATAACCAGAAAGTGGCCAACCCCTTAAACTTAAAGGGAATATGTCAGCTCTGAAACACCCTCCAAACTAGAGTAAGTGGTGTATACTGTAAGTGATGTCGAGTCTGGTTATGTAACTTTTATCTTCATACTCACTTCCATTCTGACTAAAATGCACTCAGTGGACTCCAGTGCTCACTCACATAATGGAGAGGACTCAAAGAAGAATCCTCTCAATGCATTTTACTGCTGGTTTGAGGGAGCACAGCATCAGAATAGAAGTAAGTATGAAGATAAAACTTACATATTCATATTCAGCATCACTTACACTATACATCTCTTACTCTAGTTCAGGGGGTGTTTCGGAGCTGACAGGTTCCCTTTAAGCGAGCGTGATAAGCTATTGTTATAACGCACCAGGTATGCCTTGGTACAGCTGGCTACATCTGTACATCTATTTTTATGGCAGGTGTTGATCAATTCCACAGTGAACTATTGAGGTTATACAGTAGAAGGCGCCATAATCTCTAATAGAACTGAGCCGTGTTGGCCGAAACTGAACTGTTTATTCCGACTGCCACCATCACTAATAATTTCACTCCATTTATTCTCTTACGTAACTTTTCAGATTTATATTTGTATGAATAATATTTTTATTGCAGTTAGTATTAATTATTTTTCCGTGCCTGTGCTCTTACTCTGTGTCCAGCTGAGAGCTTTGCAGATAATGATTTAAGGGCTTAAATTGCTGTTTGTGTTTTTTTTCTCTGCTCCTGCTTATATTTATTATAAAGGTGAGTTTAGTAATCTGTATTGTATATCCACTAACCAAATAATAACCTATAATGGTCTGCAATAAATTAAAATCAATATATAGTATTACAGACTGTCTTCTAGTGGCGGAAAGGAGGAGCGGAGACATCGTTGATTAATCTGTTTACAAGGCGGTCATTAAATGTCTATTAGACAAATATAGACAGAACCGGAGTCCCCTGCTGTAGTACTGACGTTCTCATTATTAGGGAAAATGTTTGCATCTACTTTGGGTTGTTTGACATGATTTTAACTCACTGGGCCTCATGAGGCCTTGTTTTAAATAGTGACCAATTTGAGTCCAACATTTTTTTTTTTCAAAGATGAACTCACAATAAAAATGGCTTCACGATGCAGAAAGCCATTTAACTGGCCTTTAACAGCCAGTGACTTTCATACTCTCGAGCTGAGAATGCATTTTTTTGACCACACACAGCAAATTTTTACATATTAGTCAGTACAAACATGGAAGAACATACAGACTTCATCCAGATGCCATGATCCCCAGTACTAACCAATGAGCCATCCATAGTATCCATCTGCTATTTTTATTATATATATTTGATATATACCATTGCATCCCATGGCCAGGGATGTAACTACCATAGCAGCAGACCATTCAATTGCTATGGGGCCCAGGGCAAGAGGAGGCCCAGTCTTAGCTGGGATTTTCTCCTCTTCTATTGCAGGTGAAAACTTGGTCAGGACTCTATCCTCTAAAGGAAAAACTTTTAGCAAATCAGGCAGTGGAATAAATAGCCCAAGGGTCATTGAAAGGGGTTTAGGCAGAAATCCTTCTGTCCTGTGTGGGGGGCCTGGTTTGATCCTTGCTATGGGACCCTTACTTATCTATGTACGCCACTGCCCATGGCTTATTTGTTTCATTATTTAGGGGAGTGGAAAGCAATACGTTTGAGAAGTGTTTGCCTGTTCTGTTCCATTCGATCAGTCTGGTTAGCAAACGTTGCCTTTTGCAAAGTTGGTTGCAGCCTACAATGTCATCCCAACATGATACCATTAAACAGCTAAAATGTTTATTCACTCTTGAACGTCTGGAGATGGAGAAACACAAGGAAAAGCATGTGCACATTTTATTTTAGAAAATGGGGGAGCTTTATGTTCTTGACTGACATAGTAGTAACAGGACTCAATTCTCCCTGACTGAATGGTACCAAACAGCTGTTGGGCCAGATGCAGGTAGAAAATTGCAGGTAGAGTATTTGTTCCTAAGCATTTTCTCTGTTTTGTCTTCATCAAGGTTACACTCCCTAATGTAGCCATTGTCTGTGTATTGCCATTGCCTTTACTATATCATGGAAATCAGAAAGTGAATATAGCTATCATTTGCTGTATCTATCAGAACCACAGTTCTATTTTTTTGTATATGGTTGTCTGTTCCTTTGACTGACTGTCTATTGTCTTATTACTGGAAACTCTTAATAAAGCATAATAAAAAGGCATTATACCATGATTAATGTCAAAATGAAAATCAGACATCATATTATGACAATCTCTTTCTAACAAATCTAGAACCAACCCTGTACCTCACATGGAACCAGAGCTCCCCCATTCATTGGGCCAATTGCTCTGATAGATTTATTTCAAGGTGTTAGCTCAGGGGGCATGTCCTTGCTGTTTTAGCTCTCTCTCTCTATCACAGCTCAGGGTGCACATCCTTTCTGCTACAGCTCCCTCACTGTATGTGTCCCAATTTCTAACAGTAGATGCAGATGGTAGCAGTTGAAAGATGGAACTGAGCATGTGTGTCCACCTCAGTGATACTACTGTGATGGACAGAGAAATAAGGATAATAATAGCATATGGTGATATACAGATTAAACATTACATTAAACTCAGTGGCTATACTAAATGTTTAAATACATGCAATTACAAAAGTATTTAGGGCCACATGCTGGTTTGAAAAATGTAGAATATTTTTTGCGGGACAACTCCTTTAAAAAACTGCAGTGCAGATCCCCCTGCATAGTAGGCCATTGCCCAAAGAGCTACAAAAATAACAACTGCTCCAAATGTCTCATTTACTTCCACAAATAATTTATTATCTATTTTTTATTTATTTTTTGTTCTGTCTTGCAATCATTTGGAAAAACATATGTGGGGTCATTTATTAAGACATTGGTCTTAAAACTCCTGCACTTGCGTTGGATGCGCCTAAGTTATGTAGAGGTGCCGGCCTCTACATAACTTAGATGCATCCACCGCCTGGCTAAATCTACCCCAGCTCCCTTGCTGGCGTAGATTTATATCATTTTCTACATGTAAAACTGGCATAGAAAATTATAAATAAGACAGGTCGGCTCACCCTCTTCCCCACCCCCTTTTTTTAGACCTGGAGTGAGCTGGGAAAAGTTGCAGGTTCGGCTGCAAATCCCCTTTCCAACCAAATCGGCAACAGATATACACCAAAAATTGCTGTACATCTGATAATACATGACACCATGGTGCCTACATATTTGGCATCCAGCTGTAGGACAAAATAAGACATTCATGGTGACGTCCAGCACCCAGTGAAGATCCAGCAAGTGATCATCTACGACCAGTTCATCAAATACTGTACTTTCCCTTTAAAGCTCGTCTACAGGGACAACAATCAGTCCGATGTAGACATTTCTCTTCTGGCTGAGCACCAGCGACAGGGATATGTCTGCACAGTGTGTAGAGACGAAGTAAAGCAATTTCTTTGCCTTTGCTGGGACAATGCTTGAGTTAGTAATTGCTCTTCTCCCAGGTGACCTATCCAGACTTTAGCCATCCAATTAAGAGTTGCATGTTCAACATGTACTTCTTTTCAACTGATTAAAGAGATAAAATATTTTTACACATAAAAAAAGAAGTGACAAGGCATAGGAAATTAGCTGGTCCTTGGTTAATTATTTTCTACATGCGGAATCTAATTGTGGATTTACAAACATAATGGGCCACTTCAAACATACAATTATCGCCAAGATATGTCTTCCAAGCCACTTGATCATTTTTTAAAAACTTTAAGGCCCTCAATATTTAAAGTGTATAGAACGAGCCTCTTGTGCGCTGGTGGTTAGTAAAGATTTTGTTGCTAACATCTGGTCATTCAAGTTCTTGAATGTAGCTCGACTGCACGGTAATTCTGGTGAGTATTTATGATGGAGTAATGAATTGTCGTGGGACCACCTTACTTAATGTGCATTTATAAAATATCCATCTGTGATCTGCACTTGTCATTTACAATCTTAAACATAATTTTTGGTTATTTTATGCTTTTCGACATGTGGGTTAGAATAAAGATGTACCATATCTTTCAAAAGGAACTTGTCACCATAAAAATAAACCACAGGCACCATGTTATAGAGCAGGAGGAGCTGAGTAGTTTAATATATTTTGATTCCTTCTCATCCTGGCCTTTGAAGTCCAGTAGGTGGTCCTATCAGTGATTGGCAGCTATCTCTGGATGCACAGTCATAGTTGGAAAGATGTAAATCACTCATAGGACTGCCTCCTTGACTTCAAACTCTGTATACACAGTCATAGAGAGAAGGTTGTCAATCACTGATAGGACCACCTACTAGACTTCAATGTCTGTAGACACATTTATTGAGAGAAGGCTCTCAGTCACTGGACGTCAATCTCTGTATACACAGTCATAGAGGGAAGGCTGTCAATCACTGATAGGACTGCCTCCTGGACTTCAAAGCCCAGAATGAGAAGGAACTTCATATGTCCTAGGGTATGTAACACTGGGGAAGTCACTTATAGAGAAGGGCTTGGGTGTCCTTGTGGATCATAGATTGAATAACAACATACAATTTCAATCAGCTGCTTCTAAGGCACACAGGATATTGTCATGCATTAAACGAGGCATGGACTTGGCAGGGATGTAATACTACTACAAAGGGTTGGTACGTCCTCATCTGGAATATGCAGTTCAGTTTTGGGAACCAGTCCATAGAAAGGATGCACTGCAGCTGAAAAAAGTATAGTGGAGAGTGACTAAACTGATAAGGGGCCTGGAAGGTCTTTGTTATGAAGAAAGATTAAAAGAATTGAATTTATTTAGTCAAATGCCCTCAAAAGACAAGGGGGCACTGCCTGCGAGTGGAGAAGAAAAAGTTCAGTCTCCAGAAGCGTCAAAACTTCTTTACTGTAAGAACTGTGAATCCAAGCTTTTAAAGAACAACTTTCTGTATCAAGAAAAAGCTAGAGATGTATTTATCTGAAAATTAGACAATCGATTCCAACACTAAGAATATCAAAGCTGTTATTTTGTGTGCCCTACTGCCATGTTTATGTATTGGAAACCCACGAGTTATAGCTGTATTCTCTCAACAAAAGGTGTTCCCACAAGTCACCCCTCATAGAGAGTGAGGTAGGGGATAATGTCATATAACCAGGACACCCCTTTAAGAGATAATGGGAAAATAAGACTCATTCTGGTATAGCTTGCCATACATTGATAGCTGTTGGCAGAACTGTGGCTCAGCTGAGCATGTATGTGCTGTTAATGGTTTTTAATGTTGCAACTTACTCCCTTTGAGAACAAAAGGATTGGGTATGTTGAAGTTCAACATTCCCTATCCTTCTTTCCCACGACATTTACTGTTGTTTTACAATTGGGACATCACCATACACATTAGCTGGTTGCCAGTCCTGCCAAATATGGCATGTTTGGCAGACATTAATCTAATGTTTATGGCCATGTTAAGGCATTACAGACCTCCCAGATAGCCACCATCAGACAAACAGTGGCAACTTTTGTCTTTGAGAGATACTTTTAACTTCAGATCTAGAAAAATAGCCACAGACTTTCTGAATAGTTGCCAAAAAAGTCATAAGCCGAATACAGTAGGTGGTGGCGTAAGAAAGCTGGGGTAGAACTCATAGACAATAGTGTTAGGTTTAAAGTTACACCAAATTTAACAAGCAATGTTCGATGCTTGATAGATTTGGTGCAAAGTATTCCAATGCAGACTAAAGCAAACTTGACTTCAAATATTGCCCTCATGATATATTCCCCCTATGGGTCTGAAGGATCAATTAACCAGGATAGGTTGTATTTAAACCTCAAAACTGGACGTATGAGGTGAAGGGAGGTGTTATGGACCAACAAGTCCAACAAGATCTTTAGAAATAACAGAAGTAATTATGGACACCTCTGAAGTAAACCATTAGTCAGGCATGCTGAAGGATCAGTTCAACATGGTGGAGGATCAACTCCTTGGTGTGATGACAATGACTTAGCCTTAGACTTATTAAACCTAAAGCTGCTGGTGTTCTCAGAACCTTGGACTTTCCAGCCTAGAACACACACCTCAACATCATTGAATATGACTGAGAAGCAAAGATGCAAAAATGTCCCATACTTCTAAGACTAAATTTTGATTTTACAAGAATCAGAAAAAAATAGACCTAAAAACACACTCTGTGGAGAATGAAGCCATTTAACCAGTTTTTGACCTTCACCATACATATACAACAGAATTTACGTCTTTAAAGATGGCGCCATAGCTAATGTTTTATCTAGCAGACACCCGAAGGCGATAACGCCGTTCACATGCCTAGAAAAGACTCACATAGAAGTCTTTGAACATCTCCTGTCCATTGTACTAATAACCCATTTGACTGCTGTAAATGATATCTCTAAATGTTGGTCAAATTCATATTCGTCAGAAAGTTAACAAGAAAAATCTGCAGAAAAGAAATATATATTATCTATTTTAGTTTTCTGTTTAATTTTCTGTGTCCTCTCGGTAACCTTGATTGTTGGTATAAAGTTTCATGATGAAATACTGGATGATATTACATGAAATTATTAATGGACTATGCAATAGCCTTCTCCATTTTTGTTATTTTTGTGTTTGTTCCAAGCAGAGGCATCTATTGTATTGAGCAGTGCTGAAAACCCGATGAACTTTAAATCTGGGGATATTGCATGGTGTCTGAGCTTGGTAATCACTTCTTGGCCCATATCATTTAACGCCCTTTAATAACAAAACCCGAAGACAAACTACGCTTCAAAAACTCAAACTAGTCAAACTGTACCCGTAAAGACAGATGACTATTGCTCTGGCAAATCTCAGAAAGCAAACTTTGTAATCATGCTTTATTTGCTGCTCTCGGAGACCAAGTATCCTTTTTTTTCCGCCGTTTACAATTTGTATTCAAATGAAGGTCATTTGAAAGGTGTTATATACTAAACAGCCATTATTTCATTTTGATAGTGGCACTAAAATTATATTGCTGAATGAGTTATTTTACTATAGGGCCAATACCATCTTCCTAAAATTCTCTTAAGGATTTCTTTTCTTTTTTTCTTTTGTTATTTATCACTCTCGCTGTTTTGAAAATTAAAATAAAAATTCCGTAGACTGAAGAGGTAATTTAAATTTTAGAGAGGGCTCCTACCCCATTATATCTAAAAAAAAAAAAAAAACCTATGAGAAATTTTTAAATTTATGATGAATATTTTTTTTTCTTAGACAGAGCCGTCCTTTCTGAAATGTATATAAATTTTTTTCTTTTTTTTTTCTTAACTTGAGTCATTTTACTGTCAGAGTAACTACTGTATTTTGGTGATAGATGAAAAACAGTTAAAAGTATCAATCTTAATGTTTCCACATAACTCAAGAAGCCTTCTGTATCTATGGGTCTAGTATACAATCGATTAAATTCAAAGCGCATTTAGGAATGGGCCATAGTGTTTTCAGAGGATCATATTAAAATAAGAGAGAAAGAGATATGAAGATTAATAAACAGTTGCCACCTGCGGTTAATCTTTACAGCGTTTTATTGTCTGGCTGTAAATATAATCTACTTATCTATTAATCTGTCATTGCCCGGTGCTTCGAGAACTTTAACAAGTTAAAGAGCTGAGCTGAACAAGAAGCAAGAAAAACTAAATTGCAATGTGTATTCACTAAAGAGTTTAGATAGAGTTTAGAGTTTTAATATTGTTTATTAAGCAATACTACTTAATGACAGAGAATGTTATCAGCATTGTTGGAGTTAGGTGCTCATCTACAGGGGTTGTAGAAGTCACACCCAAATCGTAGAGCCTAGAACAGAGATCAGCAACCTCTGGCACTCTAGATGTTCTAAAACTACAACGCCAATAATTCTCTATTCACTTCTATGGGAGTTGTGAGAACAACTGAGCATGTTTGCATGCTGGGAGTTGTAGTTTCACAGTAGCTGGAGTGCCGAAGGTTGCTCATCCCTGGCCTAGAGGATCCACAGGACCATCTGCCACATCAAAAGATACCAATATTCTAAATGGTACATAGTAGGTGGGGGACTTGTTACAGATTTTGTATTGGGGCCTAGTTGCTTCAGGTTTACAAATCTAGTATTCAGTCTTCTTTTCTAATTATGAACGTGTACGACCTAATACAAATTGTACAATACCTCTACTTATAGTATGCAATTCTAATATTAAATTATTAACTTAGATCATGATATGTAGCTGGCCAGATAGAAGGCATAAAGGGAGAGCACAGACTTAATAGTGGTGTGAGGATGGTGGTGTTAAGGTGGTGGCTTTCCTGCTCCAGTGAAGAAGGGCACACATTATATAGGGGTCTTCCACTTGTTTGAAGGTGGGGTGGTCTTGATATTGGAAGTAGTGAAGTGCAGGCAGGAAACGGTAAAAAAGAGCTAGTTGAATCAGTAAACACAGAGGGGCACATTTATTAAGACAGGCCTTTTAGATGCCGGTCTTAATAAAGGCCCTGTGCTGGCGGTGGAACAGCAAAAGCTATTAAGAGGCGCCAGCCTCTCTATAACTTCAAGGCATCCAGCGCCAGTTCTAAATGTAAGACAAGTTCTGAGCTGTCTTACATTTAGACCATTTTCTACACTTAAAACAGGCGTAGAAAATGGTGAATGAGACGGGCCTGCTGACCCGTCCCCTTCCCCGTCCGTACCACACCCACATTGGTATACCTGGTGCAAGCAGGGTGAAGTTGTAAATATTTCAGTATTGTAAATGACCCCCAGAGAGTAGCATTTAACAATGTTTTTATGCCACGATAGTTGCATAAAAAAGTCACATATTATGGTGCACGCTATATGTATGCAATAATTTGCAACTTTTGAATCTCCTTCCCACTTATCTACAGTAGCGAGAAAGTGGCGGGGCTTAGCAGGAGGGGCATGGCTTCGTACAGCCCCCCAGATTTACTATAACTTATGTCAGATAGTTGCATAAGTTATAGCTGAAATATACACAATGCCCTGGCTAGTGTAGACTTCAGTTATGGTGCTCAGACTGCCAAAGATGCTCCTAATTTATTATATATTTTATTATATAAATTAGACACATTTCCATCGAAGAGGAATAAAGATCAGCGGATGGGGCTGCCAGTCTTGATAAATGTCCTTCAGTGTCTTTACCAAAGTTTCAGGTAGTCTTCCACAAAGTGGACGCAAAATTCTTGAATTGTTGCAAACATTGCTGAGGCTGAATTGCAGCGATGCACTTTCAAATAAACTGTTCTGTACTTCCCAATTCAGATAAGGGGTGCATCACAAGTTTTATATTCCAATTGTGTTTCCTTCAGAGGTGCAGGCTCTTCCTCTCAAGCAGCAGTGGCTCGAACAGGGTCCGAAAGCCTTTACATTATACCTGAATGAATGTTGCAATTCTAGGCAGCACCAGGGGTTGTGACCTTTAGATAGCCTTGTGCATTACCTAAACAGATTCCCACTGACACCCTCTTGTTATGGCTGTTCAATCTTCTTGAAGATGCTGAACTACAATTGTTCTCTGAGATGCTTCCTGGCCATGTCCCCCTTGGTCCTCATATAATGACTGTAGCTGCCATAGGACTGGCTATGGTTTTAGCTGCTGTCTCTTAAGCTATCAGATCTATACTAATTTAACTGAGCAGAAAAGAGGCAAGCCCAGGGGTTAGGGCCCACATCTTCCTGGATACTTTCTCCATGGAAATTAACCCTATATTTCAGCCTCACATTGCATACAAACAGCAGAGAACAGTTTGGGATGAAATAGCACCACAACACATTAGAAACCTATCACATTACATATCTGACACACATTGTCTTTGATCATGTAGTAGTGGCCCACTGGTTCACTGCACATACACAACTGAGCTATTGCATAACATCATATTACACACCTGAGCTACATCAGAACATCATGACATGCATTGACCAGCACTGGAAATCACCCCAATTTAATCTCTGCTTTGAAGCCCAGTCATCTCTATGCATATCATTGCTCTGGTGTAGACCCTAATGCAACTAACTTGTTGAGTATGGGGGACATAAAAGGTCCTAACATGTAGCCTGAAGCTCCTGAGTCCCAATGCAAAATTTATCTCAAAGTTCCCACCTACCATGTACCTACCTAGCCCCTCAGAAACCTGGACCTATGTCTGACTACTGCCCGCAGACCCCTATAGCTAACAGGTCTATGTTCTTTAGCCCAGTCTACAGAGCAATTGTAAATTTCTTTGAGTTTTGAATCAAATAACCTTTTTTTTTTTCCTTTCCTTTTTTTTTTTTACACGTGTGGAGTGTGTTAGCGCCACCGGTTTCAAGTGTCTCCACAGTCTTGATTGTAAACGGTTACAACTGTAAGGCAAGAGGTCAGATTTTTATTCTGCTTGAAAGATCCAGGTTAACTCTTCTTGGAAATGAAATAATTGATCATTTGGAGGCTGCGCTGACTTGCTTCATCTCAGTTTCCCCTTGGTTATAAAAAAAGAAAACTGCCCTTAACATACAGTACACTTCTAACCAAAGGTAGCCATGAATTTCTGAATGAGGGTGGACAATCTTTATTGCATAGTTAATGGCAGCTGGTGCAGTGTCCCAGTGTGTACTGTACTTTATGCACTGTATGTCCCACAGGCTATGTATGCAGGTCCCTAGTGAGGTTTGGTTGGAACTATCCCTTCCTCTTGAACAAGTGAGGTCAAGCTGTGAGTGAAGTAGCAGCAAGGAGCAGAGCTGAGCAGGGAAACCTTTCAACCTGTAGATTACAAAAGCAGCAAAGTGACAGTATATGTGCCAGCCACAAAGGGAAAGAACTATTGGATTCCACTGAAGGTTACGTGACCACAGAGGAAGTAATGCAGAGCACCTGGCAGAGAAGTTTTTACATTGAGGCTACAGACATCCCTGCATGTGGTGGAACAAATAAACTACAAGTTTGCTATCATGCAAAAAGAACAAGATTGTCCATCTGTAAAGACTGCGCTATATTGCAGGGATACTAATAAAGTGAGATTGAGAGGGACAAGTTGCCCCCTTGGTCGATTTGGTAAGATAGTGCAGATTATAAGAAAGGCAGGGCACATGCTTGGTTACCGTTCCATAACATTCATGATATCTTGGACTGGGGTCTCTTGCTCTAGTTATTGATTGGGTCAGTCCCTGCTGATCTATCAAATATCTCCTAACTTATATATAAATGATACACGTTCATGGCTGAAAACCTCCTTCAGATTGGTTTTCCATTACATCATTAAAAAAAAACAAAAAAACTGACAATGATATATAATAACAATGGTGAGATACTCAACTTACCAATCACCTGTTGCTTCCCAGATACACCACCAGTCTCTGTTTATAAGGCTCCAGTGACATATATTCAATGTAGATGCTGAAGCCGGGTGAACAGAAGCTAGTGGGGGACCTGTGAAGAATTTTCACAGGAGCAACAGGTGATTGGTAAGATGAGTATCACTCATCTTGTTATTTTATATGATTGTCAGTAAAATTATTCTAATGGAAAGCCCAAGTAAAAAAAAACAAAAAAACAACAACATAAAAAACCAAAAAGATTTATGGTAAAATAGAAGTTGTTAAATCTGGTATCCAATAGTCTGGAAATATCTTATACAAAACTCCAAAGAAATTTGAAATCTCATAACATTTGAATCAAAGAACTTCCTCCAAAGTAGCCATAATGACTATTAACTTGGTCCTAATATAGTTGCCTTATGTTTTATTTAGTATTCAGGTGCTCTTTGCTAAAATTTGACCTGACTGCAGGAGATTAGGTCAGTATATAAAAGTCTAAAGTCGCTTCTGCACAAGCTTTAGGTGCTATATGGTTGCTGATCCAACCATGCCATCAACCTACCTGGCGTATTACTTGAAAGTTTAGATGCAGATCAAAAGGAATGAATCTGACTTAAAAATACTAAAAATTTACTTAATATCGATAATAATTGTTTTTCTGTTCTTTTATTCCAATTCAACCATTAGGTGATATCCTTAGTAGTCATCCAAACAGGTACTTTTTGCAATGTGAAATTTAGTTTTTTGCAAAATTTGACATGATGGCGAGAGACTTGGCCAGCATGTGAAAAATCCAAAGTGACTTCTTCCAGGCGCTATATGGTTGCCTTTCCAACTGTGCTGCCAACATACCTGCTGAACTATTTCAAAGTTTAGATGCAGAGCAATTGTAATGAAAGTGTCTCTTTAAAAACGTATTTAATTCACTGAAAAATATCATTGCTATCATTAACAATTCTTTTTCTTGTTTTTCATTCCATCCAGCCACTAGGTGTCACTGTCAGTAGTCAATTTACCTGAATCTATTTTACAAATGCAGCTGCCTGTGGCCAACAAACCGTATCATTCCCTCGAAATACTTGTATGTTTTCCTAAGCACTTCTACTCGTAAATACTCCATTTTATTGCTTTAACCCTCTTTAAATAGCGTCCCTACAACTTCTCTGTAGCCTACACCATGTTATTTGGGGAAAAAAAAGAAGAAAATCAATCTTTTGATAGTGGTTAGTTATGCTATGCCGCATAATTTAATAATTTGAATACATAGTGGAGATTGTTCCGTTATCACACAATTTAATGCATTTACATCAAATTATCCCTGAGTAAAAAAAAAAAGAAATCTTTTGTGCTTGCGCTGGATTTGTACCTGCAATATTTCTGCCGGTATTTTCTCTTCAGAATCCCTGTAATAAGGCATGAAGTTAATAGAATGAAAATAATTTCTACAATAAGAGTTCTAGCAAATCACAGAATTGCCAGGGTGAAGTTGGCTAGACAGGCAAAGGCAATCACGGCTATTATTAGCTGCACAGTGGAAGGATTGATGTACAATGGTGCATTCGTAAGCAGGAACCGTCCGACGTGGACTACATTTTAATAGTGAAATTCTCATAGATTATAGCTCCTTTCATTAACATTTTCACACATCGCTGACTAACAAATGAGGAAAAAGGCCTTCTCTACCAGCAGATTTATAATACAGAGGACACAGTTTATGTCTGCATGCATGTGATGGAGTTTAATCTAGCCTAACCTTACAACACCAGGCTCTTAACATTATAGAGGCTGGGGATAAATATAGGGGCACATGACATGTGCCATGCACCCACAAATTCCACTAGTTTCTAGGCTTTGGACTTAAAGAGACATTCCTATTAAAGAAAGCAATGGCATTTAGCTAGGATATGCCTACCTTTATTGTAATCTACGGGGGCCCAACTGATGGGGCCCCTACTGGAGTTCTATGGAGAACTGAAGACAGTTCTGGGAAAGTGAAGGGGGTTGTGATGTAGCCCCCTGCACTGTCTATGACCAGAAGGAAAAACTGTGCTGATGTAATACTACAACCTCCTCCATTTGTAGGATCAGTAACAGTCACGCCAGTCAGACCCACACAATTTAGAAAGTAATCACCTATTCTTGCGATTAGAATACGCCTTAAGGTAATTGTCCATATTGGACAATCCCTGTTTAATAGAAGGGTCCCTGATCTATCACATTATGTGTTCAATTTCCCTACAGCGCCTACACAGGTGAAATTAAGCAATTTACATTTTGTCAATTAAAGGGGTTTTCTGAGACATTTCTACTGATGACCTATTCTTTGGTTAGGTCATCAGTATCTGATCAGTGGTGGTCTGACACCTGGGACCCCCGCTGATCAGTAGTGTCACGGCTTTCTCGCAGCTTAGACTAGGCTTAGTCTATGGAGCGATTCTTCCCATAGAAATGAATGGGGCCGTGAGGTTTAATTACACCTACTGACCACTACCCCCGTTACGGCCAGAATGTAAACAGTGAAGAGGAGGCAGAGCTGGTACGGTGCGCGCCTCCTCTTCAAACAGCTGATCGGCAGGGGTGCCGGATGTCGGACCCCCGCTGATCTGATATTGATGACCTATCCTGAGGATAGGTCATCAATATATATAAGTCGGAGAACCCCTTTAACAGCCATGTTTTAATGGGATTGTATGGTATTAAATAAAAAAGTTTGACTTCTCTTCCAGAAACAGTGCCACCGTTAACCACTGGCTGTGTCTGGTATTGCAGCTCAGCCCTATTTACTTTCCTTATAACCCCTTGAAAGTCTGACTACACTTAAAACCTGAAAGGCAGCACGCAACTATAATTAACCCTCTAATCTCATGACAAACTCACAGTAGTCTAGCTGTTTTAGCTGTTCCTATGCATGCCTTTAAGTAGAGAAACTCTTCCAGAGGAAACAAGTAGCATAGAGGAAACTGCTGGAGGAAATTTTTCTTTACTATAGAACAGTCTGTACAAGGTCAACACATAAAGAAAGTCACAGACCGCATTTTTCCCTGCATGTCACAGGCAAAGGGGCAGATAAAGCTGTTCTATGGTGTGAGAACTTGATCATACAGCATCCTATATCTTAGCTACCATTGTGAGTACAGCCACTCCTGCATTTATAGGATTCAAGTGTTGTTAGAATACCCATATACAATAGACAAATATCAAATCTCCTGATCTGTATGGGGAACCCCAGCTCTCACCTTATGTTGGAGAAAGATAGCTTCAGACATGTTGTATTTCTGTATGCCTTGACCCTTGTTTAAAGGAAATGTGTCACCAAAAATTTTATCTGCCAGTTAAAACCAGATAGTAGCACATATTCTTTTTTTCAGATTTTTTAAAATTCTATTTTCTGAACATGATTATGGGGGCCGCCATCTTGCCTGAGCTGTTCTTAACAGCATTTAAAGAGCATTAAAAAAATTGCTTTACCGCAGCCCCATGTTCCATAGACACAATGGTCTGGAGGGGACCTCATTGATTTCTATGGAAGAGTTTTCTAGGCAGGTTCTGTGAGCTGTGCAGAGGTCATTGTACAAGGAAAGAATAGATAAGATGTTTCAATCATCTATTATGAATGGTGGATCCTGTCTTATCTATACTCAGAGATTATATAATTACAGGCAGGATTAGAATGACGGATAAGCAGGTAACTGCAGTGAAGTGATCTGTACAGACCAAGAAGTGGCTCCTATTATTAGTGGCCAGAGCGAAAACTGCAGGATTTTATGTTTTTTGTTTAGATATTGACATGGAAAATTAAAAATTAAATCATCAAAAATGTTAAACGTAAAAACATGATTTAAACAATAACTTCCCTTTAAGGCCTCATGAACACGACCGTATGTATTGTGCGGTCCATAAGTTGCCGATCTGCAAAATACGGATACTGTTCATGTTCAATTCACATTTTTTGCGGACCCTTTTAGTTCTGCAAGGTATAGAATATGTTCTATGTTTTTGTGGGATGGACATATGGATGCAGAAAGCAACACGGATCATCTGTGTGCTTTCTGCATCCATATGTCTGTTCCGCAAAAAGATAGAATAGGTCTGCAAAATGTGGACTATGGACCCACTGAAGTCAATGAGTCTGCAAAAAAAAAAAATGCGAATGGAACATGACCCACATCCGTATTTTGTGGACTACTAAACAGATATGTCTCTCCTCATGAGGCCTTACTTAAAGATAAGCCGCCCCCAGAGGTGTGTGACATCGGCTTGTTCCCTTCTTCCCATTGACAACACATGCATACTTGTGCAAGTGTATGGGCACTAGCATTTGCTAAGGGATACCCATCTTCCCTTCCCATCAATGATACCTCTGGTAAGTGAAAAAAAAAAAACTAAAAAAAAAATGTAATAAAAAGATATAAGGCAACAAAAAGGAAAACTGAAAAAAAGAATAGGAACAGAAAGAGGAATACTCATAAAAACTGCATTTTGAAAATGAAATAAAAGTAAAAGTGAATATGGAATCTGTCCAGACTCTGAGCTTCCTGGGCCATCTGCTTCCATTGCATTTGACTATTACTCATGTATAGCCCTGTCTCCCCCCATCGCCACTCGTGAGACTGAAATGAGATCTTGTTACTGAAGGGTCAATGGTTACTTCCGATCGGCTTCCAGTAATGGCCATAGGACAGTAACAGGAAAAATGGCCGACATTAAAGTGTGGTTAGTGCGGACTGCCAAATATCTCCTCTCTATTTAATTATTGATTGACGTATGCAAAGAGCAAACTAATGTAAGAGGCTTAATGAGCCAAAGTCATATTGCTGAACTGTTACTTCAGGCTATTGAGTTAAATACTTTTAACAAGAAAGATAAACACCCTCTGTTCCCCTCCCCCAACCCGGAGAATCGTCTCTCGCTGATTGCATGTTTTTACATTACGGCCCCTTACCTATAGATTTATCAGGGAAGCATTAGTCTTATGGTGATCTCCGCGCCACTATATATATTGTATCCGGCAACCTCCGAGCAGGAAATAACAAACACTTGCTGCATTTTATATCTAATTGGAACTCAGCAACAATGTAACAAGCGGCGACTAATAAGCAAAAACCAGACAAGTTCAACATACGTCAACACACAGACAACGCTCCACAAGATCAAGCTGTGGCGCTAAGGCTTGTAGATCTGCTCCCTTTGTAATATTTTATTTATTCCTGTTGTGCAGAGCCGGAGATTCAGCTGTAAGATGTGATTAGTTTAATGGGGTATAATGCGTGATGACGGGTCCAGCGCGGCTTTATGAAACTTTTTGGGAAATTTTGTTATAGGCAATAAAAGACAATTAGGAGACGTCGGGTTGTGGGGGAGGAACATGGATGGTGGTTTGTGCAAGAAAATAGCTCAGTTTTATATTATGTCTGCACATTATAATTTTACCAGACAGATTAGGACAGGTCGGGCCTATAGAAGAGTTTGTTGGAAATGACGATCTTGTGGTATATAATATGCACAATATTTCTTATTAAACTCCAGATTTATTACATTTATTACATTTATTCTCCTGTAGATAACTAGATAGTTACATACATAGATAAATAAATAGATATATATGAGGTACATAAAATATTAGATAGGCAGACAGATGGATGTAGATAGATAGATAGATAGATAGATAGATAGATAGATAGATATAGATAGATGATTAGATAAATGATAGAGACAGATAGATAAATATCAGATAGATAGATAGATAGATAGATAGATAGATAGATAGATAGATAACCAGAAGACAGCAGCATTATACTCCTGCAGATAGCACAGCGTTTCCTACCAACGATCCATGAAACACAGATGAAATACAGGTGCTGTTTGTGTTGTGTCTGTGTTTTTTCACAGACCCATAGACTATAATGGATGCAATGGATCCATAATCACAGGCAAAATAGGACATGTTTCTGTGGTGTAACCTGCACTGTGGTAAATCACGGATGTGTGAATATACACATTAAAATCAATGGCAATGTGTGCTGTCTGTGTAGAACACGGACAACAAATGTCCGTGATTCACTGACGTCTGAATAAGGCCTAAGGCTAGTTTCACACGAACGTTGTGTTTTGCGGTCCGAAAAATGCGGATCCGCAAAAAAAAAACGGATGAAATCCGTATGGCATCCTTTTTTCTGCGGATCTACTATAACAATGCCTTTTCTTGTCTGCAAAACGGACAAGAATAGGACATGTTCTATTTTTTTTCCACGGCTACGGAACGGACATATGGATGCGGACAGCACACAGTGTGCTGTCAGTATTTTTTGCTGACCCATAGAAATGAATGGGTCCGCATCCTATCAGCAAAATATGCGGATCAGAGGCCGCAAAAAATACTGTCGTGTGAAAGAGGCCTAAGTCTATGGTCAAAACAAGCATGGAGAATACAGACTCAGAGGAACAGACTGCGCATGCCTGAACCACATGTGTCAGATATGGATGGATTGCTCTAATCATTACCAAGATATCGCAGATCGCAGCTGATACCATAGAACAATAAGTAGCCCTCATAGGAGAGCCTGGCCAGAGCACAAATATATGAATATCTAAGTATGGAAGAGAGAGTGTGAAGAAAAGGACACCAAAAGGAGTAAAAAGGGTATCAAAATAAAAATCTAACTCAATCATTTTATAATGATACAAGACTATAGGACACTTAGGCCTCATGCACACGAACGTGTGCCGGCCGTGACCGTGCTGCGGGCCGCATACGGCGGGTCCGCAATAAACGGGCACCGGCCATGTGCAGCCCGCATCACAGATCGCGGACCCATTCACTTCAATGGGTCCGCGATCCTGGAGATGCGGAGCGGAGACACGGATCGGAACACCACAGAAGCACTACGGTGTGCTTCCGTGGTGTTTCTGGCCGTGCCTCTGCACCGCAAAAAAGTAGCGCAAGCACTACTTTTTTGCGGTGCGGACCCTCGGATGCGGATCGCGGACCCCATTGAAGTGAATGGGTCCACAATCCGCATGTGGTGGCCTCACGGTCAGTGCCTGTGCATTGCGGACCGCAGTTTGCGGCCCGCAGCACGGGCACGGCCGGCACACGTTCGTGTGCATGAGCCCTTATCTTAATTTTTTTTTCATTTATTGGGTTGCTGTTTTTTCTTATTTGGATAGATCGATTAATAGACAGATTAATAAAAAGATATGAGATAGATATATAGATGATAGATAGATAGATAGATAGATAGATAGATAGATAGATAGATAGATAGATAGATAGATAGATAGATAGATAGATAGAATTAGATATATTCATTCCTTTTATGGTAAAGAACTCAATATTTAATGACATCATTATTGCTAATGATATGCAATTCTAACTCCAGAATTATTACTAATTGAGGAACATTGAAGAGTATACATTGTAAGTGGGGCTTTCTCTGAAATGTATTTTAAAGACGGCATTTATTATCCTTCCGTGACCTTACACATTAACCATTGTGAAGGCAGAATGCAAGCGAGAGATAGGGAAGTCTAATGAAAAGACGGTTTCATAACATTAAACATAATCAGTTCTCGGTGAAATGATACTTTCAGCCCGGCATGATGCAAATTAACAATTTGACATATAGAGAGAAGAAAACAAAGTCCATTATTAGTATAATACATTTTCGGCTGTGGGTTACAGAAGTGAAAATTGGCTTAATGAAGTACAAGTCCCTGAATGGTTGCTAAAATTTCTGCAATTATCTGGGAAAAACCCCTATGGAAAGCCGGAAGCCTCCTGACGCTATGAAATTTACGTGGAAGTCGTCGGCGATTTGAAATCTCCTGCCGCTTATCAAATTCCTCCTACATGCAACAGTGATGCCCGGAATATATTGTCATTGCTCCACGCTCCAGTAAGGCTTGCGTACATGTGCAGGATACCTCTAGGAAGGAAAAAGAAAAGCAGGTTATGTAGGAGGATATTGTATTAGAAAGTTAATGGCTTGCGGACTTCAATCAAAAGAGTCGCAACAAGGTCACCTAAGGCGCAACCTGCCAATTTATACAACACACAGAACATGAAATGACGGCGAGCGCTGATGGAGTGGAAGTGTACAGCTGGAGTAGACCTGTACTCATAGATAAATGGCCGAAAATGGCGGGATATTATTCTCTGTTATCAGTCATGTCAGGCTGCATTGAGCTCACATTTTTACCATGACTTAAATGGGGTTGTCTATTAAAAAATATTCTACATTGTTTTCAAACCAGCACCTGGATCTTAATACTTTTGCAATTATATGTCATTAAAGGGCACTTGTCACCTCAAAAACACATATAAAACCGTCTGCATTACCTCACAGTAGCCCCCAGTCTGTTAATAATCATATGTTTGATCCTGTAGTCTGATGCTCCATAGATTCAAAAAACAATGTTTTAAGCGCCATCAACGCTATCTTGCCGGCCAGCTTGAAGTCAAGGGGGCATCGACTTCCTTGCTTCAAGTCAAGGTAAGCACACCCCCTAACCGTCCCCTCTTTGGTTAGATTGACAGCCTGCAGTGCGGCCATGATCGCATAAGACTCGCACATGCGCAGTGCGCCGCTGAAACCCGGCTAACAGCAGCAGCCAGAGACAAGATCGTGCCGTACCAAGGATAACCCCTTTAAGTTGGCCATATACATTATACTTTTATGTATGGAGAACTTTCGACTCTCCCTCGACAGGTGATGTTGGGGGAGACAAGGATCAGGTGACATGAATATTTTTGCCCCATCCTTTTGTTCTCCGAGGAAATAAGCCGCCGTCAGAACTGTTTGGCAGCGGTTTTCCCAAATGTGTATGTGGAAGCTTGAAGAGATACAGTCGTCGGCTGATCAATCATTCGGCTGATAGTTATTGAATGTGTATGATGACCTTAACAGTAAGCTAGGTTACATAATGACATTTGGTTGCACATGAACTGATGGATTACCATGATTTTAATGTGACCCTATGAAAAACGAGATCACGACTGACCCTGTGACCACTGCATAGACTATTATTAAAGAATCGATGACCACTGCCCACAACCCTCATTCTAAAACTATCCATAAAACCCTCAACAGAGGATTCCTTAAAAATGGTTCCACAGAACTTTCCTAAATGCATCACATGACCCCCTCATGTGACCTAACCCTTGGAACCCATACAACCAAGGCTTTACTCTGTCCTTCTGATATGGGCCCCTTAATGCAGTCTATATTTCCCATCATGGGAAAGGTGAGGTCTCATCACTCGTCACTTGCTCTGCTTTCCTATCTAAGGGCAGTAAGTGATAGATTGATCACATAGACATGCAGTCCCCTAACTCATAGAAATACACCGGAGATTCTGCACACAGCACACACACAGAGTGTAGGCAGTGTTAAAACTTTAAAGCTAATCATTGTTTAGACTCCCCTATGATATCACTACTCCCCTGGTCTCTCAGCTGACACTGTAATGTGTAGGGGAGCCTATGTCTCACCCCGGACAGATGATGTAGGGGAGGGAAGGACAGGGCAAAATTAATATGTTTGCCTGATCCTCTTGTTCTTTCTGGAAATGGGCTGATAAGTGTCTGGTAGCAGATTTCTCCGCTTTTCTAGAATACACATACACTTTTGGCCGAGCTAAACGTGTGTTTGTGTAGGGGGAGCCGGGATAGATGTCGGCCAAACGACTGCTATAGAAGTGAGTTAGCCCATGTTGAACGAACTTCCTTACTCCTTTATGTGTCATCTTGAGTTCTGGGAACCTCCCAATGAATTTACACACAATAGCATGGTCATTTATTTGCTTCATTAATTGATAGGAGTATGGACTGGGGGTTGGGCAGGTATTATAAATTAAAAGGATTTATCTGATAAAAAATAGCCTACTTTTCACCCAAGAAACAGTGCCACTCTTGTCCATTGGCGGAGTCTGGTATTGCAGCACAGCCATTTACTTGAGTGCTGCAGTACCAAACGATGTCTATGGACTAAAAGGGCGCCATTTATGGAAAAAAAATCAGACTTTTTTTCACTAATATCCTTCAATCTCTTTATATTGTTAATTGTGTTTGCCTGATGGGTACCCACCTTCTCATTCTGAACTCTGCTGACAATTAAGCTTTTGGATGGTCCTTGGATCCTTTTGGACAAGCACTCAATACATAACTGGATCTCTGTTAGGGGGCATTCACACGACTGCCCACAAATTGTGGCATTTTGAGGATCAGCATGACCTTTATTAGAAATGCTTATTTTTGTCCGCAAAATGGATAGGAATAGGGCATGCTCTGATTTTATTTTATTTTTTTGCAGGGCTGCATGGTCCACATCTTTTGTGCTCCCATTGAAATGAATGGGTCCACATCCGATCCGCATTTTATGAGGATGAATGGACACTTAGGACTCCTGCACAAATGAATGGGTCTGTGTGTGATCCTCCAAAAATGAGGCTTGGACCAAAAATACAATGGGTCTGCAAAAAAAAAAAAGCTGAAGTTACTCCATGTGCATTCCGTTTCTGTTGGTCTGTATGGCTGTTCCGCAAAAAATAGAGCATGTCCTATTATTGTCCACATTACGGTCAAGGATAGGACTGTTCTATTAGTGGCAAGCTGTTCAGTTCTGCAAAATACGGAATACACACGGATGTCATCCATATTTTTTGCGGATCCGTGTTTTCCCTTTAGGGGCACTTCAGATAATAGGGAATTGTCCTACAAGCATTTGTCAGATACTTTCAGAACTCTTTTAGTGGTTCATGACACTTGCCCCTGCTCCTCAGCATCAAGAAAGGAGCTGATTATGGCAGCCTGTGTAGCATTGTCACTATCGACAGGCTGTGTGACTGTCACTACAGGCTGCCATAAACAGCAGTCGCAGGTAATGAAGCGAGGAATCTTGCTTATATTTCTCCAAATCCTCCAAGTGGAAAATCCCTTTTACTTTCCAAGCTATGTGATTCTGGCAATTCCCAGCCTTAGAACGGGGGAGGGGTAAGTGGCGTAATGACAGATAGCCCGGGAAGACTTTATTGTCTCATTTAAATACATTTATCAGTTAATTATGTCAATAATAAAACTTTAATATAAGGTTGAAGGATCGTTTCCTTGGGGAGATAAACTAAAAGACGTGACAAAGTCGGTAAGGATTTTAATGCTATCTTGGCTGAGTCCAATTAAATTTGCCAGGTGGAGAGGCTTGACAAGCCTGTCGGACATATTCAGATGACTCGATTTTTTTTTTGTACCTTAGGTAATTCTAAATATGTATCCTATAGGCAGAGCGCTGGGAAAATCTCTATATATAGATAGGAAATTGTATCATTTAACCTGATTCCTACTTCATGTATTATTCAAATATTAAACATTAAAATTCAGGTGTAGATGACGCCCTCGCTCTCCTGATATCTGTCCACTCAGATCTTCTTGCAGAGCAATGATAATCACAGAATTTAGCTTCATTATAAAACATATTCTACTGCCATCTCCAGCAAAGACCCATGTCTAGGTTGTAAACTGTTTTGGGTGCAATTCACACATGCACAAATGTATATATGTATAATATGGATGACATCCGTGTGCATTCCGTATTATGCGGAACGGAACAGCTGGCCCCTAATAGAACAGTCCTATCCTTGTCCGTGATGCGGACAATAATAGGACATGTTCTATTTTTTTGCAGAACGGAAATACGGACATACGGAAACGGAATGCACACGGAGCAACATCGTTTTTTTTTGCGGACCCATTGAAATGAATGGTTTTGTATACGATCCGCAAAAAAAAAAAAACGGAACGGACACGGAAAGAAAATACGTTCGTGTGCATGGGCCCTTATACTATGGTACAGATATACAGATACGCATCAAGCTAAAATAGTTCAAACATGGGAAAGCTTTTAGCAAATTTGGGTAAGATTAGAAAACAGCGCCATTCTTGTGCGTAGGTCATGTCTGGTATTGCAGCTCAGCCAAATTGAATTAAATAGAGCCAAGCTGCAATCCCATATATAGATTATGAACAAAGATGCCACTGTTTCTAAAAATAAAAGTCAATTTCCCTTCTACGGTATCCACAAATCTAGAAAGTCTGTTATTTGTTTTACAAGTCTCAAACACAGAATTGCAATCTAATGGGGACCAAATTCAGAAGACTGAGCAGCGAGAATCCATTAGGAAATAGCTAGATAGATGATAGATAGATAGGTAGATAGATAGATAGATAGATAGATATATATGAAGATAGATAGATAGATAGATAGGTAGATAGATAGATAGATAGATAGATAGATAGATAGATAGATAGATATGAAGATAGATAGATATACAATGATCACAATCAGAATACAATGATCACAATCTGATACAAAGAAACACAAGGGCCTTGTGAACATCACAAAAGGTTAAATTCACAACTAAATAAATAGATATGAGATAGACGATAGATAGATAGATAGATAGATAGATAGATAGATAGATAGATAGATAGATAGATAGATATAAATATGAGATAGAGATAGCTAAGCTCCACATGGTCGCCCCCTGTATTGAGAATGAGTACATAGAACAGTGGTGTGCCAGCCTGCTTGCACTGTGTGTACAGGAAGCCTTTTCTTCCCTTTACAAAGTTATTTTACGACTGATGGATTTATTTTTAAAAGCTGTGAGCGCCGCAGGCCGATCAGTATCAGAAACTACTCCATATTTATTATGTGTTACACTTTGACTGAGAATTTAGATTAATACTGTTGCTTTCGGCCCAGAGAAGTAATTTCCTTTGAGAAAGCCATTTACATGCACCCTGCCAAAAAGAGTCATCACAGCTCCCTCTAGTTGTGTCAGCTCAAATAACGAAGTTGAAAATAACATGGAAGGTCACCAGGTCCTACTTATCTCCTTACAACCAGGACAATCCCAGCACCAGAGCTTCAGAATGTGCTGCCTTCTCATCTTTGCATGATTCTGCTGGAAATTGAAATGTATTTCTTTCCCCCCTGACAAGATTTATGGGAATCTGTAGTTAGAGGTATCAGCTGCGCGGCTGCTCATAAGTGGCTCTGTGAACCTTCTCATTGGGGTAGGAGAATTACATTATTTAAATTGAATCAGGTCGTCCTGTGGTAGACACTGGTTACAGCATATTAATACAGTGATACCGATTAGAAGAGTTTGTCCATGAGGAGCTGAGGTGTCTGATGCAGCAGAGCTGAAGTTGTCATTTGATGTAACTCTTGTAGTTTTACACAGGACACAAGACAGGGCCACCAACAGAGCAATACATATGGTCTATATGCTGTTTGTACCCTGTTAAAACCCACAGCCCAGTAGTTATTGCAACTTAAAAGAGGACCTGTCCCTACTCCTGACATGTCTGTTTTTAAAACTACTGGCATTCCCTATTTAATAACAATTCTGGAGAATCTATTTTTATGATTATCTGTTGTACCATTCCTGTATTATTCCTGCTAGAAGCTTACAAGTAAATTGCCAGCAGTCTGCAGTAATGGTACTGCTGAGTGTTACCAGTAGTGGGTGTGTATGACTCTAGCCAATCAGTGCTCCCGTTGGAATACGGTGCAGGGACATATCCCCAACTGGTAACACTCCTCTGTACCCTTACTGCAGACTGCTAGCAATTCATTCATAATTTCTAGTAGAAATAATAAAGGAATGGCACAACATAGAGACATAAGAATAGATGTTCCAGAATTATTATAACATGGGGAATGCAAGTAGTTACTAAAACAGACATGTGCCCCAAGGAAAATGATTCATATGGAGGAAAGCATCAGGAGCTTAGACTATTTCACTGTGTGGGGCTCAGAAATTTCTGATCGTGCTCCAAGAGCAATTGGAGCAATGAGATTTCTGGGTCCATGTGAGGTCCACAAGTTTGTTGGAAAGAGACTGCCATGTTATATGTTGTCTAATTTTCATTTTTTACATTAATCACCGGATAACCCCTTCAAATGGCCCATGAGACCTTATGCGGCGTTATATACCTCCCTCCCAGTGGAAGAGTGCCATATATGCTATAAGTTATGTTTTTGGTAAAGTATGTAAAAGTCATCTGACGGTGTAGAACCAGTTAAAGCCCCAGCGAGGACGCGTTCCGCACCTCCGGAAGCTGTAATGATGACCAGTCACCCTCCTTTCTTGGGTATTACGGGATGGGGGCATAGACTTGGCAGAGAACAACTCATTGAAATCTGTAACATAGTTGTAAATTCATAGTAATAAAGGGGTTAAACATCACACACACGTGTCTCCGGAAAATGCAGTGCGACCGCACTTGATTATGTTGAAGGTGAAATTTCCTCCAGCACCGTGCTGTATTCGCCCCTGGAGCCTCCCATGTTCTCGTTTCATGGCTGTCCTGGGCATTATATAATTATTTTTGTTTGAATGTTTAATGACCCAATATGTGCATCACCGCGCTGTACTGCTTAGAGCGGAGAATGTGAAACCCTCACTACAGTCAGTGCAATTTCACAAATTGTTCATTAAATCTAATGAAAACTTTCTCCAGGTATGAAGCGGTCAGCACATCCCATTATGAGTAACCGGGATTTATAAGGTAGTCATGAGGTAGGGAGAGTCAGCTTTTCCATCTACGAGGGCAGGGGCCGGCGTGCATATCCGGAGGTGAGCTTCAGGTAGGAGGCAGAATTTTCTTTAGCATTTTTGACCAACATGGCTGAGGCTTAGTATGCCTTTGTGCACTCACTGACTGCAATATGTTCAATCTAAGCTTCGGCCATTAGAGCTCCGAACCATCTCAGAAGCTGTCTGATGGCTACCATCGTCATCCATGTTGCTTTTTACGAGACTTCTTTTTCCATCACCCGGTCACCCCAAGGATCCTCCCACAACTTTCCACGGCAGTCACCCTTCCAAGTCTTTCACCGTGTATCTGGCTCAAAAATATATCATGGTGGCCTGAAAGTAAATGCCTTGAATCATCTCAAAGGGTTGTCCAGGATTTTGATATTGACGGTCTATCCTTCATTACTCACCACCCCTGACCATAGGCTGTTTATTCGTAGCACTGGCGCCAGAAGTTAGAGCAGGAACTACACTGATTTTCTGCAATGGAGCTACAAGATAACAGCTAATCGGTGGGAGTGTGGTCTTTTTGTCATCTGATCTGATAGGCCGAGGATAGGTCATCAATATCAATTCTTGGAATACCCCTTTAAGTCACCAAAAGATTCTATACAACAAAAATTTACACTAATATTTTAATATGAATGGTGGGGACCCACCAGTCGGTGCTTCGAGCTTCTACCGCCCCTCTTGACTGAATCTATACTTGCCAAGTCTATGTCAAATGTAGAAGAGCTAAACTTGACGTTTAACCACAATATTTTGGACACTGTAATAACTCACTAAGCTAAATGGTTTGGTTTTTAATAATTTATGATCTATCCTTAGGATAGCCATCAATAGTTTGGTGGGTGTCTGACTCTGGCAATCCCACCAATCAGCTATTTGAAGAGCCTCTGGGCCTCTGGTGAGCCTTGTGGCCCCTTCGTTGCTTACAGTCCTCCGTACACGCAACATGCCATACATCGTGGCTGTGCCCATTATAGCTGCTCAGGGGCGGATTGGCCATAGACCTTACAGGGAAATTTCCAGGTGGTCCGATGCCCAGGGGGGCTCCCAAGCCCTCCTTTCTGCAGCTGGCTTGGTACATAATAAGCTATCAGTGATAATTAACTCTGTGGGAATCAGGTACTCATGTACCTGGCCAGCAACTGCACATGTTCTTCTGAATTTATATCACCTTCTTAGCACCCTGCTCCATATCTTAATCAACTGGAAGAGGAGGAGAGAAAATGGCCGCTATTGGTGGCCAACTAAGAGAGACAGCTTTTGGGGCAGTATACTGAGCGGTACTGTGGTATGTGGTATTTTGCACTATGATATTGCTGACCTCCCTACTTTTATTGCCCCACCTCCTGTTAGTTTAGACTGCCCTACAATATGGGGCTACTTTTAGGTATTTTTTTTCCAGGGCCACTTTAGGTTCCCAATCTGCCCCTGTAGCTGCTACTATGTACAGTATGCAGTGTGATGAGTGCATGGAGCACAGTAGACAATGAAGACACCATAGCACTCACCTATCTAAGGGTAGGCTATCAGTATTAAAAGCCCAGTCAACCCCTTTAAGATGATGCAGCTGTCTTATACATAGCATGTACATGTTTAACACATATTGATATGCTGTACTACACTGACAAACTCGTCTTTTGCTACATTGGTATATTAGTATGAAGCAGAACCTGGCAATCTCCATATAAATGGCTTTAACACACATAAAAAAGCTTAACATAACCAATAAGTGATAGACAATAGAGGAAACCAACTACTGGCAAGATGAACGCTCCTTTTCGGACTAGCTAAGGAGCACGATTGTTTCGAGGTAAAGGGCCCTTTTTCAAGTCTTTCATCTTCTGATTGCTTGTCTTAGAAGGAACATTGTTTAATACCGATACAGGAAAGTGAATTCTGGAAGATGATACATGTTGTGAAATGCCATGAAATAGGACGGAGAATGGGGACAAAATAGAAAAATGAAAACAATAAATTTATAATAGAAATGGTTGAGGGATAGCGAAGCTCTCCATGTAGACTCATTGGGATTTCAGTTTTCTGGTCTGCTTTAGTATGCATGGCCTATCTGGCTGCAGGCATATCACACTTGATATTGCTGTATTATTATTATGACTAAGATATATATATATATAGTCAAAAAGAAATTGATATCAAAGACATTGTTTGATGTTCCTACCCCACACCTAACTATCATATGTATTCCTCTTATGGCAAAAAGACATCAGACTATGGCCTAGGTCTGACTGCAACCTCCTCACCCCAATAACTTTACCAAAAGCCTCACTGAATCTAAGAGGGTGCAAGAGTAACGTGACCCAGGTATGAACTAAGTATTTGGATATTTGGGCATGGCTAGAAGAACCAAAAGCCCCTTAGTCAAATGCAACAATCATTTCAGTTGTATTGTTATTCTGATGGGTGGCATGGAGTCCCCGTACTTGGCTGCCCAGGGCCTAGACCACTCTCAGTCTCAGTTACCACAAGAAGGAGGTATAGTTATGTTTTTCAGGGACTTACCCAGCATGGTGACAGACCATACGGTTCCACTGATAAAGACCATTAAGTTTTTGAAAGTTTGAAACAGATTGCAGAAACATTGCAGGGTCAGTATGGCATGTTGGTTACTGTCAGATGCTGAAACTCCATCTTCATAAGGGACTTGCAGGTGATTATTTATTCTATAGTTCCCAGGAGAAGGGGTGGGACTGACCAGTAAGGGGACAGAGAAATGGGCATGGATTGTGCAAATTTGCTCCAAAGTGTGTGCTCTATGGGAGCTCCTTGGTCATTTAGGGGTGCTCATGGGGAATGGTCAGATGGCCCTGGTAGCGAGACCACCAATGTTCTGGGATATAGTGTCAACTATGTCCTAATCTCACTGGTAACCAGCTTACCCAATTCCTACTGCAGCTTCTCTTGTCATTAGTTTAAACTAAGGGTGTGGTGTCCGGCATTCTACATTGATAGAGGAGTTTGCTTTCAGAAGGTTTAAGGGGTTATCTGTCCCTCTTCTTCTTAGGACAGACATTTAGGCACCCCTTCCAATTAGCTGTCCGATTCAATTCATTTAAACATCTAAATAACCACTTTAAGCACATTGGGGGAGATTTATCAAACTGGTATAAAGTAAAACTAGCTTAGTTGCCTATAGCAACAAATCAGATTCCACCTTTCATTTTCCAAAGGAGTTGTGAAAAATGAAAGGTGGGATCTGATTGGTTCCTATGGGCAACTAATCCAGTTCTACTTTACACCAGTGATAAATTTCCCCCATTTTGTGTTATAATCACTGTATAATAGAATTAGAGATGAGCGAATCTTCCAAGATTCACTTTGACGAATATTCGACAAATTTTTTAAAAGATTCGCCTCGGATTCGATTCGGTTCAAGTTGCGTAAAAAAATATTTGTGTTCTGCGAATATTCCAGCGAAAACGTACGCATGAGTATACAAAGTGCGTATGAAGCTTTAGCGTATTATTATTTTCTAGGCCCACAAAAATAATGAACATACAGTACAAGTACCCTACTTAAATGAATACCTACGCATTAGCGTACAAATTATTAGATGCGTAGAATTAGCGTACAAATTATATTATGCGTAGGTAGCGTTAGCGTACAAAGATTTAAGAAGAATCTTCCGAAGCGAATCTGAAAAAATTCGGATTTGCTTTGGTGTAGAAAAAAACAAAGATTCGTATCGAATCTACGAAGCGGCAAATAGATTTGCTCATCTCTAAATAGAATGTTCTGCAGCTTTCTAATACAAATTGATTTATAAGGCTGTCTGAAAGAAGAACTGTCTTTGTTGCCCATAGCGACCAATCCAAGCATAACTTTCACTTCAGATTCTCCTATTGAAAAATGAAAGCCACGTTGTGATTGGCTGTTTTGTCTTTCTTTCAGATAGTTTTCATCAATCTGCCACCATTTTTGGAGATTTCTTTTTTGTTTCTGTGACGCAATTGGAATCTTTTAACCCTGGTGTCACTTTCCTTTTCATACCAGAAATTATGGCAAAAACGAATGAGCAGAAGGCCCCAGGCTCGATCTCCATCCTTGTTATCATTGCAGTGAAAATGGCTGCTTAAAAAAAAAATTGTACTGTCTGTACAAGGAAATACTAGTAAATGAGAGGCTGGCTGCATCAATTCTATGCACATATAGCATTAAACCCTTGCAAAAAAAAAAAAAAGGAAAATTTTAATGTTAACATCCATATTTCCCTCTCTGCAGCAACTGAGCCGGTGAAACTATTGAAAGTAATTTGCTCAAACTTTGTGGATAAGGTGTTATACAGACTGACAACAAGGCTGCCATTTTTCCCCAAAGCTATTAGCATTTAACATTTAGCAGGTCGCTGACCCGTGACGGTGCCAGCATGTGATTTGCAGCCGTAGGGTGTAGAAGGTTTCAAAAGACAGAATAGAAGCTGGCAGGCTCAATTTGGAAGAGATCAAAAGATCATTGAAGAAAAAAAAAAGAAAAATAACAGACAAAGAGAAGAGGGAAATTTCCTTAGTCACCAGACAACGTATCAGTCTGTTAAATAAAAGATGGAGCACGTATAATCTGCTCCTCATACCTTTTTCTTTTTTTTTTTTATATCTGGCCTCAAGCAGTTTTTGGAATAGTCTGAAATGTATTATATTTTATACTGCAACCTTCTGGAAATCACTGAAATTCTGAAACAAAAAAGCCACAAAAAGTATACGTAGAATATGTTGACTTGTGTGATCACTAACATATGACCAGCTTTATTGCAGGGGGTGAGAAATAGATTAACTACATAAGAGGGGTTTTTGCAGGTTTGGGGACTTTTAAACTTCAAACCCAGCATGCTGCCCCTGGTGGAAAAACATTTGCTCCCTGCCACTGCGTTTCGACTTCCTGGTTCTCTTCTGCGGTCTTCTGATCCTCATCCTGTAAACTTCTGAGCAGTCAGGGTGATGTGTTCCTCTGCAGCCAATGAATGGCCCAGGCAACATGTCGCTGCTTGGGGACACATTGCCATTGAGGCCAGTCTTTGGCTTTATCAGAACACGTGACCCTGTCCATCCAGAAGTATAGGATAGGGACCAGAAGACCGCAGAAGGTAGCCAAGGGGCTGGGGTGGAGCAGTGTGGAGTAGGTGAGTATGCTTTTTTTTATATAATAGGTCAAGCAGGATGGGGTTGAAATTTAAAAAAGTTCTCACACCTGGAAAACCCTTTTAAGCATGATGACCCACCAACGTCCAACCTGATCTACTAGAGGACCAGACTCCCACCTATATTATCATACTCTGTCACTGTGAATTGTACATTTTTTAAATAATACATTTTTAAAGCATAACTCTCAGTTTATATGTACTATAAACTCATATTTGTTAATTGATCTTGTTATCCAGTATTTAAACTGTAAATTGAATATGTAATTGAGAGTAAATACGACAAACTAATTTATACCTTCAGTTTAGGAAAAAAATAGTAATGAAGACTGAAGTAAAACAGCATCACAAATAAGCTATACATATGAAACAACTCTTATAAAACTGGATTACACAATATAAAACAGGAGCTGACTGGTGGTGGCCCTGGAGTAAAGCTGAAGTAGCACTCACCTGGCATTAGCTGTTCCAATTGTCATTGGAAATATGCTGTAACTGTTCATTTTCCCCACACTGCCTCTGCAGGAAATGTAGAGCATTACAGAGTACTAATTGAAATAAGTCACTGGTTGTCTGAATTGGTAAACCATTGGAGGAGATGTATTATTAGCTCACGTTGTTTTTATTCAAATAACCCTAAATCTAAGTGTACATTTGTTAGCACTTTTTAGAACTTTTTACAAGAATAGGCATAGCTCATATTGTAAAATATATCTAGCAAAATAAGAGATCAATTGATCAGTTGATGTTAGATCATTAGATGTTTATGGGTAAGCCTGCTCACATAGGGTGCCATAGTCCAACTGTAGACAATACACTTTGTTATGTGTTTGGTTCATTTGGATGCCTGAACAGTTGCCTGGTGGGATCATCAACTGTCTATGAACCAACAGATTTTGTTTTGCCTTTAGTCTAGCGATTTTATGGTAAAATGGAGAGTAAACTGTATGTATGACATTGTTCACAGAACCTGAATTTTAATCTACCATTTCTTTTAGACTTCCTCTGTCATACCATCATTGATTGGTTGAACTGGTTTGAACTGGTTTTTGGACCTTAAGAATCAGTTTGACATTGTCATTGGCTGTGCTGTATCCATATGTAATAAATCTACACATAGAGAGTCAAGGGATGACTTAAAGGGGTTGGCCACTTTGTTAGCACTTATTAAAACTATATAGAAAGTAGGGAGACATTAAACTTCCTAATATATCTTCTTAAGCAGAGCTTCCTGGTTTCCTTGCTATTGGAAGCCACACCCCCTCCTGTCCTGCTCTCACAGCTGCCTGTCTCGTCCATGCCTGCACATGCTCTAGTCCATGGCTGAAGGAGTCTGCTGCTTTCTGGGTCCTAGAGGCACCCTGCTTGTGTCAGAGTTGCTTTCCTTCTGCTGTGATTGCAGTCCTGGCTATACAGGGCTTACATGGGCTTATCAGGGACACTTGTTAGAAGCTGAAATAAAGAAACTTTGCAGGAGGAAGAGAGACTGAGGTCCATCACAGCTTCTCCTCACTGACTGTAGTGATGTAGCAGAGCCAGGAAGGTGCTGTGGACAGCAAAGTGTGAGCAATCCTAGTGTCTGTCCTGTCTATGACCACTCTGCAATGTGATCTTATCACTGACATGTTTATTCCAGCCAGACCAACAGGTCAGGAGCTTTAACCCCTTCTGAGCTGTCAGTATGGCTGAGGTCAGTTATATCAGCAGCAGTCACTGGTCATCTGTAAATATGTGCCCTCTCCTTCCTGCTCACTGTATATAGTGATATATGATGCCCCCCCATATGTGACCCCCACCACTGTATACTGTATATAGTAATATCTGACCCCCTGTATACTGTATACAGTAATAGTTGACCCACCACACCACCGTACACTGTATATACTGATGTGTGACTCCCACCATTGCATATAGAGATTAGTGAACCTCTGTAAAGTGACCCGCTTTATACTGTATATACAGATGTGACCCCCTGTACATTATATATAGTGACATGTGACCCCCTGTAAATTATATATAGTGACGTGTGACCCCCTGTACGTTACATATAGTGACGTGTGACCCCCTGTACATTATATACACAGATGTGTGACCCCCTGTACATTATATACACAGATGTGTGACCCCCTGTACATTATATATATATATATATATATATATATATATAATATATAACTACACTCATTTTCCCTTTTTCCCCAGATGAAGGGTAGTCATATATTCATAGATGATTGATGGGCTGTCAGCTGGGAGCAGGTCGTGTGATGATAGACAGGAGGCTTCTCTGAATGTGAGCAGATCGATTTGTACAAATTTATTCCTCAGAGTTCTTGTGTAACAAAGGTCTGCCGCCCCCCCCCCCCCCCCACCGTACAGCCCCCTCCTCCGGCAGTCCGTGCACCTAAACAGAAATCTATGACAGCTCAGAGCTGCCATAGATTTCTGGCTTCATTTGAGTCAGAAAACTTATGAAAATTAACATAAATTTGTTGGGGTGACTGGTCACTCCCTCTCTCTGCCATTGTCACGCCCTTTAAAAAAAACGCAGTTAAAAATTTGCAAACAAGGGAAATGATAAATCTCCCCCTCATTCTGTTCATGGCTTACATCCAGTGGCACAACTAGAGATGACTAGGCCCCACAGCAAATTTATGAACAGGGTAACCCCCCCCTCCTTTACTGCTGGGACTGGGGCGTTCTTTCTATTGCTGTACAGCAGTTATTTACTGATAACTGAGTTATTGATATTATCTAAGGGGCTCTTGTCTCTATGGGAACACAGGTGGGCGGGGAGGTCATGTGACTGCTCCTCTGAACACACTTGCTGCAATGCATGCTGGGATATTTACTTTCACTTTGCAGCTGCTCCTCCCACACAGCCTGTCTGAGGGAGTTCCTCCTGGGAAGTTTGTCATGGTGAACACGTTAGATATATGACATACAGCCAGTACATGTCATCTGATTGACTGATTGAAATACTTCATGGTGTTGGCTATTGTCTGGGGCACTTTGGATTATTGATACTTGGGGTGGCCAACCCCACCCTAGTGTCTGATGGCAGGGGCGTAGCTACAGGAGATGGGAAGGTAGCAGTCACACTCAGTCCTAGGGCCTGAGGGGGCCAAATGCTCTTCCTGCCACTGAAGAACGAACCAGTATTAAAATGGCAAATGGTTTGTGGGGGGCGCTCTTAAAGATTTTCCATCAGGGACCAGGAACCTCAAGCTATGGCCCTGCCTAATGGGTCTAACTCATAAAGTGGTTGTGATGGAGATGGGATGATGTGGCTAGACCTACCAGATGAAACTTTTCCAAGATATCACAAAATGCAGGACAATAATCACTGCAGTAATGCATTACATGGTTGACCTTTCCTGGGTGAGAAACCCTCACATATAGGTATGAGCTTCAAAAGTGGAACATCCTATAAACTGTCCAGACATTAATCATCAAATGTTGGGGCTATTTACGAAAATCTTTAAATTTGTACTGTATTTATAAAATACATGGTGGGCAACCTTTCTATTATTTTTGTTGAAAATGACCTTTAAGTGTATTTCTTAAACATTGCTTTCTCTGTTCCTATAAATTTATGGGGTCGTTGTCATTGTGTGACTGTTACAATGACAATGTTAGTTTTTATGACATAAAATATCAGCCAGTCACAAAGTGACCCCTGTATCATGAGTGCTGGGTGTGAATTTGCAGTCTGTCTTAATAATGATTTCTTTGTGGTTTTTACTGCACTGTCCTGTTCTCGGTGATGACTCTTGTGTTATTATTTGTTGGTACAAACATAGGTGGCAAGCAAAGCATTTTAATGATTGATGATATTTTCACGGCTACTCAGGGAAACGCTTCATTAAACCACTGCACCAACTTTGGCATTTTATCTCAATTATGAGAAGTTTAGACCACTCAAGAATATTACTGGACCAATAAAAGAAATATAACACTCTACAATAGGGCGATTTTAAAACAATTACTCTGTCGCTATGAAGATAGCCCAAGAAAACTCCTAAATGGATCATATAAAGCCATTCATGTTATCACAAAGCCCATTTTTCCGTCAATAAATAAAACCACCTGTAAATTCAAGACCTTGAGTTGTCCTCTAGTGAGAATGCTTTCAAAGGGTTATTCTCATCTTATAAAGTGATGATATGTCGCTAGAATATGCCATCACTTTATGATCAGTGGGGCTTCGATCTCTTGGGTCCCCTCCGATCCTGTGAGTGAAATCACTGCTGCCTCACTTTCTCACAGTCAGGTGAACTGTTGCTATGCCCATTCCCTTTAATTGCATCTGGGTGGCTGTGATGCCACTATACAGGGAAAAACATTTACATGATTAGTATGGGGTCCTGGCGGTCAGACTCTCATCATTGATCATAACATGGGGACATATCCTAGCAATATGCCATCACGTTATAAGATTTAATATTATTTAATATTCTTATCATCCTTTTCAGACTCATCTTGGACCTCTCCAAGGGTAACGGATGTTGTGGGGTGAACACCTATGGAAGCATTATGGTATCCAAATGGCTTATCAGGCAGCTTTCCACATACACTGAAAAACATACTTATCTACATTGTTTTGCAGATTTAGATCTCATCAGAACATGTCCAAGCCATGCTTCTGTGACAACCCTTGAATCTTACATAGTGGAAGTAAAGCCTTAAGAGAACCTGCAATTCCTACACATAAAGACCATGTCTTGGCCATGACCTTTTTTCCCATAATGTCAGTGGGCAATACTACAAATACAAGACAATAAAAGACTTTGCCATGTGGATTTGAATCACTTTTCCATATTGTGTAACATCTTATATCTGGCTAGTGGTGTGTCTATATCTGGAGGTCCCATCAGTCTTGGGTTTAAATGCTATAAATATTCCACCTGGTATATTGTAATCATTGGGTTCCATAGTCATTTCAGTTGAGCAAACAGGAAACTCAAACCTCTTAAACCCCCATCTATTGAACTCTTTTCTTGGCCATTTGACGTGATCAATTAAAATTCACTCTCAGAAGATGGATGGATGAAGACAAAGGAAAATGAGGTGAACTTTTTGACCAATATTCTTCATGTGAAGTCATTCGTGAAGGGTAGGCTGACCTCAATGAAGAACCATCTGATACATTCTCTGGGTAACCATCCATCCATGACCTCTACGGTTTAGGGTGATCTTTAGTGTAGATGTACCCTTATTTGTGCTCTTGTGTAGCCTTATTCTAGACCACCACAATGACAAAGCCCCCAAAACTATAAAAGCACCTCTAATATTATTATGTCAGCCCATGTTATATATAGAAGATGGGTTTCCGCTGAACAAAAATGTGTTCTGCTGCTGAAGCTGTCAGGGAGGCCAGGAGCCAAGGAAAGTGGAGGCCACATTAGTCACTCTTTCTGGTTCAGTCATCTGGGCATCTTGGGATTCTCACAACCGTTTTCAGAATTTTACCAGCATTTTTTTTTAAACAAAAAATTATGACAGATTGAGGTGCAATATTTCATATATGGGGATTAAATTTGACGAAACAAGACAACAAGCAGATTAATAGGTGATGTCGTACTCATATCCTTTATTTTTTTAAGCACTGCAATATTGCAAAGGGTGAGGAAAGGCAATCCTCAATGGGCTATGAGAGGCGAGTTAAATCGAGCAGCTATGAATTTACATTGGTAGGTTAGAAATGGTAATGATGAATGGTGTTTCAAGCGTGCTCTGACAGTGAAAAATGTGACAAAGATATTTAACAGGATGGAGCTGGGTCCCTGCTGAACTGGGGCTGATCACCTGACTGAAGAAAAGTCTCTAACAACTGAGTCATTGTCAGTTTTATTATACTTTTCACTGTGCGGCAAGCCTTACCGGACAGATGTTCAGACTTTTCTGTGGGTATTAAACAAAGTCTAGTATTTAAACATTTAAAGCAGCCGTGAAGCATGAAGGAATCTGCTATCTCTGTTAATGATCATTTACGTCTTTTATCTGTGAAATGAATTGAACATCTTAAAGGAAAGGGTGGAGGGTTGTCTGTTATTTTAAAACACCCTATTATGGCCTACTAATAGAGGAGTTCATCACCTCCATTAATTAGCTAGAGTGTAGAGCAACTACAAAGAATGTGTCTCATTTTCACTCTGGAGGACCCAGCAAGTCTGTACAGAACAAGGGTGGCCCATTGATTTCAAAGGGAAATATGTAATACTTTATTCCTCCTGTGGAGGTGCTAAAGGAAAGCTGAACACTTACTGTCAGGTTTGTCTAGTGATTACAGCTGATTGCCGGGCCCACAGTAGAACAACTTAAGGCCCCTTTCACACGAGCGAGTTATCCGCACGGGTGCAATACGTGATGTGAACGCATAGCACCCGCACTGAATCCTGACCTATTCATTTCAATGGGTCTGTGTACATGAGCGTTTTTTTTCACGCATCAGTTCTGCGTTGCGTGAAAATTGCAGCATGTTCTATATTCTTTTCACACAGCCTTGGCCCCATAGAAGTGAATTGGGCTTCAGTGAAAAATATGCATTGCATCCTGAAGCAAGTGCGGGCGCAATGCGTTTTTCACTGATGGTTGCTAAGAGATGGTGTTTGTAAACATTCAGTTTTTTATCAAAACGCATTGCACCCGCGCGGAAAAAACTGAACAACTGAACGCAATCGCAGAAAAAACTCACTGAACTAGCTTGCAAAATGGTGCGAGTTTTCCTGAACGCATCCGGACCGAATCCGCGACACTTGTGTGAAAGAGGCCTAAGACTGATTTTCTGGGGATCATTCTAAAAAAAGGGGATTGTAAAAATGGGACAACCACTTTAATAATATAATTGCATGTAAAAAACATTGTTATATATCATAGACCATAAAAGCCTACAAAGTCTTCAAACTTCATCATAAGAAAATTACTTCTGCAAACTCAATATATTAAGTAATTTCATACAAATAAGCTTGAGCCTGAATCAGATACCATCACTCAAATAATTACCCAAGGTTAAATAACAAAGTCATGACAAATTGATAAACTTAAAAAAAAGGGTAGGGTGGGCAGGGGTTGAAGACATCATGAAGACTACAGGAGAGTTAAGACAAGGTCCCGAGGCAAAACCCCACAATTTATTCACCTTCACCATCCCGCCCCCAAAATTCCTTAACCAATGGAGGCACTATCACTGGGCAGCCTACAATTGATATAGTTAATCCCATCTACTATTGCTTATTCTGATTACCCAATAAAATGACAGTTGCTGACCTAAACAAAATCTGCCCAAAGGCCAGCAATGACCCCCTAACCAATCAAACAGGTGTTACCAGGCCAGAAGCATCAGCTCCGCAACGGCATAGAGCCCTTACTATTTTTAACATGTATGAAACCACCCTGGGCAGCAACAACTGACCACCAATCAAATGCCTGTCGCCATGCTGGAACATCTGCCCAACAATGACCCAAACATTTTCTGGAGGGAAAAAAATAGCCCTAAAACAACAAAAATGGAGCGATCCACCACTGGATGACCACAATCCCATGCAGATTCCTCCTTATAGTCTGGGATCCATCCATTCCCCTCTCTATCTCTAACTTTTTCTGATATATTCCTCCCATAGTCACATTTACAGTATGTGCCCTTACTACTAGGGTTTTAACTTCCAAATGAAAGCCCCTCATGTATCCTAAGAGCTAACAATGCCTACTCAACATCTTAATATTTCTATTCATTTCAGTTGAGGGCAGAGCCCAGGAGAGTGAAGTTGTATTCCTACCATACATTGAGCCCATTTTAAGTATGAATTTGACATTTTATCAGGCACATCTCTAGAATGATATTTGAAGAAATACCAGTAGATTGAAAAAAAAATTGCTCACATAGCGTGGCTCACTTCATAGTTACTTACTGCCTGAATAGGATTGTTTCGGTCTTCTTGAGGTGTCATCATTTGGAGGGGATACTGTCCTCTTCGTCTCTGGATCATCTTGTGGAAAGAAGTCTTTTCCTCCTGTAGCCTCTAGACTGCATAGCTGTTGCCAGACACCATATTTTGGCTTTTTGAAGGTATTTTATGCCTATTTGACATAATTTGTTTCATTTCTATTGCACATATCTTCTCATACTGTAGAAAATGTCCACATTTCTTTGCTCGTTTTCTGGTACGACACTGCTCTGCGACACAGATAAGTGGCATACCATGTCACGGCTTAAGGGAGAATGTTTAAGAATTTCAAGTATTTTATGAACAGCTCAGTGAGTTAGATTTCAAGAGCACAGTCACAGTGATTTACTGAATACAGCAAATGTGCTTGGAGAAAAAAATATAACATTAATATGACAATTATGTATTTTGCGATGAAAGGCTGGATGATAACATTTACATGGTTGTTTAAAAGAGAGTTAGCCCTAAAATATACTTATTTAAGGCAGAGGTTCACTCTATATAGTTTACTAAACTGCTACATATTGCTCTATTCACTACCCCTGCACTACTGTATATCCATCACCCATTTTGCAAGTAGATGATGTTTTAGCCCAATCCATTCTTTAAAGTTGTTTTTGTTGTCAGTCTAAGACATAGGTGTGGATGAATGTCAGATAATATCATCACGCATTTGCGCTTGAGGCGTTCCCATTAGGTCAGTTCCCCTCCCCTTTGCTAGCAATATAGTTCCTCTGGAGAATGAAGTCCTATCTGTGTTTTTACCAACCAAACGTAAAGGGGATGGGACAACCAGGGCCTGACTAATTCTTCAGAAGGGCACCATAGCAGCCTATGTGACTCATAAATCCCCAGAGGACCTGCTGTCATCAAAAAGTGTGCAATCTAATATATTTCCAGTGAAATAAACCTTTCTGGTGTATGCCTTTTGGTCAACGTTTGCTTGGATAAGAGACAGGTGTATATACATTATCTGAACAGCATTGTTTACTATGCCAGATTATAGGAAAACAAATGAAAGTGCAAAAAAAATCTTTGTTGCAGGATCAGTGATCTCCATTGCTTTTCAGTGGTGGGGAAACTACTACTCACAGTATGCTTCTCAGGGCATGCTCGATTGGTACTTTCCTCACCACTGGACGGCCAAAGAGACCATTGCTCTACATTACTGATGCTATGGAATTAAAGGGGCTTTCCGGGATCAGAGCTGAACCCAAACATACCTGTAATTTCACCCAGGCAGCCTCCCTGATGTTAGCATCAGAGCATTTCATACTCCGATTCTCTCCCTTGCCCCGCACAGGATCGCACAGTGTTACCTTAAAACACTGCCGGCCGAAGGATTCCGCCCAGCAGTGTTCGGTGACGTCACCGGCTCTGATGGGCTGGCTTTAGCGCTGTCCTAGCGGTTTTACAGGCTAGGGCAGCGCTAAATCCCGTCCATCAATCCTGGTGACGTAACAGGGCTCACTACTGGGCGGAAGCCGCCACCTGGCAGCCCTAAGGAGAGCCCGGTTCGTCACTGGAGCTCCAGAAAATGCTAAATCACGCAGGACAAAGGAGAGCCTTGTAGCATGATGCTCAAGTCAGGAGGGCTGTCTGGGTGAAAATGGTGATATGTCCCGGTTCATCTATGAACCTGGACAACCCTTTAAAGGAGCTGTCCTGTTAGATGTAAAATTGTTTAGATGATTTGAACATTTAATTTTTATTATTTATTACTTACTAATGTACTTTAAAGGGACACTTCAAAATATTTTATCACATGTTATTTACAACCTATGTGACTATTCTATGTATTTTTTATATAAAAAGGATGGATTGATTTCTGGATATAATTTTTATTTTAACTCACTCCGCGTATTCTATTTCCCATCTAGGCTCTTCCTCTTTGTGCTGAACTTTAGCATGGCAAATAGCCTCTCAATTTTCTTAGGCTAGTTTCACACTAGCGGCAGCACGGATCTGGCGGGTGAAGGGGCCCGCTGGATCCATGCTGCCGCAGGTGCACGTGTGGGGCTGGAGCCGCGCTTTTATTATAACGGGGACGGGCCGCGGATCCGTCCGCAGCACGTTAACCCCTGCTGAGAGGCAGCCGGAACGAAAATACAACATGCACCTGCGGCAGCACGGGCCCTTTCACCCGCCGGATCCATGATGCCGCTAGTGTGAAACTAGCCTAAATCACCTTTCACCTTTCACTCTGACAAGAGAGAGTCTCTTGTAGTGACTCAGCTATAGCATCACATATTACACTGATCAAAGCAGTGTTTCTCTGTGGACATGTTTGTTTAGGCTGTTTATCTCATACCGTTATCTCAATGCTACACCTACTGTTACCATGAGGATTAACTTGCAGATAATATATTCCACTCACAGCAGCAGTAAACTCACAATGGATTGCCTATCTATTTCGGACATCTTATCATTTTATCATATTATGTACAGTATTTAATTTTTGATGGCATAGTACTGCCAGAATGGAAAAAAAAAACAACCAATAGTGTAAATAAAAATATTTTCTATGAATACTGAGTTAAAAACAAAACAAAAAACATTCTGATGGATTCTAGTGCAGGGCCCAAGGTCTAGTACAGGGGTGCCCAACCTGTGGCCCTCCAGCTGTCGCAAAACTACAACTCCCAGCATGCCTGGACAACCTACAGCAGGGCATGCTGGGAGTTGTAGTTTTACAACAGTTGGAGGGGCACAGGTTGGGCATCACTGGGCATTTCCGCATTTGTTCTGATGCAGGCAGACAGCTTCCTCCGCTTCCTTGTGCCAGCTGATGCAGAAACAGAGAAGGGGGCTGGTTTAGGTAATGATCTGTCTGTGTGCTGGAACTATGGGAACCACACTAAAATTGTGACATCAGTGCAGATTTCATACTTAAAGTGTATCGGTAAGTTTAATTAACTTTAATTTTTAACGTTAACTTTCTTTTTCAAAGAAATCGAAACAACTATCTCCCCGGATGTCCCTTTTAACTGCTTGTGGAATAAAATTGCTATATACATCTATAAATGACTGGTGCTAGAGGGTAAATACATTTATAGCAAGCTCCTGCTTCAGCAGTATTTAACAGTATTGACAACTCTCATGTAGCAGACAGGATTTTAACAGCTCTCTCATGAATTTGATTGTATCACTAAAAAATGTTAACGCATCAAGTTCTTTCTTTTACAATTAAGAGTAATGGGCCACGCTGACCTTACTGATGCTTCTCGGCAGCAACAGATAAATTATTAAATGTATAGGGACACTGAGCGCTTATAAATAATTTCTTTTTTTTTTAAATTCCATATAAGAGCTACAACACCTGGAGCACAAAGGTGGTGGTAATGGTTTATGGTGGGCTGGATGAGTATCAATAGCAATTCTAGTTATTATTGATATTGACCCAATGGTGCAGTAAATGTTCCTAATGCTTTAAAAATAGATTTTTGCTGAATGCGGTTGCTGTATATATGTATTACTTCAATCTCGCTTCAGCAATGAACACAGACTTCATAATGTCTTTAAAGGGAATGTCTAATCTGTTTAATTTTAGCTTCATGAAGTACAAGTTGTAATTCCCTATTTGGTGCTAGATTGGAGGTACATGTGTGTCTCTGCAGGAGGGGGTATGTGCTTTATAGCAGCTGCAGTGGTAAAAACATGTTCACAGACTAAAGGCTCATGCACACAACCGTATGTATTTTGCGATCTGCAAAAAACGGATCCGCAAAAAATACAGATGACGCCTCTGTGCTTTCCGTATTTTGTGGAACGGAATAGCTGGTTCCTAATAGAACAATCCTATCCTTGTCCGTAATGCGGACAATAATAGGACATTTTTTTTGTGGAATGGAAATACGGACATACGGAAACGGAATGCACATGGAGTAACTTCCGGCCCACAAAAAAGACAGAATGGACACAGAAAGAAAATACATATAAGTATAGTACAATACAGCATTTAAAAATCACTGACTTTCCTGCTCCATACGAGCGACGTTTCGGAGGACACATCCCCTTAAGCATGAGTGATTAAGGGGGTGTGTTCACCTGACTCTGTCTCCGTCTAAACATTAAAGCTCAAAAGTGAGCTGCATGAAAAAATAAAATGCATTGTGCATGCCCCAGCATCTAGTGTCACGTCCGTGAAAAAAAGCATCCGTAAACATTTCCATGAAAGATCCGTCTTGGGTCTGTTTGTCTGTTTTTTCCTTCTGTGTGTCATCCGTAATTCATGGATGTTGCTCAGCTAAAAATTAATTTCAAGACCATTTTTTAATCTGTCTTCCATGAAAAACGGACAAACCACGGATGCCATGATTTTCACGGACCCATAGACTTCAAGATGAGCAGACACATTTAAATCAATGGGTACGTGTGCTGTCTGCAGAAAATACAGACAGCACACGTCAGTGAAAAACGTAAATGTGAATGAGACCTAATACAGACTTGAGGAAGATATGAGGTACACCCAGATTGTGGCAAAGTGGAATGTATACTAAGCCTTATCTATGTGTTGTGTGGGTATCCTAGGCCTTCTGCAGTACAATAGGTTATTATAAAGTAATAAGGGCTCATGCACACGAACGTATTTTCTTTCCGCGCCCGTTCCGGTTTTTTTTTTGCGGACAGTATGCGGAACCATTCACTTCAATGGGTCCGCAAAAAAAACGGAAGTTACTCCGTGTGCATTCCGTTTCCGTAGGTCCGTATTTCCGTTCCGCAAAAAAGTAGAACATGTCCTATTATTGTCCGCATCACGGACAAGGATAGGACTGTTCTATTAGGGGCCAGATGTTCAGTTCCGCAAAATACGGAATGCACACGGACATCATCCGTATTTTTTGCGGATCTGTTTTTGCGGACCGCAAAATACATACGGTCGTGTGCATGAGGCCTAAACCTCATGAAAAAAAAATAAAATACATGGTGTATGACCCAATACCTGGAATATTTCATGGATAGGCATATAAAAATTACTCCCTTCAAAAAAAAAAAAAAAAGTTAAAATGTGTTTATGATTAAAACCTCATTGAAATATTTTCTATTTTCTTTCTCTTTAAGGGCTTGTTCACACGGCCGTTGTGTGGCCGTGCCCGTTCTGCGGACCACAAATTGCGGTCCGCAGTGCACGGGCACCTACTGTGGTGCTTCCGCATGCGGATCACGGACCCATTCACTTCAATGGGATCTGCGATCCGCATCCGACTGTCCGCACCGCAAAAACATAGAACAAGTTCTATGTTTATGCGGTGCGGAGGCACAGACAGAAACAACACGGAAGCACTCTGTAGTGCTTCCGTGGGGTTCCGATCCGTGCCTCTGTTCGGCACCACACTGCATCTCCGTAATTGCGGATCCATTCAAGAGAATGGGTCCGCGATCCGTGATGCTGTATGCGATCCGTGATGCTGTATGCGGCCCACAATATGGCCACTGCCACACAACGGCTATGTGAACGAGCCCTAAGTTTTGTTTTTTTCTAGTACTCATAATCACTCATTGCTGAGTGATACAAAAGTAGTCAAAAGTGACATATTCCTAAATAAAACTTATCATTACAGCCAGTGCTTGCAGATATCAATCTGATCCAAAATGCATAGAAAATGTTGGATGTTTTACTTTAATTTTAATACTCTTATGTTTTTGTGGCCTGTGGAGCTCTGACTTTCGGTCTTTTCATGTACAGTATTGTTCCCCAATTCCTTTTCCTATTTTTTTTAAATACATTTCTCAGAAAACCCCTGTGGATTTAGCACTGTCTGCGATATGGTGAGGCACAAATGATGAAGTTCAATTGCAGGTTTTGTAATCAGCTTGCCATCTTGACACAGGTTGTGTCAGCCGCATCACTACATGCTCAAGAGTGACAGCTGATTGCTGGGAACATCAAGTGTGTTTCACAAACAATCAGACTGTCTCATCCGATTGCTGCATTACACCACAGCCTGGCTGGGGAATGCCATAGGCCATCTCTAGTTAATTATCATTATTTATTTAATAATTCTCCATCTGACAATCAGATACCTTTTTATAGCAAATAGCACATAATTAGAAGTGACTGAAGTGTTACAAATGTTCACTGCACAAAGCAATCATTTTCATAATAGTTTTATGTACTGGGAAATTTCCCATAATGGAGAGGCTTATTTGGTACTGTGACATCTTCTGGGAAGCAGCACCTTAAAGGGGTTATCTCACTTCAGCAATGGGCATTTATCATGTAGAGAAAGTTAATACAAGGCAGTTACTAATGTATTGTGATTGTCCATATTGCTCCCTTTGCTGTCTGGATTCATTTTTCCATCACATTATACACTGCTCTTTTCCATGGTTACAGACCACCCTGCAATCCTTCATTGGTGGTCGTGCTTGCACGCTATAGGAAAAAGCGTCAGCCTCTCTGGTGGCCGGGACCATGGGAGCACACATAGGCTAGTCATTTTTTTTTATTGTCTTGTCTGATAAGTTTTTACAAATTCTATTTAGCTGTCTCTTAGGGTGGGTTCACATCAGCGTTATGCTTTCCGTTTGTGTTTTCCGTTATAACATGGTTATAACGGAAAATAACGGAAACCATAAGACGGAAGTCAAAACGGAAGCCTTTAGAGGCATTCCGTTTTAATCCGTCATAATAGAAGCCTATGAGAATCATAACGGATCCATTTGGTTCCCGTTATGCAAAACGGAAAACAAAGTCCTGTCGACAGGACTTTGTTTTCCGTTCAGCATAACGGAACTCAGACGGATCCGTTATGATTCTCATAGGCTTCTATTATGACGGATCAAAACGGAAGCCTCTAAAAGCTTCCGTTTTGACTTCCGTCTTATGGTTTCCGTTATTTTCCGTTATAACCATGTTATAACGGAAAACACAAACGGAAAGCATAACGCTGATGTGAACGAGCCCTTAGTTGTATGCGCCTAAGCTACCTAATAGTTTGGAGTATCTTAGTATAGAAGTTATCTTCTGGTCTACTAGCAGACTGGTTTACTAAGGAGAGCTTCCTGGATATGCATTTAAATTGATGAAATTGATGCATTAAATTAATTACATTGATGCTGTTTAAAGGGATACACAGCAGAGATTGCTTACCATCTTACCATCTTGGCACTAGAGTTTATAGAGAGTAATATGCTGTCACCATTCTGCTTGTATTATTTATGGAAGGGGCACTATGTTGGCACTGTTAACAGGGCATTCTAATGATTCTTACAGGTAGATCGAGTTCATGCAATACAATAATTCAAGCAGATAAGGTCAGGGCGTTCAGTGTTCATGCAATATTATAATCCAAGCAGACAAAGGTCATAGTCAAAACAAGCAGCTGAATTCAAGGCAATCCATGTCAACTCACCCTCTGCAGCAGTTACAGGGCCTGTTTGATTAGGTAAAAATCATAAGGGGGAGAGGTCCTTGAATAACTATAGAGTTCAGTAATAACAGATTTAAAGACTGTTTAGGTGCTGAACTGGGTGTGGTCAGGTAACATAGTAGATTCAATAAGCACATATAGCAGAGCTGACTTTCAGTGATGTAACTAGAAATGATTGGTCCCACCATAAATTTTTGAACTCCCCCGCCCAGCAACTTCTTTAAAACCCCCTCCTCCCATGCATCCCCCACTCCTGTGGCTAGTCAAGATCATTCTCTCAGACAAGCCACTGTTTCTTACAGTGTCATTGTATATAATATCATTTTATAATACTGTTAAGGGGGCCCTGACAATAAAATCTTTTAGTCCTCCTCCTGGGCGGCCCCTTCTGAGTTCGAGCCCCAAAGCAGCCACTTCTTCTGCTTCGCCTGTAGTTACATCCTTGCTGACTTTGAAATATGGCATCCTGTGAGCGGCGACAGACATAGCAGTCTCCTATTTCCCTGAAAGAGTTCTTAAAAAAAAGGCAACTATGCAATTACAGTATATTGCAGTTTGCACAGGGGTTGTCATGTCACCTAACTTTGGTCCTGGAGACCAAATACGGTAATAAATAAACTCTGTAATGAGTGTAATTTCAGAAAACTGTTCACATAGTGCTATGGCCAGTTGGGATATGGGTGCTGAGACCCCCACTGATCACAGAAAAAAGGGGCAGAAGAGCTCAGCCAAGCACTGTGCCTCTTCAGCTGTGATCAACTCTTCTTGATTATGAAAAATTAGTTTATAGACTCCTACAAGCCCATCCTTAGTTGCCAAAGAAAGCCTATCACAACAGAAGGGATACCGAGCACAGCCAATCCTCTGTCCCAGCATTTCAGCTATCAGTGGGGGTTTCAGTATCCAGATCCTCACCAATAAAGCTGTTGACCTATCACTATGACATCAGCAGTTTTCTGAAATGACGGTTGTTTTTTAACTATGGATGTTTACCCTTACCTTAGTTCCAAATTGGTTAAGGGCCACAATTTTTAATGAGACTGAAAAACAAACGTGACATGCATGAAAAGCTTTAACACTGTTAGGGCTCATTCAGATGACTGTATTTGTTTTGCAGTCTGCAAATTGCGGATCCGCAAAACACAAATGCGGAACACACATGGCCAGCCCTTTGACAGAAATGCCTATTCTTGTCCACAATTGCGGACAAGAATGGTACATGGTCTATATTTTTTCCGGGGCCGTGGAACGGAAGTACTTATGTGGACAGTACGCGGTGTGGTGTGCTGTCCAAATCTTTTGCAGCCTCATTGTAATGGATGGGTCTGTATCCAATCCGCAAAATTGCGGAACGGATGTGGACACATAAATATGGTTGTGTGAATGAGCTATTATTCTGATAACTCGATAACAGTTCTGCAAAGGTTAACCTTCCTTCTTGGTTACTGTTCAGCTGCTGACTAAGGTGCTGATCAATCCTCCTATTTTTTCTGAGTTATTTGTTCCTTCCCTTTGCCAGCAGCTTTAGGCATACTAGTGTTTGCTAACCATAGTAAAGGTGTGTTTTTTCTGTCTGCCCACATACGAACTCTGTCCATTTACCGACTTTGATCCTCTTCCCTGACCTTGGACTTATTTTACGGATATGCTCGAACACTGCCTGCCCTCAGCTCGGATTTGTTTCACTGATATGTACAAATTCTGTCTGCACTTATGTCAGCTTGTTTCCCGACTACGGGTATTGCCTGACCTCTCAGTGATTCACACCAGTGTCTCTGACCACCATGGGTCAGCTGCCAACTACATCCAGACAATTCCAAGTGGTAGTGGCCTGGTGGGTCTCCTGCAACAAAGATTAGATCCTGTATAGGGGTTAAATGGTGAAAACCAAGGGATTGCCATGATAATGCCCTTAGGTCTAGCCTAAATTCAAACTGATGAGTTGGTACAGTGGGTGCATATCCACTCTCCATTAAAGACAGAAAGTGCAAATCATAACAGAACAACTGGGTGGCCACAAATAGAATCATATAAAATAGACATCTCATGACACAATATTACAAAACTGTAATGCCGTTTATCTTGCTCTCTACACATCTTGGAATATGTTGATGAGCAAAATGGAAATGTATGAAAAAACAGATCTGTAGACACATTTACTTTTCAGGTGCCTAAAAAAACTTGGTGGCTTCACTTCCTGACAGCTGAAACGGCAACCACATTGGCTGTCCCCCAGTTTTTACAGAAACAGCTACATAGCTAAGAAAAAGCTGAATAGAATTTTTAATAAACTAAAAGAAGAAGACAGTTTAAAGAATTGCATCTTCTGGTGATTCTTTTTAGAAATGAAATGTTCCTTAAAGGATTTTTGCAATCAAACAAGCCATTGACATTACACTCAGTAAGTTATTTTCTTTATATAGTGCTTTTGAGCTCCTCATGTCACAGACCAAGCAAATACAGCTAAATCGATTGCATTTTCTTCTCTCACAACTTTAAGTCTTCAATGTCTACTGTTGAGGTTTAGCTAATGAAAAATAAGTACACCATTGACCAGCTTCAGAACTTTCTTCATTAGTTTTGGTAAATACTTTATGCTGAAACATTATGGATGCTATTATGGTTGTCTATTTGTGCTGTGTCAACACTTGGCTTTTAGACAGTGTTACTCCGAGTCATTTCTCAGTAACCAGACAAGCGTGCAGACATCTGGCAATGACCTAGTCATATTATCATTATAGCACATTCCGGTACTATAAACGGTGATAGGCTTCTTATGACTTATTTCAAGCCTTATTGGCTGCAAACTTTCTTGGAAAAGTTTTCTTTGTGCCCTGTGCTGTAAACCATTGAATGACAGTAATGGGTACAGCTAAAATGCTGATTCAGAAAGTCTTATTCACAACATATAAAAATCGTAAATAATTTAGAGGATGTCTCATGGAAACAATTCCTGTCCATATGTCCTATGAGGATGTGTTGGCCTCCTAGGCCATGCTGAGCAGAAGGCTCCTAACAAAGAGCAGGTCACGTTCTTGTGGACTTGGCCCAGCCATGGATTAAATGGCCTTCCATTCAAGCTCAAAAATAGAAAAAAATATTTGAAATACTTGTTAAAGATTTGAATCAGTGGTAATTCTTGCTAGTCAATTTGGTACAAATATATTGACAATCAAGTTTTTTGGTACCATGGACATAGCCCTAATGGCTGGTAAGGTGTGTATGATGATGTAGGGCTTCAACTTAAAGGGGTGAACCCAGACATATCCTCTTTTTCATCCAGGCACCCCCTCTGATATGAGCATTGGAGCATTTTGTGCTCCGATGCTCTCCCTTGCCCTGCACTGAATTGCGTTGGGAAAATGCTTTTTCTGGAGATCCGGTGATGTACCAGGCTCTCCATGGGTAAGCTAGGCAGAGACTTCTGCCTAGTAGTAAGTCAGGTGACATCACTGGGAACACTGCTAGGCAGAAGCCTCCTCCTAGCAGTGTAAAACTGTGAACAAAAATACCCTGCATGATACAGCGTAGGGCAAGAGAGAGCCCTGCTCATGTCAGAGGGGCTGAGTGGGGGAAAAAGGGGATATGTCAGGGTTCAGCTCTGAACCCTGTCAGGGATCGTTCACACTCAGTCCATAGGCAACAAAGGCAGTGACACCAAAAGTCCTGTTATCTCCTTTATTGAAGGCTCTCTTTGGCTCAGACAGCTGTAGTCTCCGAGACGCAGCCGGGTCACACCACAAAGGTCGAGTAGCAGTCTCTGTTCCAGCCAAAGGTCTGCAGTTCTGGCAGTGTTTCCTCACACTAGTGCCTATCTTCAACTCAGACACACCCTGCACTCTGCTGCAAGTTTAAATAGGAACTGCGGACTTGGAATATAACAGAAACCTGTAGTGGATCGTGGGAGATTAGCTCCCACCCTCTCTGTGCTAATCTCCAGTAAAACCAGGCCCGGATGGCTGTTTCCAGCCTTTACTGAACAATGGTGTCCACCCTCTAGTTAGTGGACACCTTAAGTTTTCCTGGTTCTACTCCACCAAAGCTGTGTACCTTGGTGGCACGTCCCAACACACACCTGAAACATAGACACTTTTAAGAAGTCTCCAACAACATTCTGAGCGGAATGTACCTTCCCTCGTAGACGTATCCTGTCACTGCCTTACAACCCGTACAAGTTTGTCTAATGAGCTTGGTCTCCCTTTTAAAGTGAATGTAAGCATTTCATACCATGATGATTTTAGGTAAACTGTTTAATTCACATTTCATTTTTCTTTAATTTCTGTGCAAGCTCCTGTACAGCTAGTGATACATTTCTGACTATATGCATATACCACTAGAGGGAACCTAATAACTTACTGCATACATTGATCATTAAACTCAATAAGAAAATCTATAAAGTAAGCTCCACAGTGTCTTGTTGTGTGAACAGAAGGTCAGTTTCTCTATTCATTACTATCAGAGCTTCGATATATATCAGCTCACTTATAAGTGGGGCGACATTTTTTTTTCTGAGAGCACCTCTTTAATGTTTATGTAGGTGATTTGGAGCCTTGTATCAGGAAAAAATTAGCTCTGATGAAAATATAAACTGCACACAGAATTTTGGACTTATTTAAATGAAAAGAAAAGAAATAAGGTTGTCCAAGTTGAAGGAGTTGTCTTTTTTTACCCCTGAAATTGGGACCTATGGAGAAACCCATAATCACCTGCTCACTGCCCATGGATCCAGCTCCCTGCCTCTCTTCACTAAACTTCCAGTCCCTGTCTGTCAACTTTCTGCATAGACAGGGTCACATACACCACTGCAACCAATGATTGGTCTCAGTGGTGACTTGTTCCCAAGTGGAAAGTGACCCATCGATGATGTACCACTTGGGGACCAGTCACCACTGAGCCCAGTTATTGGCTACAAAGGTGTATGTGACCCAGTCCATACAAGAAATTGACAGAGACTGGTAGTCCAGTGAAGACAGCCCAAGAACCTGAAAGCCAGAACCAGCTGGGGGACCAGGTGAATGTGGTTTTCTCTATACGATCCTGCTGACAGGGGGGCAAATTAAAAAAAAATAAAAATAAACAGACCTAGACAACCCCTCCATGTATCATGGCGCGTTCATTTTGTACAATCTCCTCCCATACATTTGTCTACAGAGATAAGGCAAAGTATTTTACCCACAGAACTTTGATGATCATATGGAAACAGTTATGTGGGGATATAATTTCATCATGTTAGAAAATGGCCAAAATAATTCAAATTTTTTCCACAAGAACTTGTTGAGAGTGGCAATCCCAAAATAAAATCAGCTTCCCATTTTCTTTCCATAAAGTAAATGACCCCCAGTAGGTTCTCTGTGTCGATTTTTTATAGTGTCAGTCCCAAAAGAGTCATTTCTACTTGCTTTGTTCAAAGCATTTTATAAATCACATTTTCTCAAGAGCCGGGTAGAAGAACGAGGAAAAAAATGTATAAAGCTCTGGGCAGGTAATTTCAAAATGAACTTTCCTGATGAGTCACATAATTGTCACAGTAATCCGTACACTGCACAAAATCTTGTCTTATATTGTAAACCAAATAACTTAAAGGCAGGAAAGTTTGCCCAGGCCAGTAAAATATAAATCTGTTTCCTCCGCTCTCCAAATAACTTTCCAAGGATTTATAGGTCTCTTAAGTTCTTTTGGCTGTATATTGTTTACTTTCCTCACTAAAAATGAAATCATTCAGGCAGTGAGTGAAATTTCTACTCAAACTGGTTGGCAGACTAATTTTGAATGGGAAAGACTAAATGGTATAGAAATGGCTTATGTGGGCACAAATAATAACAGTTCAGGCCAGGATCTGTAGTGTTATTATCTCTGCTAATATTTTCTTATTATTGGCTTTGTTATTGGCTTTTTTTTAGATTCTTTTTGAACATATAAAATAATAATAATAACAACAACAATAATAATAATAATAATAATCATACTAAAATTATTTTATTTTATACAATTTTTTATTAATTTTAGTAGTAATATTAGTCATATTGTTAGTATTGTAAACATATTAGTTTTATGTTTCCAGTTTATTAATTAGTGCCATATTAAGGGCTCATGCACACAACCGTATGCATTTTGCGGTCCACAAAAAATACGGATGAAGTCCGTGTGCATTCCATATTTTGCAGAACGGAACAGCTGGACCCTAATAGGACAGTCCTGTCCTTGTCCGTAATGCGGACAATAATAGGACCGGAAATACAGACATACGGAAACGGAATGCACACGGAGTAACTTCCCTTTTTTTTTTGTGGACCCATTGAAATGAATGGTTCTGCATACTGTCCGCAAAAAAAAAACGGAACAGACACGGAAAGAAAATATGTTCGCTTGCATGAGAACCTTAGATCATAACTATACATAATGCTATGTCATAAACTCAGGTAATCCCAGCTGTAGTAGCTATAAGACAGTAATATTAGGAAAGTATAGCTGTATTCAGGTCACTGTTTTGGACATCCAACTGCCGGATCCGGCGCAAATGCCAGCTGTTGGGAGAACAAAAAAATCTTTGCATGGAAAGGTTTTTGTCTGGCTGAAACCCCGGTCAATGGAGATCCAGCAGTGAAGTAGAGGATCTGGCAGGCTGCTCTGTGCCATTTGACTAGTTGTGCCTTAGGAGGAGATATATTATAGTTTTGTACCTTTGTTTTCTAAGAATTTTAATGAAACTATTTAATTTCTGGAAATTCAGTCCTAAATTTGTGTGTGAATGTATTCAATTGGCTGACGCTTGGTAAGGGAATGTATACATTGCCTTCTGTTGCTGTGGACTAGTTCTACCATTCAGCGTGTAGAGTCAGCACGGGAGAAAGGCATCTTCAGGGTCAATATCAATAAAGGACATAGGAAGTCCTTTTAGAATGGCGTGCATTAATTATGACTTTAAGCCGCAAACTATTCTAAAAGCTATTGTCTTTGTTTTTGATTTTAAAGCAGATTATAAAACCCTTCAGAAATGAGTAACCCCAGCATAAAAACCACTAATGGGATCATGCAATGCTTTAACTGCTGAGACTCCTGATTAAAGGCTGAATATGAACATCAAGAAGATTGCTTCTACGATCACTTTTAATAAGCAGGCGACATTAAATGTTTTGTTTAATCATCTTAACAACAGGACAACAAGCATTGCACAAGTAGCCTGGGGTCTTAAAAAAGTCATTTTTTATCCCTGTTTTGATTTTACCATTGACCTTTAATCAACAGGCACCGGGTGGATTTTTAATTCCTATTTTATACTTTTGTAACATAATCACCTTCTTATTATTGCATTAGTATGACTTTTTATTATAATTTTTCTTATTATTAAAGTTGTTTTCTAGGACTTGAGTATTGATGACCTATCCATAGTATTGGTAATCAACATCGGATATACTGACACCCCGCTGTTTGAAGGAGTTGATACCAGAACTAAACAGCTTTCTCCACTGTGTAGTGGCCGTGCCTGTTTCTTCCAGCCAGGGGTGGATTGGCCATAGACCTTACAGGGAAATTTCCCAGTGGGCTGAATCCCAGGGGGCCTCCTGGGCCCTCCTCACGACCGGACAGTGGAGGTTTTTGGAGATGTATTTTGTGCTGCTGGCAGTATTTTGTGATGGACTGTGTGGTATTTGGCTCTGTTGGGGCGGTATAATGTGCTGCAATATGGTATTTCTGGCCCTGCCTTCCATCAATTTTGACCTGACTACAAAATGAGGCCACTTTTAGTATTTTTTCCAGGGCCACTTTAAGTTCCCAGTTAGCCCCGTATTTCAGCACTGCTCCCATAGACTTGAATGGGAGCAGCACTGCGGTAGCCAGATCCACCACTAAACCATGGACTTCGCAGTGCTGTTCCAGTGGCAGGTTCTGTCGCCACAGCTTCTAAAAACAGCTGATATAGGGGGTACAGGAACTTGGACCCTCTGATCTGATATTGATGGCCCATCCTAAGGATAGGTCATCAATTCTCAAGTCCCGTAGAACCCCTTTAATATCTATTTAAAATTTTTTGTTAGATTGGAATATTGTTGAGATGTTGCATTCCACAGTCTTTGTTACTAAAGTGAAATATTTCCCTTTTGTCATATTATACACAAAAATTGGCCTTTTACATTGGGAATAACTGCACACTTTAAAATAGCCAATATGGGATAGATGAGGGTCATACACTTATATTGCATTGCTTTGTATTGATTTTGTAGAATTATCTTTGTATCTTGGGAACAAATCTTGAATATGCATTGATTGGGGACTTGAGGTTTATGCCACTGTGGCACATATACTCGTTTATAAGATCTAGCTGTGTTTGCGCTATAATAAAGGTCAACTCTATATCTAAAATAGATACTCAAATCTACACATAGGAAAAAAATATATAAAAAAATATATATTATAGAATTTATATTCAGAATAGTTTACTAACCATGAGCTTTTAGATTAAAACTATCCATAATCTATCTATCTATCTATCTATCTATCTATCTATCTATCTATCTATCTATCTATCTCTCATCTATATGTCTGTCTATCTATCTATCTATCTATCTATCTATCTATCTATCTATCCAGAAGTGTAGCTATAGGGGGTGCAGAGGTAGCAGTCGCTACCGGGCCCAGGAGCCTGAGGGGCCCAAAGACCCTTGTGTCGCATAAGAAGACACACAAACCACTGTGGGAAGGGGGGCCCAAGTTGAACTCTTGCAACAGTGCCCATGAGCCTTTAGCTATGCCCCTGTATCTATCCATATCTATTTGCCAATCTCTGTTTTTTTTTTAACTTTTTTTTAATGAGCTGTTCCATGAGAAACTCAAAGATCTCAACTGATTATAATCACATTTTATCTAGATATGGATTCATGTACATACCATTAAAATAGTATATTTTATTTGATGGCCCTAGTTTCCATTCACGGCTACACTTCTATTACTGGAAAGAAAAAGTTTACTGTATAAGATAACAGTTCAACCTGAGATTCCTAGTTTGTGAATAGAATGCTGGGAATACAGTAGAGACTGACACTTGCATAGATGTGGCAGTAGAACATAGGGAGCAGGAGAGGAGAAAACTCTGCAAATCCAGGTTTATATACTATTCAGTTTTTGTTGATTTTTCTGTATTATATTTGTTCATTGCCTGAAGTTTTCTCCCATTGACTTTCTCTTTGTAAGACGATCACAGTTGGAATCTCAAACATTTCTAGTTTCCAAATTAATTCTTGTTGAGAGTCTCTTAAGATGGATTTATATCTGATTTTTGCATTGAACTGTGTCGTTATGTGGAACTCAAAAGGCCTGATAAAATTAAGCATAATGCAAAAACATGCTGAAAAGACAGTTCTGTACAAATGTGAAACATTATTGCACTATGGAATGGTGGAGTAAGGGAATATGCAGAAAGTAAAAATTACCATAGATAGATTCCTTTTAATGACTTGCGCAATTCTCTTGAGAAAGGCTTTGCTGACTTTTCCCAGACTCGGTGTAATTCATATTCACATGTCATTTCTTCAAAGTTTGATGAACATTCCGTAGAAAACTAATTTGTTCACTTCAAAATGGAGACGTTACAAAGACGTTACAGTATATAAATTGTTAACATCATTGTTTGATGGGCTTTCTTAAAGGAAACCTGCCTCCCAAGATTGGAAAAAGACTGCTAAGTATGGATGCCTATAAGCAATGAGGAGAGAGGGAGGGGTTCCTTCTACTGGGTGTAAGCCATTGAGCTTCTGTTCTAACACCTTCACTTTGTGTCCTGTTCTCAGATGCACTATATAGGTTTTAATACTGCCTTCATTCCAAAAAAACCTCAAGGGCACTACTAATTTGTGCTGTAGGTGTTTGTATTTTTGCAACAATTTTATAGCTACAAACATCTAGCATAAAAGAGTAAGGCAACTCTGCAAAGAATTTTAATTCACAAATTCTACTATTCTGAGCTACAGTCCCTAAGCAGATTTATGTGTCTCCATACAGAATACAAGCAAACGTTGGTTCTGTAGTCATGTCCCTTTTTTACCTATTCATTCTCCAGTTGTTTGTAGGATATCGGTTAAAGGGGCAGAGGGAGTAGACTAGCAGTTGCCTCTAGATCAGACTACACAGGGTTGTTTGTTTGTAGTCTGTTCCTATGGAGATACATTTCTGCATAGGTGCTGTAAACACAAAATAGTAATTTAAAATAAATAAATAAATAAATAAATAAATAAATAAATAAACTATTTTACAAAATTGCTTTAATTTATTTTTTGTTTTTAATTTCAAACACATCAGAACAATTCAAAAAGTGTTACAAAATTGGTCATAAAGAAGTAACATGCCCTGTGTATATCTAGGGTGACTGCATCTTATTTCTATAAAAGAATAGAGCTTAGACATTCACCCTTCATTCATCCATGTACAGTATGATGATAGAAAAGAACATACATGGTTGGCATACATATGCAAATAAGCATGGGAATGCACTGAGGATGGGTCCTAGCTACTTTCTTGCTCCTCCTGCTTCCTCTGCCAGCCCCTCCCTCACCATGATTGAAAAGGCCAGGTTCCTGCATAGTCATCTTGCCTGACCCTGTCAATCAAGAAGGAGAGGGAGGGACTGAAAGAGGAAGCGGGAAGAGCAAGGGTGCACAGAGTGGTTTGGGCCCACCCTCAGTGCAGTACCTTTTCTCCAGAGTGTACCAATGGACTTCTAAGTGAAAGATATCCTTACATTCACCCCTACAAGGCAGTCTCCCTTTAAAGTCTTCCATGTACCGTAGTCGGTTCTCAGCAGGGGCAGACTGGAAACTTAAAGTGGCCCTGGAAAAAAATACTAAAAGTGGCCCCGTTTTGTAGTTTGGTTCAAATTGATGGAAGACAGGACCAGCAATACTATATTGTGGCACATTATACCACCCTAACAGAGCCTAATACCACAATCCATCACACAATACTGCCAGCAGCACAAAATACATCCCCAAAATCTTCCATTTCCTGGCCATGAGGAGGGCCCAAGCGGCCCCATGGGCATCAGCCCACCGGGAAATTTCCCTTTAAGGTCTATGGCCAATCCGCCCCTGGTTCTCAGAAATGACCATCTTGCAGTTATGTCTATGGTCAATTTTAGCCCAAGGGTATTATTTTCGGATATAATGAGCCCCTATATCGATGTAACAGTAGCAGGCTTCTTAGAACCCCTTCTAGCCTTATAGAAATGGCTGGCAGTAGGACAGCGTTTTTTTCACCGGAGATAAAATTACCTTGTTTAATAATGCTTGTCCTCACTGTTATGTGCTTGACTGATGATGGCTTCATAATTACTATACAACAGAATGAAAAATTATACCCCACAATTCACCTCTAGTTTTGACACCTGACAAACAGTCTTATCAGCAAAATAGATTTAAAAAATAATCTTTTAGAGTCCATACCCCAGGAAATAAATACATGGAGAGTGATTTATAATGAGTAATCTCAAGATCCGGAGAAAAGTTTGAAAATACTATGGTTTACTACTATATTTTCTTTTTTGTAAACACCATTTATGACTTCATTAACATTACATTTTTAATTTTATCCACATTTTATCTTCCTCTTTAATTTAGTCTGCAATCTAAAAATAAAAGATGGAATATAAGCAGTTCTTGCCTATATATTACATATTATAAAAAATAAATTTTTGTTTAGCGACTGAATCTCAGCAAAAATTGTCAATGCCCCCCCCTTTATTTGCTAACAATGCAGTTCCTCCAGTTGAAACCAGGATGGGAGCCCCTCTTTCCAGGGAATCTATCACAGCCACATTGTCTACCTCTATGGAACACTTGCTTTTGAGGTTCTCATTTGCAGTTTTATTTTTTAGGAAACCTTTTCGGAGATCACAAGTGTTTAATGTCCTCAATAATGATAACAAATGTAGTAATTATTTCATAGGGAGTGGATTTTAAAAGAGGCTTCATAAACCAAAGTGAAGCCCTAGTCACTATTGTTTAGGTGCATTACTTGAGCACTTTTGACACCTCTAAATGGTTAAGCAGAAAGTTGCTGTTTTTGGCTAGGGGTTCACTTCTTCGCATCCCTTTGTTGGCATAGGATTGCAGGTGATTCTACTGAATGTAATGATATCTCTTGCTTTGTGATCCATTGCTTCATTCTGGATAAAAAAAATGCTGTTAATCAATATGCAAATGAGCAGTTAAGTGCACCGAGGGTGGACCCATGTACTCTAGCTCCTCCTGCTTCCACTGCTAGCCCCTCCCTCTCAATGCTTGATTAATTGAGCCAGACAAGAGGACTAGGCAGCAGGGTTGCCACCCGTCCAGAAATTTCTGGACAGTCCATAAAAATAGGCGACTTTTTCCTGTGTTTGTGAAAAAAAATAGATGTGTCTGTGATTTTTTTGGAGGCAGGTGGTTCTTGACTAGATTTTTTTGGTGGTAATTATCATCATTTTACAGTTCACAGTATAGAACTATATTACTTATAATCTTTTCATTCATTATGGTTTTCCAATTTGGCTGTCCGTGATTTTGGAATAAGTTGTCCAATAAAAAGAAAAATTCTAATTGGCAACCCTGCTGGGCAGGAACCTTGCCCTGTCAATCAAGAAGGAGAAGAAGGAGCTGGCAGAGTAAGCAAGAGGAGCAAAGGTGCACAGAGTGGCTTGAGTCTGCCCTCGGTGCACTTATCAGCTTATTTGGGTAAGGATTAAAGGTATTTTTCTCCAGAATGAAGCAAAGGATCACTAAGTGAAAGATACCATTAGGAATTTTACCTGGTTTATCAGTTAATCTCTGGTGACAGACATCTTTTAATTGTTCAAGATCATTTTTTTGGTTGGACATTTTTATTGCCAATTATTTGCTAGATATTTTTGTTAAATGAGGCCTTTGAGGAAGTTTTGTTACTACTGGTAAACTATAGGAGAAGTGCACTGGCACTGCAGGGTGGATCCTATTCGTCCCTATCACATGACCCTTATAAAGTATATGGATTAGGCATTTAAACAATGCAAGTGTCTCTCACCCCGTACTTCTGATATGTTCAAAACTGCTACAGACAAGTAGTGTAATATAGCTAAATCTTTATAATTATCACTTTGACCAGACAACTAGTGTAATACAGCTAAATCTGTAGATAAATGTGGTACACATGTTTGCATGATATATCCAAAATAAATGAAATGTAAAAATTAATATAGGGAACTAGAGAGGAGTGAATCACTTGAAATTCTATTTTGGTTCAATTTGGCTAAATGAGTCAACTGATTCTTTACTATTTTACCTGAATCGAAAGTGCTCCAATTGGCCTGAAATTTTGTGCATAACACTCTGAGGTCTCTTAGGACTGTAGTCAGTCTCTCATTTTTATTATTTTTATTTTTTTTGCTTCTGGAGTCCCTTAGGCCTCTTTTACACGAGCGTGACGGATTAGGTCCGGATGCGTTCAGGGTGCATTCAGGAAAACTCGCACCATTTTGCAAGCAAGTTCAGTCAGTTTTGTCTGCGATTACATTCAGTTGTTCAGTTTTTTCCGCGCGGGTGCAATGCGTTTTGATCCGTTTTTCACGCACATGATAAAAAAACTGAAGGTTTACAAACAACATCTCTTAGCAACCATCAGTGAAAAACGCATTGTATCCGCACTTGCTTCAGGATGCAATGCGTTTTTCACTGAAGCCCGATTCACTTCTATGGGGCCAAGGCTGCGTGAAAAACGCAGATTATAGAACATGCTGCATTTTTCACGCAACGCAGAACTGATGTGTGAAAAAAAACGCTCATGTACACAGACCCATTGAAATGAATGGGTCAGGATTCAGTGCGGGTGCTATGCGTTCACGTCACGCATTGCACCTGCGCGGAAAACTCGCTCGTGTGAAAGGGGCCTTAAGGACACTAGAATGTTAAGAAATCTTTGTAAGGTAACCATCAGGGGAAATAATATTGCAGTGGGAGGGGAAATGAGCTAGAAGTAAAAAAAAAAAGTATCAGAAAAAGAAATCAACTAACATTTTACCCTGTGAATGTTCAATGTGCAGCTTTTCTGTACGGTGTAAAAAATAGAAAGTAACAAAATGACAATTGAGTTAAAATAAGACTGCTGCATTGTGAAGGTTGAATTTCTGAGAAGTGTCGGACATTCCAGGGACAAAGTATGTGACATTTGAAAATACAGCATGGCTAAACTTTGCTATGAAGATTGAATTGCTTATTGTGTGACTGCCGGTATATGCATGTACTCTTAGCTCTTGATTGGACTGTAGGAACTGCAAAACTGGTCGGACACAAGTTTTCATAAACTACTTCCTCATAATGTGAATGGATAGCTGCCACAAAACTTTCTGCTACACAGTGGTTTATTCATTATTTTTATTAAATGCTGTAGATATCTATTTTTAAAACAGCTCCTATTAGTGGTATTCATATTCTTAACGAATTGTCTGTAAAACAGTGCAACCGACAATGAGAGGGAGCTAATGGACAGAAAAAAGACAATAGGCTAATACATTTTTCAGTAAAAGTCAAAGTACTACTGCTTTCCCCACCAAGAACTGGCATGGGAGCTCCATACATAGCCTTATCTGTGTCTGTAGAACATAGGAGGCTCCATACATAGCCTTATCTGTGTCTGTAGAACATGGGGGGCTCCATACATAGTCTTATCTGTGTCTGTAGAACATAGGGGGCTCCATATATAGCCTTATCTGTAGAACATAGGAGGCTCCATACATAGCCTTATCTGTGTCTGTAGAACATGGGGGGCTCCATACATAGTCTTATCTGTGTCTGTAGAACATAGGGGGCTCCATATATAGCCTTATCTGTATCTGTAGAACATAGGAGGCTCCATACATAGCCTTATCTGTGTCTGTAGAACATCGGGGGCTCCATACATAGTCTTATCTGTGTCTGTAGAACATAGGGGGCTCCATACATAGCCTTATCTGTGTCTGTATAACATGGGGGCAGTGGCATACCTATAATATAGGCAAACCACGCAGCTGCTATGGGGCCCGTGGGATGATGGGGCCTGAAGTGGATGTAAAGCCCCACCCCCTGATTATAAAACAGTAACAATAGATACTGGATGAGTCCCTACCTGGGGCTCTAGTGGGCCCTACTTCCCCTGTTCCCAGGGCCCTTACCCCCTTACAAACTTTGTATATGTTCCTGAGGCTGGGGAAGTTCCACTGTAAGCCGAGGACAGAGCTCTCTCTCCTCTGTCAGCTGATCCCTGAACTGGCCAATCAGGGATGCCGACAGATACAGAAGCCAGCCAGTGAGGACTGCTACTGCTGTCATGTGTGACACCATGCTGGCCCTGCCTGTCTTAGTAAAGGATGACTGCAGGATCCACAACACAGCCGGAGACTAACTGAGTGAGTAACAAGAAGTTCATATCCAAGTTGTTGGGGGGGGGGCAGCTATTCTGCCTTCCTCAGCAGCAGTGACCAAATTGTTATTTATTTGTTTTTTTAGGAAGGGGGGGGCACCTCTATATAAGCATCAGTAGCAGAGTTCATGGCAGCCCCCCCCCCCCACCTTTGAACTCTGCTTGCTGCTGTTTATATACAGGACGTTGTGCCCTGTATACACTGCCTGGTGCACACTAAACATCAGAACATCAGAAGCAAGCAGAGCTTATGGCAGGGAGGGGGGTCTTGCTTGGGGAAAAAATTATAATCATTTCTTGAATACAAATAAAAAAATTTTTCAAGGCATTTATATGCTACATTATTCTTTAAAAAATAAGGATTTGTGTGTTATTTTTAAATATTTATAATTTAGGAATAGTGATGAGCGAACTTCTATTTTCAGTGTACAAGGTTCAGGTCATCAAAGAATTCTGTTATGGATTTCGCTACCACGGACCATAACTTATGGTTCATGGTAGTGGAATCCATAACAGAATTATGAGATAACCCGAACCTTGTTCGCTCATCACTATTTAGGAATTAATTGTAACCAGTTGGGAATCAATCTATATTTTTCATATATATATATATACACACACACTAGTGGAACCTGAACAATATACACGCACACACTGTCCTCAGTATACAGTATCATCAATATTTATATATAGCACTAACACAGAAGGGGGCATTATATGTACTGCAGAGGGGACCATTGTATATATACTATACATTATATATACTATACAGGGGGGACTGCAGCCGGGTTTTATAAAATACTGGGGCCACTATAACTTATCACCACTAGGGGCTTTAAAGGGGAGCCTTCTTACTGCTGGAGGCACTATAGGGGGCTTTATTTCTACTAGGGTCCCTATGGGGGCATTATTAATATTATTATTATTAATTAATAGTATTATTATTAAGCACAATATAGAGGACATTACTAATAAAGGGGTTGTTGTAGGGTGTACTGTCGGGGCACTATTAATATTCAGGACAATCTAAGAGCACTACTATTATGGGTGGACTATCTTTATGGCAGTATAATTTGTATAGCATTTGGGGGCACATAGTCCACAGTATTGGGGGTGGCATCAGGATGACAATGTTCGGGTACAAGAAGAGGAAGGATGATAGAAAAGTGAGGAACCTAAGATGTCTGTGTGCTGAACTCTGCAGATATATATATATATATATATATATATATATAATGTATATAAAATGTACTTTATATTTGTGCGGGGATGGAGGGGCCCAATATTGAGTTTTGCTATGGGGCCCCATGATTTCAATGTATGCCCCTGCATGGGGGGCTCTATACATAGCCTTATCTGTGTCTGTAGAACATAGGGGGCTCCATACGTAGCCTTATCTGTGTCTGTAGAACGTGGGGGCTCTATACATAGTCTTATCTGTGTCTGTAGAACATGGGGGGCTCTATACATAGCCTTATCTGTGTCTGTAGAATATGGGGCTCCATACATAGCCTTATCTATGTCTGTAGAACATAGGGGGGTGGGGACGCTTGATAAGTGGCGTTAAAAAGTTGAAAACTATTTGTTCGTGACTTTTTTAAAAATTGGCACAACTTCCACTTTTTCCACCACCCTCATCACTTTTCAGAGAGCGGTATGGCCAGCACCACGACAAATGTATCTTCATTTCTGCCAGTTTTGTAGTACAAATGATGCCAGAAATCTGTTTAGCCACATGGACTGCTAGAGATAGCACTTAATTTATGACCTCCGGCAGTGCATCTCCCCCATAATGTTTTTATTTTGTCTTATTTTAAGATGGTAGAATGACTCCCTCTGAATATGTCCCAAACTGCTTTTGTGTTTGTGGCCAAGGTTGATGCTCTACTGTGTATAACATGTTTTCCCCAATTTTCCACAGGGATTTTGATGGATTACATTAATATCTAGCATATAGATTATATAGTTTATTTTGTGCACTGTATGGGACTTGGGGTTCTTCTATTGTAAGTGTTACTTACTGCCTATGCTCATTCCAGTATGGTAACGGGGAACTAACTACAGCCATGTGTGCCAGGACTGGTGGGAAAGCCACAGTGTATATGCCCTTGTACTGAGAGATCATAGGTATGGGGCATTGTTTTTATTCTGTGCTTCCTTTCTTACCAGCATTAGTAGTGTTGGGTGTGACTAGAAAGTTCTAAGTGCTGCTGTTTAAGCCAGGTTGTCCTTAGAAATAGAAGTGGAACATGAGCAATAGACAGGTTCAGTTGCCATAGTTCTGCCCTGCATGGTCCTGACAAGTGTGTGTTAAAGAGTCTACTGAGTGAGTGCAGTTGCATGGGCCTCCCAACAAGAGTTTCTTGAGTTACTAGAGTGAGAAATGTTGAAGGCCTGAGGAGAGGCCATGCACAGCATCTTTAAAGGCTCCACAGCATCAGGGAGGATATACATATATATACTAGGCTGTCAGAAGGAGAGCCACTATCTTGCCCCTCTCAATTATGAGAGAGACCATCAACCTATTCTCAGTTATGCAATGTTTAAAGGTTCTGTGTATCCTTCCTATTGCACCTATTATGTGCACTGCAATGGTTAGCTAAGTAAGAAATAAAAAATTGTAAGGATTAAATTTAAAGGGAACCTGTCATCTCCGAAACACCCCCTGACCTAGAGTAAGCGGTGTATAGTGTAAGTGATGCTGAATCCGAATATGTAATTTTTATCTTCGTACTCACTTGCATTCTGACGCTGTGCTCTGACAAACCTGCAGTAAAATGCAGTCACTGGACTCCAAAGCTCACTCATATAATGGAGAGGACTCAAAGAAGAGTCCAGTGAGTGCATTTTACTGCAGGTTTGTGGGAGCACAGCGTTGTAATGGAAGCGAGTATGAAGATAAAAATTACATATTTGGATTCAGCATCACTTACACTATACAACATTTACTCTAGTTCAGGGGGTGTTTCGGTGATGACAGGTTCCCTTTAAATATTGGTGACCTATCCTCGGGTTAGGTCATCAATATCAGATCGGTGGGAGTCCGACACTCGGCACCCCCGCCGATCACCTATATGAAGAGAAGGCATGCACCGTGTGTGCGTGATGTTTCCTGTTTATCATCCGGCTTGATGTTACTATGTTTAGGCAAAACAGGAAGAGAGACAGGAGCCTGCACGCACGCATGGCGCATGCCTTCTCTTCATACGGCAGATCGTCTGGGTACCGGGCGTCTGACCCCCCACCGATCTGATATTGAGGACCTATCCTGAGGATAGGTCATCAATATTAAAAGCTTCGAAAACCCCTTTAACAACCTGATTGAAATGTCATGTCATTATTTGAAATATTCTCTGCTCTGGTGGCTAGTCGTGCCCCTCTAAAATTGAATACAACAGAAACAACAAATATCCCCCTAGGAATTGATTAAATAATGTTGTGTACATTTGACTTTTTTGGTTAACAAGTAGCTTATGGATGTTTTTTTAAAATACAAATTTAGTAATAAGACATGATTGCTGCAAAATCTCATTGCAATGTAAATGACTTCCGAGGAAATGTGCAGTCAGCAGTGAAGGAATGTGATATTAGCTGTTTTGGAATTAATCACTAAGTGGCTGTGTATGTTGTACTGCTTCTTTGTTGTTTCTGGCATATCTATCTATGTCATATCTATCTATCTATCTATCTATCTATCTATCTATCTATCTATCTATCTATCTATCATTCAATTATACCATAACAAGGGTGAGGGCCTCCAACATCTATACTACGTTATGGCACAATTTCTTAGCATTTACTTCCACTGATGAATAGAAATCTATATAAACATATTCAAATGTCAACTCAAAGGAAATGTGTCCTGTAAATCTTTCTTATTGATAAATTAGAAGCAATCATTGAGCCATATTTATTTTCTTGTAATCAATTTTTTTATTTTCTGGTTATCCCCACATGGACATAGAAAGCTGTAATCTAGAGATGGCCTCCATGTCAGCAGTGGACTTACTGCAAGCTTTGTAACAGAGGTGCTGCTTTCACTGTAATCCTGCCTGTGATGATAATGAGATGACTGCTGTAAAGTGATCTCTGTGGAACAAGAAGTATCCATCTAACTGCAGACAGGATGAAAAGTGCAAGATTCCAAGAGCTTTTAAAATATGTATATACTGACAAAGAAACAGGCTGATTTTACTGGTTTAAGACGTTTCCCCAACTAACAATACTTATCCGTTACCCACAAGATAGAGGATAAATGTCAAATTGTAAGGGTAACTGTACTGATTATGAGATTATGAGGTCCTAGAGTGCCCTATAAGCATGGAGAGGGGGTGTTCATCTGTGACCACCACGCTATAAACTTCTACGGGACTGCTAGAGATAGCGGGAGTGATGTACTTTGCTGTCCCATATATCTAAATGGAGCAGTGGCCACTACTACTCCATTCTCCTTGGGGTACTCTGGTACCTCCAATGTCAATATCACTTTTTTTTTACCAAGGATTTTCTTGGATTTTGGATTTCTTTATGAGACCCTAGATCAAGGATATCATAGTGGAATGTGCATTATTTACATTTATTCCCTTTTTAAAACTTTCTTTTTTCAGTTTTTGGCAATCCAAATACAGTATGTCTTCAGGTTTATAATTTCCTACTGTTCCTACCACACAGGCATCTTTTCTAACAGCCAAATTAAGAAAGTTGTAGGTGGACCTTGCACTTTGAAAGCTGATGTCAGTTCAAAAACAACAGGCTTCGAAGCCTTACTTTAATTATATACTTACAGCCATCAATCAAAAATTACAATCAGCTTGAATTTTCAAATTTCCCTTTGTCTGTCTTTTATCATGGTGCTCCAGTGCTGCCAATGATGGGTAATAATAGGTGACAGAAGCATCATTGAATTTTAAACTAGACAGGATCAGCAGATTTATTTAATTAAACAAAAACACAATGAATACAAACAGTTTGCTCGTCGATCCATTGAATATAAATGATCTTTGAAGACCTCCCCCTCCTCCTTTCGGTATTGGATCCCATCATTGCCCAGTCCAAGTCAAAGATGATTAAATGTCATTTTATTCAAATTAATTAAGGTATCAATTTAAAAGCCTCATGAATATTTAATTTAAATTCTGAAGGCTGTGTACCATATTATCAGATGACTGATAAGACACTTTTATTAATGAAAATATTCCTCATGATGAAAGGAAGGGCGCTTGTAGGTAATTGATAGAAAATAATACATACAACCGCTAAGCTATACATAATAGGCATCATATTGAAAAGGCTGGGAACTTTGAGATCAGAAATTGACTTAATCCCAGTACTGAATTCTTAATTGAATTTACAAGACACTTTGACCTAGAAAGCTGGAAAAGTTTTTTATTGTAGAGAAACTAGAGAAAAATGATCACACCCTGTAAACCTTGGTCCCACCTATAGTGAATGATAGGACTGTTTAAACCTCAATTGCTAAAGGAATATAAGGGCATGACCTCTTGGCAAAGGGCATGTTTCTTGCAGAAATAATTTTATATAGTGGCTCTGATAGTGGCATGGGACATTTGGTTAAAGACAACCAAGGACAACATCACGGAAGTTCTCCCATGTGCTCAAGGTGTTTCCTCTTAGGATCACATTGAGACACCATATATTACAAAGGACCGCCCATTCCGTAGTTAAGCAGAACTCCATTCAAGGAATTAAGTTTGAACATTTTTGTTGGCATTTTGGCCTTATATCGGCCAAATACTAACCTTTAGCGTCTTAGAAATATGAATTCACTTTTTTTCTTAACCTGATGCAATTGACGTTAATTACAGATTAATATACAACCAATCTGTCCATTGCCTGTTCTGACTTCTAGGTAAATTGATGGTTGCTCATTGAAGGTCAAAAAGCCAAACTAGCTTGTAGTGATCATTTGATCTACCTCAAGGTTTGTGAAAAATTAAAGGGGTTTTCTGGGAGTTAAATATTGATAACATCTTCAGGATCAGCAATCAATAACTGGTGAGGGTCTGAATTTTGACATCCCCACTAATAAGCTTTTGGGTGGGGCTCAGGCATTCTGCAGCCTCTGCCTCAGACTGTGACTTCAAGTTTATTGATTACATGGAATGAGGAAAGAGATGTAATACCAATCACATCCACTATAGAATGTAAGGTGCTGTCCTTGGTATGCTATGAAGAGGTCACAGTGCTTGTCCCAGTGGCACAGCCTACATATGCATTTTCTTTGTCAACTTGAAGATGGAGTAGACGGGGAGCCTACCCTAAAGCCCATAGACAGGACTTTTTAAATAAACAAAAATCCTTACTAATGGCTATTTATGCAATTACTTACAATGATATTACCAGTGTCTTATATCTAAACACAAAATCAGGCACATATAGGCTGCACTTGGACCCCTAATGTTAGACAAACAACGTCCCTGGTAACTTGCATATTATAATATGTGCCTATTCACCAAAATTGAATTTTTAAGGTTTTGTTGGGTGACTTCATGCCCCTTACTTTTTGAAACCAATAGATTATTTCACACCAAATAGAATACCCATACATTTCATGTTCTCCTTTCAAAATATTGTTTCTTTGTTTCTCTGTCTCATCTAGAAATGTTTTAGTTCAATTTCAATTTTATTCCTTACATGTCTCCAGGACACACTGACATCAAAAGGAACTGGTACCAATGTCTTCCATGCTTGTCATTCTTATTTATTATAACTAAAAAAAAACATTGTTCTTGAAACTTTGAAATGAGAAAAGTAAATGTTTTTTTTTTTATTTGTTTTTGTAATTTGCAACCGGGACCTGGAATTTGAGTGACTGGAATACTTAATTTTTTTTATTGCTTTGTCTATTTTTTGTGTATTTATTTTTGTCCAGTTTGAGAACTACTTAAAGTTTCCTGATACTTGTGGGACAACAAAGGAAATATTATTATGAGTGTTTATTGGTTTATGCAGACAAAACGAATCATTGTTTGGCAGTTCTGTTTTGTAAGGTAGAAAATGCCAGAAACATTCATGTCTGCTTTAGAATTGGATGCCTGCGAGCTATGATCTTGTCTTTTCAGACTTTTTTCTTTCCTTGAGACATAATTTGTTTTTCTTTATTGTTCTTTTTCTTTTTTATTGTTTTGTGTCACTTGTCAAGAGTTGCCTGCTCAGGAAATCTGCATTTATTGCGCTTGTGTTTTCTCTCAGTACCTAAGTAACGTTATCAAAGGATGGGACTTTTTTGATTTACTCCAACGGATAGCTAAATCAGGGTTGTGTTTTCATCAGACAATGAATACCTAATATTTAAAAAGAAAAGATAAAGATGAGTAAGTGGAAAATTAAACATAATATTGCATAACTTGTTATGGGAAAGTATTTAGACATATGATGAGATATAGCTAAAAATAAGCAAAATCTATTCCCCTCAACTTACCATACATGATATAAAATGCCAAATATCTTTTTTTTTTAATCTATAGAATTGGCTCTGTTCACACTAGACAACTCATGGTTTCCATTTTTACATGATCCTTATAAAGGGTCCAATATATATTCACTTTTTAACTACCATATTTATCGCCCTATAAGACACATCTGCCAATAAGAAAAAAATATTTTTCATTAGACCTCAGGTCAGACCCCCAATCAGACCCCCAATGTTAATCAGACCTCAGCTCACAGCCCCAATAAGACCCCCAATGTTAATAAGACCCAAATAAGACCTCAGATTAGACCCCCAATCAGACCTCAGCTCAGACCCCAATGTGAATGACCCCCAATCAGACCTCAGATAAGAGCCCCAAAATAAATAAGACCCCCCCATTTACATTTCAGATCAGCCCCCATGCCTCTTCTCATCAGCCCCCCATGCCTTTTCTCATCAGCCCCCATTCATCTAATCAGCCCCCAATGCCTCTCATCAGCCTCCATATGCCTTTCATCAGCCCCCCATATGCCTACCGGGTCCTCCAATATTAATGAGCGATTCCATAATGGAAGTGCTCATTAGTATTCATCCTATAAGACTCTGGGACATTTTTCTCCCACTTTTGGGGGAAATGAATGCGTCTTATGGGGTGAAAAATACGGTAGATAGCATAGTACAGCATGTTATGCTATTCTGACCTTCAAAAGCAAAAAGTAAACCTGACACAAAAGAACAAATGCAAGTGTGAACAGATCCATCATATTTCACAGGAAGAATAGTACTTCATGCAACTACTGTTCTTCCTGTTGAAATGATGAGCAGCACAATGGAACTGGATGTATGCAGCACTAACAAGGGTCACTTCCATCAGAAAGAGGTATTTTTAACTCAATATTCATAAAAACTATGTTTTATATACAATTCTCCGTAAAATGTCTTAGCTTCATTCACATTGGCATCATGCTTCTGTTATTTGATATGGTCAGAGAAAAACTGAAAGCTTGGACCCATTATAAGTCAGTGCAATTTGTCAGCATCCATTAAGACACAATGCAAAATGGATGAAAACATTTCGTTTTTGTAGGATCCATAATTGATCCTATAAAAACTAATTGAAAAGATAACACCAGTGCAATAAATATCACAAAGTCCAAATGACAAGCACACGCATAACGTATAATACAACTGTACTCTAATATCCAGTCTTTAAAATGGTTGCCCTTGGAGAACAACTCCTGTCTATATGATCTATTAGGGTATGTAGACTTTATTGATGGGATTTCCCACTCACCCAATCAACCACGAAGGGGAACATCTACAAAGCCCAGCTCTCATCCTGAATGACTTGGCATAACCATATACTACATGATCACCTCTTCATTCAAAGGAGCACCATGTGATATTATTTTGCCTTTGCAGAGGTGGCAGGAGCTGATCACCAGATTTTCAGCAGCTAAACCTCTGGCAACGAGCTAAACAACCCCCTGGAATCACAATGTACAAGACATATTATCATATCCTTTGAAAACCTATTGCAGAAGTAGTGTAATCAACCAATAGATGTGCCACAATCTAATTTTGTCTTTACTAGCCATCACATATTATACATATTTTTAAAAAATATTTATAAATTATTACTCATTCTCACTCACACTCAGAGAAGTCTTTTTTTCTTGGCCTATAACTTCTACTTTTTAAATAAAAGTTGCTGGGTCTGCTTTTAGAAACACTTCTCGAAAAAAATGTAGCATTAGCCTTAAATGTCCCTATTCCTCAGGGACATTGATTATCATAATTATTCCCTCAATATTTATGAATCTATAATGAATTCACTGACAAAGAATTATTGAGACATCAGACTGTGTCATCATAATTAAATCTATCTGGGTGGGACTGGCCAAGAATTTTTGATGGGACTAGGATCTATTCAGATAAATCACTCTCCATCAACCCTTTTAGGATGGATCCTTTTTACATTGCTCAGAGTATTTTGTGTTGCAGAGAAGTGTTTTGTTAGCTGTGTGCCTCTGAGGATTGCTTCATTTTACCCAGAGCAGAACACGTAATTGACCTTCAAACCTAAAACCAAATAATGTATTCCTCTGGAAAAAAATTGCATTTGTGCAAAATGATAATGCTCAGCTTTGAAAAAATTGCAATTGTCAGAAAGAATGAGTGTATTAGGGGTTTCCTGTTGATTTTTATATTGTAATTTTTCTGCTTATTCAATTTAAGCCACAGATTTCATGCAGTGATATTTGGGTCTATTTTATAGCTTTTTGCTCAATTTATCTTGCATGGAATCAACAATTTGGCCTTCAGACTCAGTTTGATGCATAAATTACATAAGTAAAGAGAAGCTATTCTTTTTTTCTTATTAAACCGAAATAGAACTAAAGCTAAAAAAAATAGTTGGTAGTATGACTTCTCACACTGTTGAACACATATTTTTTTATTTAAAAAACAACCAAACCATCATGGGGTATACCTTACCTTACAAAAACAATCCCTTTCCAAAAAGAAACAGGAAGTTCTGACTGCTCTAAGGCATGTAGTCAATGGCCATTTCAGAGGAAAGTAGGATTATACATGGCTGTCTACTTAATGCATTGACACGTCAGATGTATCAACACTTTATTCTGCCACGTAGAGGTGGGCTTCCAGTCTCTTGGAAAGACAAGCCCTTTAAAGGGGTTGTCCCGTGACAAATGTTTTTCCTCTATTCATAGGATAGATTAGTGGGAATCTGACTACTGGGACCCCCACCAATCATGGTCCCATGTTCACTTTTTTAAATGGAATGGCAGGCATATGCTCAGTTATCTCCATCAGTCCCATTGAGTCAAATTGAGTGGAATGTGTTACTGCTGCTCCAATCAAATAGAGAAACATAGGGCCCCTGTCCTCGTGATCAGTGGGTGCTCGTTTAGTCAGACTCCCTCTGATCAGACATTTATCTCTGATCCTATGGATAGGTGATAAGTGTTTGTCGAGGAACAATCCCATTAAGGTATAAAGGGCAATGCCAGCTAAATTAATAAAGTATGGGTTAGCACAAAGCAGGATAGAAAGAGGATCCTGACTGGTAATTACAGTTGTTCACTTGGCTGCCGAAATAATGTGAAGAGGAAAACGAGCGTCACAAATCAACATCAAGGTGTCTAAAATACTGTAGGAGCACGTCCATGAAAAAACTTTTTTCCAGAACATGCAGAGCTTACCTAAATTAAAAGAATGGGTCAACATTGTTAACACTGCAACCAGATCCAGAATACTGAGAAAAATAAAGGGATCTCTGGATTATCATTCTGAAGGTCAGAAAACTAATTGAGCTCTGTGAAAATTAAATTTCAGGGACCATTGAGTCCCAAGAGTTGAAGTAGTCAGGAGATCTAAGAATGTTGGAAAGGTGTTAGATGATGAATACTAAAAGTCCAAAAGTAAAGGCAAAGATTTGTTAACTATTGATATTGCATGTTAGGGATGATATAGCTATGATGAGATGATGATGTTGATAGGATGACCATGAGTTTGATGGTTATGATGATAATTATGATGATGTTGAAAGGTATGATGATCATATGGTGATGTTGACAGATGTTAATAGGATGTACATGATGATTGTTATAAAAGTGTGGCTGATGATGTTTACAATGATAATACTGAAGGTAATGTTGAAAGTAACGATGAGGGTGATGATGGTTGATCGGATGATGTTGATGGTTATCATGACAGGATGATGATGTTGATTGTTATAGTAGTACCTTCTCAAAACCTCATTGACTTGTATGGTATACATCTTGCCATACATCTTGAGATCCCCAACCTCTCAAGCATTTCAGTAGATACAGTAACTGAGCAACTGAGAACATCATAACCAAGAAGATATACACGCTAATATTTTTTTATCATGAACAAAAATACCATTCAGTGAAAAAATTGTAGTGATCTGTAGAACTTTATTTTTGTGTTACCCTCATATAGAAAATTCTTAGTTGACTATTTTTAGAACCTTTCCTTCTCGGCATAGCTATTCCCAAATCTGATTTTTATAGTAATAGAAACCAAACACTGACCATTAATGGCTAATTAATGATCTGTCATACGTTAATGATCTGAAATAATAGTGTAGACACGTTACGAAAGTTTAACTTGATGCTCATGGACTTGAATAAGAAAGTAACACTTTAAAAAATCTATTTAAAAAGCACCATTTATGTCGAGTATGGCTGTGTCTGGTATTGCAGCTTAGGCCCATTCAAGTAAAGAACATTGACAACCAGAGACATGGCTGGTGGTGTTTTATGAATAAAACATCCATACTTTTCTAATCCCAAGCCCAAGTCCAAAGAACATGTACATTTTTCATTTCCATATAATAATTTTACCCTCATAGACACATATAGATACATCTACTGAATACCCTTTCTGATGGTGGTTCAATATGATTGTCTCATTGTCCTACGTAAATTGAAAATACTTTTTTTTTTTTACATTTTTAGCTTATATGATATTTCAAGTTCCGCTGAGTTCTTGTTTAACCATTTGATTTAGGCCCCTTTCACACGAGCGAGTTTTCCGCGCGGGTGCAATGTGTGATGCGAACGCACTGCACCCGCACTGAATCCTGACCCATTCATTTCAATAGGTCTTTTCAGATGAGCGTTTTTTTTCACGCATCAGTTCTGCGTTGCGTGAAAATCGCAGCATGTTCTATATTCTGCGTTTTTCACGCAGCCCTGGCCCCATAGAAGTGAATGGGGCTGCGTTAAAAACGCATTGCATCCGCAAGCAAGTGCGGATGCAATGCGTTTTTCACTGATGGTTGCTTAGAAATGTTGTTTGTAAACATTCAGTTTTTTTTCACGCGCGTGAAAAACGCATCAAAACGCATTGCACCCGCGCGGAAAAAACGGAACAACTAAACGCAATCGCAGACAAAACTGACTGAACTTGCTTGCAGAATGGTGCGAGTTTTCCTGAACGCATCCTGAACGCATCCGGACCGAATCCGCGACGCTCGTGTGAAAGAGGCCTTACAGAACATGCTGACTTTATAGAGAACATTTTACTGTCTTCCTATAAACCACAAAATGAGATCTCCACTCTTAAGTTCTACACCAATAAATGAAAACTCAATCCTTCCCAGGGGATGTCCCTAAAAATGTTAACATTACATTACAGTTCTAAAAATTCCCAGATGGTAAGTAACATTAGTTTTTTTTTGCCTATACCAAATACTTTTATGAATAATTAAAGATTAAATATTGAACTACAAAAACATACTATAAATGGATCTGGTGCCCTGTAATCAGGAACTGACATTCCTCCGATACATCAAGGTCCTGCACTTAACCAGTTTGCAAATTCACTATGCGGTGCAAGCTAATACTTTTTTCTTTCTCCTGGGGAAGATATAAAATATGAAGATGTCAGAAATATGGAATAAAAAGGACACGCTGGGAGCCTGTGAATTCAAAATAAAATAAAGATATTCTACACCTCATAAACACTTGGCCAGGGGCCTTACTGTTTATCTGTGTTCAGGGAGACATTTATAGCCTTGTACTATATATATATATATAGGATTTCCCATTGCCACAGTCCGGCAGGTCTTATATGCACCATACTCTTTGCTGGAGGAACATTATAGGGTTTAGGTCAGATGTTCTATTATAGCAATACCAAGTTTTTCGATCTTGTGTTTAAAAGTAATACATTTCTTTAGGCAAAATAATTATAGGTACAAAAAATTGGCATTGAAGTAACCTTTGTTTATATGGCTTATAAGGTATTATTGGGGGAAAGTCTTTACTCAGGGTTCCCTATAGTAGCCAGAATTCTATCCTGCAGGACTTAGAGTGACCATGTATGAGAAGATTCCACATTCAATTGAATAGGCACCATGTAGTACCATGTTTCTCCTCTAGTGGCTGCTGTAGGATAATTGTGTAATGCTCATAGCTTCCTCTGGGGATGACAAGTTAAGTTAAAATATCTATAAACACATTTTTTTTCTAGAAAATTCATGGTGAATAATTAAGATCTGAAATTTTTATGCTGCTATGTATTTCAAATAATATGATTGGAGTCAATCATTGGAGTAAAGTTGTGTATATAAATATGTATAATTGATATATACCATATTTTACGCACCCCAGATTTTAGAGTAGGAAAATAAGAAAAAATATTTTTCATCAGACCTCATATCAGACCCCTTATAAATTTCAGGACATCACATCAGACCCCCATATCAGCTCTCCATGTAAGACCCCCATCAGACCCCAGATCAGCCCTTTCAGACCCCCATCAGACCTCATATCAGCCCTTTCAGACCCCTATCAGACCACCATCAGCCCTTTCAGATCCCCATGAGACCTCCGATCAGCCCTTTCAGATCCCCATCAGACCACCATCAGCCCTTTCAGATCCCCATGAGACCTCAGATCAGCCCTTTCAGACCCCCATCAGACCTAAAATCAGCCCACTCAGCCCCCATCAGACCTCATATCAGCCCCGATATCAGCCCACTCAGCCCCCATATCAGCCCAATAGGCCCCATCAGACCTCAGATCAGCCCCCATCATAACTTAGATCAGCCCACACAGACCTAAAATCAGCCCACTCAGCCCCCATCAGACCTCAAATCAGCCCACTCAGCCCCCATATCAGACCACTCAGCCCCCATCAGACCTCAAATCAGCCCCCATCAGACCCCTGATCAGCCCACTCAGCCCCCATATCAGACCACTCAGCCCCCATCAGACCTCAGATCAGCCCACTCAGCCCAATAAGAATAAAATAAAAAACTCTCTTACCTCTCCGCTCCTGGTCTGGCACTCCTCTGTCTTCCCCTGCCGGCGCTGCCTCTGACTGTCTGCATCGTCAGGTCATAGTGCGCGCACTATGTCCTGACTCTGTACGGGGTCAGGACAGTGCAGCGCCGGCAGGAGAAGACAAGGGAATGCTGGACCCAGAGCGGAGCCGCGGCGCAGGAAGGCGAGTATTTGAAGCGCTTCCCGGCACCTAATGCATACTAGTGAGCGCTTCCATAATGGTAGTGCTCACTAGTATTCGCTTTATAAGACGCACAGCTATTTTCCCCCTACTTTTAAAAAAATTCGGTACCTATTACATCAAATTTTTTTACAGACACTCACACACAAAGTTGTAATTTTAAGTTCAAAATTAACAATTAACATAGAATTACAATATTTTATTATATGATATTTATTCCTTCAATACTTCATTTAAACAAAGTTCAGATGATAGTATTATTAAACTAGTTTTATTCATTTATTCAAAAATAGCAAATTTATAGTTGTTAACCTACTAGCAAAACATTTGGAGAGTTTATTTTTAGATTACAGCCATTCGAATGTACATATGAAAAAACCTCTTCAGAACAAGTGTAAGTCATTTCTCCGCCTTTGTGGAAGAATAAAACATTGCACTGTGGAGGGAAAGAAAAGGGAATTTGCAGCGGTAGAAGCAAAGAAATGGTTTGCTCAAATTGATTTCTGAAGATACTACAGAGAGAATTAATACAAGGATGTATTTTAATGCCAAACCTGAAAAAAGTAAATTTGGATAGAGACAGTAATTCAAGTTTTATGTAGAGTGCAGCCCTAAAAAGGGGCAAGATTACAATCTGGAGTGTTTGAATCCAGCTCAGAGCATGGGCGGAAATATACAGTGAAGATGCTTGCTAGGAAATTCAATTTATTTTCCACACTGGAAAACACATAACCCCGGTGTACAAAAAAATGTATTCTATTAATATTTCCTTTCTCACTTTTCATTCTGCATTGAGAATATGCGGCTGCTGTTTCACCTATAACAGGACAGAAATCATAAAACTGCTATACCTAGACCTTTTTCTTTTCTAAAGAGATTTCAGTTTTGCCTGCTTAACTGTACCACAATCTCAGTGGAGGTGGGCATTTTGTAGATGCAACCAAAGAAAATAACTATATTACTGCCTTTTACGGACAAGAATATAGCTGCTATATTACTACAAATCCTATTTACAAGAATATAACTACTATATTACTGCTCCCTAAGTACAAAAATATAACTGCTATATGTGCAAGAATATAACTATTATAATACTGTCTATCTACACAAGAATATAACTATTATAAGACTGTCCCCTATATACTGCTGTAATACTACTCCTATGTGTAGAAGAATATAACTGCTATAATACTGCTCCTATGTGTAGAAGAATATAACTGATATAATACTGCTCCAATGTACAAGAATATAACTACTATAACACTGCCTCCTATGCACAAGAATATAAATACTATAATACTGCCTCTATGTACAACAATATAACTAATATAATACTGCTCGTTATGTACAAAAATATAACTACTATAATACTGCCTCCTATGTACAAAAATATAACTACTATAATACTACCCCATGTACAAAAATATAACGACTATAATAATATTCCTATGCCCAAGAATATAACTACTATAATACTGCTCCCTATGTATAAGAATATAACTATTATAATACTGCTCCCTATGTACAAGAATACAACTACTATAATGCTGCCCTCTATGTACAAGAATATAACTACTATAATACTAACTCTTACGTACAAGATAAAACTACTATAATACTTCCTCTGTGTACAAAAATGAAACTACTATAATACTGCCTATAAATCTGAACAGCTTTTTTACATTTTTTTTAAATATAATTGCTCTTAACCCACAAGTCTAAATATTTTTACTATGTGAGGGCATGATGTTCTGCTAGGCTGGCGGGACACATACAACATTGCATACAAATACCTAATTAATGATCGCTAATAACCATTTCCTACCACATATGTCATTCCTATCCTTGCACTGCCTCCACTGAATGCCACTAAGGATTGAACACCTCTTGTTGAGTTTGCACTAATTGATGCTTTGATGCCATCATCTGCAGGCCGTGCACAATGGTCCCAGAGTCATCTTTCAGGCAAATGTGCTATGTAACTATCTTCCATGAGGGAGATCCTCAGTCTCAGACAGCTGGTGGAATTTTCCAAAATGCAGCTGTTTACATAGGCTCTGAACAGGTACACAGGCACCATAAGAGTCAGGAAGCAGTGAAATACAAGAAAATATTTCCATTGAGGAGGCATCATAAACCTCAAAAGAAAAGCCTGAGTGGTTTAAAATGTCAATAAAACCTTGAGATGGAAATGTTTTTCTCTGTCACTGCAATTTTATTTGTTATGGTGATATATTGTATGTGTCTGGGCTGTCCTCGGGTTGTCAAGACACTATAGAGTCACATAAAAGCATGGCGGTGATGTAATTATATAAATAAGTAGTGACTGAGGTGTATAGATGGATGGATAGATAGATTGGTTGATACATAGAATGATGATAGATAGATAGATAGATAGATAGATAGATAGATAGATAATAGACAGATTAATCGATAGATAGAAATAATGATATTGAATAGACATTAAATCAATAGGTAATGATAGATAGATAGATAGATAGATAGATAGATAGATAGATAGATAGATAGGATTTACACATTCATACTGATGACCTATCATCAGGATAGTTCAGCAATATCAAATTGGTCGGGGTCCCAGGTATAGGAACCATGCCAATCTGATATTGATGACCTATCCTGACGATAGGTCAGTAATATAAATGGCCGGACAACCCCTTTAAGATACTGGATAGAAATTTAATTAATAGATAGATTGTATGTCATGTTTAAGCCTTCATGTTGGAGCCTGACAGACTGATTAATATGAGATCATAGATAGAGAGGAAAGAAAGAAAGAAAGAAAGAAAGAAAGAAAGAAAGAAAGAAAGAAAGAAAGAAAGAAAGAAAGAAGAAAGAAAGAAAGAAAGAAAGAAAGAAAGAAAGAAGAAAGAAAGAAAGAAAGAAAGAAAGAAAGAAAGAAAGAAAGAAAGAGAAATTGAATCAACATGAAGTCAATACGTAATAATAGATAGATAGATAGATAGATAGATAGATAGAATTATGAATTAATATTGCATCGCTTGAATGGTAAAGATTTCAAATTTCTTTTTTTACATTCTCTGCATACATTCCACAACTACCTTTGTATTAAATTATATTACCTTGGAAATCTCTATGCAGAGCTCTGCCGTGTTTTTGCCAATTACACTAGAATGTGATTTTTCTTCTGGACTGATATATTTATTACTAGAACTATAGTTTATGTACCAATTGAGTGAACAAACTCAGAAATGCTATCAAATCAAAATTGTAATTAATGTTCAAATAAAAAGCAAACATTGCTAATCTAGCCTGACCAATGCCAGGCAAGCTTAAATCCACGTGTAAGCCAGCTTAAATCACGGCAATAAAATGCAAACAGGAAGGATAGCCACATACAGGATTTACCGGAGATGGGGAAAATGTTTGGCCTACGAAACCTGAGCAAAAAAAGGGCATGATTGCAAACAATATGGAATTAGGAGAATCTCCGCTTCTCCAACTGTAGTCCCTCTACCAATATGTTGATCTCGGGGGGAGGACTTATTACTGGGAACTTCTACCAGTACCACCATCATCTGAGATACAATTAAATACTAAAACTGTTCTACCTGCAACCAACACTAGAGGGAGCTAAGGAGGTAATTGCATACTGTTTTAGTGTGTGAATAATTTTAGTGACCTTTTATGCTCCCTCTAGTGGTGGCTGCAGGTAGCTAGAATTCAAGTATTTAGTTTATACTAGGAATTTTGGAATTTGGAGCTCTATGTCAGATCTACACAAACAGCTGATCGGCCCCTATCAATTTGATATTAATGTCCTATCCTAAGGGTAGGTCTTCAATATTTAAACTATGGAAAACCCCTTTAAGTAATTGTTGCTCATGGACTTTCTAAATGCCCTAGTATAGTGTTTAAGGGCTGTTTCATATATGCGCTAAAACAGATCTGGCAGGCTGTTCCAGCTAGGAACAGCCTGTCAAATTTGTGAATACTGGGCACTGCTGAGATACCGTCTGGCCCCATTCACTATAATGGGAAGCGGTAGAGATTCGAAAACTGCCAACAAATATACCGAGACGCAGCCAATTGAAAACGGCCTCATGAAAGGGTATTTGTCTGGCTCCTCAGCTTGTGGTCTGCTCTCCACCATTATAGTGAATGGAGCCGGACAAAACCTCGGCAGCGCCCGGTATTGAGCGTGACAGATTTGCTTAATGCAAATGTGAAACAGGCCTTAGTGTTCCACTCACATTTCAGGTTCATGGTTGCAGGTTTTCATTTGTATGTAACTGGAGCAGAAGCTTTCTGTAGTATGTGTCCCACAACCTCAGGGTCTTCATGATCTCTGCTAGCTATCAGTGAAGGAAAGTCATTTTTTCCGTTAGCATAGACATTTGTACTGCTGATGTATTTAGCGCACACAGGGTTGTCTGGCCTGGTTGCCTTTGTTACATGTGAAAGTAAGAGGACTGTATAGGACTGTAGCCTCAGTGTAAACAAGGATGGATTTCATTCATTGACAACAAAGAGAAATTACAATGCAAAGTATATTACAAAGTTGCATAACATTTCCTTCTACTATGATCATAAAAGAAAAAAATCATTTTTTACTTGCAACCGTAAGTCTAACAAAAGGGAGGAGCACTATCAGGGGCGGATTGGCCATAGACCTTACAGGGAAATTTCCCTGTGGGCCACTGCCCAGGGGGCCACCCAAGCCTTTCTTATGGCCGGCCACTGGAAGTTTTTGGGGATGTATTTTGTGATGGACTATGGTATTTACCTCTGCTTGGGTGGTATAATGTCCCACAATATGGTATTGCTGGCCCTGCCTTCCATCAATTTGGACTGGACTACAAAACGGGGCCACTTTTAGTATTTTTTCCAGGGCCACTTTAAGTTCCCAGTCCGCTCCTGAGCACTATACAGCGGCTGCCCTACTTACCCAGCTGGCCTCAACATCACTGGTGTCTGGTCCTGCCTGTCCTCTGCCTCCAGTCACAGCTTCCCTGGCTACTGATGTCCTAAGTGTTTCAGCAGGCTTCAGCCTGTGCTCTGGTGAGAAGGCTTCCAATCCTGTTCCATTGAGCATGTGCATGTGTGTCCTCCATCTTTTAAAGGGCCAGCATGTGCACATCAAATTCTTTCCCAGTTCATGGCTGGCTGTCCTTCCTTTCTGGAAGCTTTAAGCCCTGCCCTCACCTCGGCCTGATAACTGACTATATTTATATTTACTGATTATATATTTCCTGACCCTTTGCTGCTTTACATCAATGTATCTAAACCTGACAACTACACCAAGACTATCCCAAGAGGTAGCAGCCTGGTAGCTCCCTAGCATTGACCAGATCCCATTACAGGGTTAAAAAATAAAAACCAGGAAACATCCAGGATAAAACCCACTGTCTGCAACAACCAGAAGTGGAGGAAGATGGAGCTAGTCAATAGAATATGATACAGATGAGGTTTGTTTTTTTTTAAAAAAAATCTCTGAACCCAGCCTGCACATATCAAAAAGGGCTTCTGCTGTTAGAGAACCCCTTTAAGGGTCCGGCCACGTATATCTGTCAAAAATCCATAGTGGCAAAATAAAATCGATTAATACTTTGCTGTAGATGTTGGTGCAGAATACTGTGGCTTAGCTGCAGATGTCACCACGTCTTTGCTGCTACTATAAACGCTGCAGATTTCGTGCACACAAGTCAATTGTGGGAATCCACAGAATTTAGGTTTTACATGGCCGAACAACAATATCTTCTTATTAATGCACTGCTCATAACATGGGTATCGTCTACTTTGCCTGCATGTTCCCCACGCCTGGTCAAGATTACTTATTATATCACGCTTAGACTTGCCCTGGGGAGGACTAGTGGCTCTCTTTGCCATGGATTAAGGAACTGGCTAAATATCCCAGTGAGAAATATGGAGCAGCCAGCTCTCAATCCTCACTCTAAACCTTGCTCAATCTTGATAAATACATTCTGGCAAAATATTCCATCATGTTCTACATGTTTGAATGCTCTTGGATTCATGGATATGCAACAGTCTTGTTTTTGCCTCTTAGGAAGTTGTTCTATTTTTTCTCTCTTTGTTTGCAATTACATGCTCCAACGAACTTGAGAGATATGAAGAAAAATATTACACAAATTGCAAATTGATAGATATGAAGTCTATACATATTTTGTTCATTCCTCTGTGTACACTGGCTCTTTATTGTGCTGCCGCTACAATTCTGCTTTGTGAAACAAGCAGGAGAGAAATAAGAGGATGAGATTAAGGGAACAGACACTGAGCTATATAAAGAAGCTGCTATTAATACATATACAGTTGTATGGTCTTAAAGGGAATGTCCACATTTTTACATTACATCATTTCAGGTCCAGCATTGTGTGATGTTAATTTCTTAAAGGATTATTATAACAGTTGATGCTCTGTTTTTCTCATACATAGCTCCAAATCCACTATATGACGCTTTGCATCTGATCTTAATTGCTGTTAAAAATGGCCTTTAAAAAGGATGAACTTCATAGGCTTTTTTGTTTTTAATTCCACCCACTGTAGTGCCTTTAGTATACATAATGCCCCCCCCCTCCCTAGTGTCCTCTGGACATCAAATGTCCCATATACAGAGGTGTAACTACCATAGTGGCAGACCATGTGACTGCTATGGGGCCCAGTTGGAATCATCCCCTCTTCTACTGGGGGTCAGAACTTGGTCAGGACTCTACCCTCTAAAGGAACAACTTTTAGTGAATGAGGCAGTTGAAAAAATGGCCCAAGGATCATTGAAAGGGGTTTAGGTTTCGGGGTTTAGGCAGTGTGGGGGGGCCTGGTCTGATCCTTGCTATGGGGCCCTTACTTCTCTATGTACGCCACTGCCATATAGATCCCTACAGTGTGAATAATAGTGTCCTCTAGTATGAATAATGCCCCCTTTAGTTCCTCACAGTATTTAAAATGCACCCATTAGTGTCCTCAGTATATTTTTTAAGGACCTCTTAATGCCCCTCAGTATATATAAGCCGCCCAGTATAGTGCGAACAAAAATAAATTACTCACCTCATCCACTTGAACACGTGGGTACACTCGCGACTCACTGTATGCTGCAGGGCCTGTCCTCCCAGAGTGACCATGTGACATTTTCACACTGGGAGTGCAGGTCCTCTGGCATCCAGTGAGGATTAAGTGCCCCCTGCATTATTTTGATCCCTGAAAGACCTTTGTAGTCATTTTTAACAGCCATTAAATAAGTGCACTATCTATATAGCCATTATAAACAAGCCCATTGATTTCAGGTCCATCGTGCTGTGAAAACAGCCAAAAATTGGACTTGTCCTATTGTTGACTTCCACTATTCACTGGCCATAGGCGTCACCTCGTTCTGAAAACAGCTGTGTCACACAGCAGTTTTTCAATGTCATGTGAATGAGGCCTAACTCTTTTGTAGGAGATTTGCATTTCTATAAGACTGGAATTAAAGATATTCGGACATTCATCAGTGCAGATCAGAGTTCAGTACATTTTTGAAAATTAATTTCGCTGCCGATTTGGCAAAACCTTGGACTTGCTTTATAGTAAACAAAATAGCAAAATGCATGGTACAGAACTGCAATATTCCCCTTTCCATCCCCTAAAATTTGCCTAGAAATTGTCAAAAGTTGTAAAAATCTGCTAATCTAGAATCCTGTATATATACACTAATTTCTAGGAATACAAAGGAAGGGATTTTTCTAAAATTCTTAACATTTTCTATCCCAATTTTCTTTAAATTCATAAATAACAATGTCATCAAATATAGAGCAAAATAAAGAAGTAATAAATTATTTATTATTTTTCTCTCCCCCATATCAGAGAAGGTTATAGGAACGTGTGAAATAATACAAGGAAACGATATCTCAACGAGTGCGTCTCTTCAGCATCCATTGCTTTCCTTGAGGTGTAAAGGATTCATTAATTCCGAGAATTTATCTGGTAATAAAAAGAGCTTAGAAAAGGAGCCACAATGCACCGAAGTCTGTCAAAATGTGACAGGCGAAAGTGTTGTCATTTATATGTAGGAAACTTCTTGGCAGGTAATAGAAATGTATCAATATTTCTAAAAATATTCAAAATGCACGGATAAATCCTGTCTTGCAGACATTAATTAAAATTTAATATTCAATGATTCAGCTATTTAGCATATAATACTGAGAAATGAAAGGCAATCACCCACAGCCGAGGAGGAATATCGTGATCTCTCAACTATCTGTGGAACGGAAATATTCTTTTTTTTTCTTAAATTCTGGGATAGATATAAAGTTCATTGTAGTCAGACTTCAACTATATCTGGAAACATTACAAGTAAACATGAAACTTGCAAAATGGGCCCAAACTTATGAACAACTGGGCAAATTTATCAAAAGTGGTGCAAAAGAAAACAGCTGATCATACCAAGCAGAATGAATCAGAATTCAGAATCCAGGTCTGGAGCCCAATGGAAAATTATAGTAGCAACCTAATTGGCCATGGGTGGTTGCTTATTCTTCCACATATCCCAGGGAAGTTATTAAAATGCACCATATATGATAAGATTATAGACCATCTGCCTCAATTCCCTATATAAGCTGAAACTCATCTATTCTCCTCTGTGACCATAATCTACTCACATTTTCTTCCCTTTCTCATCAACTGTGCCCCCCTACCCAATTCAGAGACTAGCACACCCTTGCAGGAAATTCACACATCTAGATATTCCCACATTCCCATGCTCCTTGACTCTTACTAGTCTCTACCATATTTTAACTTCATAATGCAGAAGCAGACACAGCTTTCTATAACACCACAATTACTTGAGCTCTCGACTCCTCTAAAAAAAAACCTCAAAAAATCAATAAGTAGTCCTTAACTTCAAATCTGCACTCACAGTCTACAAAACAGGACTACTTCACTACTGACATATCTTCTCTGTCCCACAACTCCAGACAATTATTTAACTTCCTACTTTGTCTCCAGCTGTCTCATTCCACATCAGTCTCTTATCTCCACTGTGGACTCTGACATCAGACAATGCTTCTATCCACAGCAGCCACAACCCCTCTACAAAACATTCGGTCCCCAGCCCCCTAAATTTTCCTCTCTTTTATTAGTGATGAAAATCTTTCCATTCTTCTTTCCAAATCAAACCACTTGCTGTGCTCTTGAGCCTACCTCATCCCACCTCATCTCCAACATTACTACTGTGTTTATTCCAGCCCCTAACTTATCTCTCCAATCATTGGCATTTTTTGGTTTCTGACCCTACCACACCACTAAAACAGTGGTAACCAAAGCCACTAATGATCTGCTAACTGCTAAAGTCACTTACTTTACTTTGTGCTCCTCCTTCTCAACCTTGCCAATACTAACAAAGTTGATCACTCCCTCCTCTCACAAACTCTTCTCATCCTTCAGCATCAGAGACTTGGACCTTTCCTCGATTTCCTTATATATCATGTCTCCCATTCACACACCACCTTCTCATCTCACCCTTTCTCTGGTTAAATCCCTTAAGGCTCTTTCCTAGGATCACTACTTCTCTCCATCTCTTCTCCTTTGGCCTGGAACATGATAGCATCTCATGCCTTTCAGTACCACTTCTATGCTGATGAAATTTACCTCTCTATTCCTGATACTTCTGTGCTATCCAGAACTCCAGTGTCTATGAGGTATATCCTCCTTCTTCTCCTCCCAATTTTTAAAGCTTAACATGGAGAAGCCGACTTCATCATCTTTCCCCCATCTCACTTATACATGACTGTTAAAGGTACATGTTTCCCAGTCTCAAAAGTCAACTGCCTCATGGCAACCCTTGATTCTGCTCTGCCTGCTAAACCATACTCCAGCCCATACCACCTTCGTCTCTTCCAGCTCAAAGACATTTTTCTAATCCACTCACCTTTCTTCACTTTAAGATGGATTTAGATGGGCCAATAATCGGACAGATTATCGAGAATGAACGTTACTACAAATGCTCATTCCCGACAATCTGCCTGTCTAAAGGTGTAGCCAATCACTCATTGAATGAGTGAAACGCTTGTTTATCGGGTGAAACTGTCGTTTGTGCAGTCACCTAAATGATCAGTTCTAGGCAGCAGATCGTGCTGTCTAAACAGCACACTGCTGCCCAGAAACAATGCATATGTATGAGGACGAGTGAATGCAATAGAGATCCCTCTTCCTCATACTGTGAAGGTGATCGCTGCATATACATGCGGTGCTTCGCCACCACTTAACGAGCAACTGACTGTTGGGAAGAAATGCTTCCTTCTCAACAATCTGCTGCTCCTTGCCCCATGTAAATGCGCATTTAGAGTCAACAAAAATGCTATTCCATGCCCTCATCATCTCCTGTCTGGACTACTGCAACATCCTTCTCTGTGGTCTCCTATCTTACATTCTTGCATCCCTCCAATCTGTGGTCTGGAAAGTGTAAATCTCAGTAAGGCATATTAATTCAGTGTTATGTAACAGGGCCTTCACCTACCATGTGCTATTAATAATAAAGGCATCTTAATATGTGGTAGAGAGGCCTTTGGGGACAAATCATGTGTAACCTGCATCCCCTATAGCAAATACCTTCAAAGATCATCAGTGATGCAGTGTCCATTTGTTTTATGTACTGTGAAACCTTCCTGATATTGTATGACGTGAGAACACCTTTACTCTATGGAAGAACCATAGACCAGCAATCTTTGGGGGTCTCTCTAATACTCTTTTATTATGATGGTGGACGTTTGTCATATACTGTAAGCAAAATCTGACTGAGTGTTTAAACCTTCCTGTTGCCCATTTCTGCATTTCTCATATTTAGTACAGAATTTCTGGAACTCACACATTTCCCCTCGTCCAGAATTTGCCCTTGTTTGTGTTGGAATTAATCAGTCTCATTGTTTTATATATATCTTATTTTCTTCCCAGCAAAAGGCGGCTCTGTGGTTTTTATTTTTATAGATTTTGTAAAACTGATTGGGGAAATACAGCCCATAATCACAACATTGGCTGCGCAAACATCATAAAGATGATTATGTATACCAAGCCAATTTTCCTAGTGTCAGCTGCACTTTACGATGCCTTGGATTTCATATATTTGTTAAAACAACGTGACAAAAATCTATGCAATGCGTAAAAGCAGAATCCCGGCCTGATACTGAGAACAGGGGCTTATAGACCGAACATCCAAGATTATTAAAAAGGTACAGTCAGGATAAACTCACCAACCAGAATGCATAGGACCCAGCTTTCCTAGGGCCCTCAATAATAAATCTGCCTAGTAAAACATCTGTCTATTAATTTTGAAGTAATCTTCACAGTGGTTCAAGCTAGGTTGAGCGAAACGCTCTTCAGATCATAGATCCAAAGTCGCTTTGTTTAGAACTTCATTTGAATGCTGTACGGAGAACCATCTCCATACAGCGTTCAAATGTATGGGCTTCACAGAGGTGAAATTGTTATATCCGAAGTCTCTCAAGACTTTGTTGATATTATAAAACTTGAAAGTCATTTTAAATCTTGGACCCGAAGTCAGCTTCGGTACCTCCTGGTACCTGGGTACCTAAGTGACTTTGGATTTCAGTTTTAAAATGGTTTTCAAGCTGTATAATCAAATGCCAGAGTTCTTCACGTCAAACAAAGTTTTGAACAAAGCGACTTTGAATCTATGATCTGAAGCATAATTCGCTCAACGCTAGTTGCAGCTTTGCATTTTTTATTTAGATCCACAGATCGCCTTTATAGGCACAGAGGTAATTGATAAAATTCTGTCTACCTGCAGCCACCACTAGATGGAGCTTATGAGCATTCTGGTTTGCTATTGGGCTCATTGTATGAATTTGTATGCAGTAACTCCCTAAGCCCCCACCTAGTGGTGACTGCAGACACGGAGAATGTATTTTCATTTGACTTTATTTCTTTGCAAGGGATTTAGAATTCTCTATAGGAAAAATAGAACTCTGACCTTTAGGCTCCATTCACACGAACGTATATTTGCGGGGCCGCATTACTGCGGACCCTCAAATATACGGGGGCCTCCCGGTGTGTGTTCCGCAGCGCTCGGAACACACGGCCGTGCGGCCCCATTTAAAATGCCTATACTTGTCCGTGCACACGGACAAGTATAGGACATGCTTCAAAAGAGCCGCGGCGTATACGGCCCCATTCAATACGGTCATATGAATGGGGCCTTATAAAGATATTTTTAGGAATTTACCAGCAGCACATTTTATACAAAATATTAATATATTTTAATGTTTATTATACTTTATAAACTTGAATGTTTTTTTTTATTTATTTAGGGTCTGCACAGTGCAGTGATCTCCAACCTTTTCCACATTTGTTGCAAAAAACTTCCCTGACCATGTAGTAGATTTGCTACAGCCAGAGGGCCACAGGTTGAAGACCACTGATCAGTGTCGCACAACTGCAGAGACATGAATGAAGCAGTCATTGACCTTTTGGCTAATCCTATATTCATTTAGCTCACCCTAGTGGAGACTTTAGACAGAAAAATTGTATAATTTATCAAGTCAAGAAAAATTACCTTGGATAAAAAAAATCTGAATATTGAAGATTAGCTTTAATAAAGCAGTGGAACATCTGCCAAGGCTCTGACTGGTTTATGGGGCTTGTGATTTCTATATTTTGCATGCTCTGCTATGGTGCTAAACTTTACGCATACTTCACAAAATGACAACCCAATTAATCTGGAACTTAGTAAACCTATGCTTGATAAAGATTGAAATCGTAACCCATTTGATCATCTTATTAGCCCCCTTCATTGCCAATGATTGTTACTTTTGAAAGCAAACAAAAAACCCCACAACATGGTACACTTTTCTTGCCAAAAATGTTCCCGTGGGTTCAGAATCCGGTGGCAGTCACCCAAAATTGTATTACTTTGAAACATACTCTACATCCATTCTGAAGTCTTACACAGTGTTGACATTTCAGCAAGCTAAACACACATCTGCCCCTGGGTTTATGGCAAGAAAATCAAATGTCCCAAATGTTTTTATTGACTGGGTCATTTTTCACTAAAATTTCACACTCCGAGAAAATGCATTCTGAAAATGCCAAATTCTCAGCTGTCAGAGAGACACACACAAAGTCGCGGGGTTGATATATAAACTCTACTCTGACTATTTCAGTATTTAGCCGTTATTAGAAGCCGTCAGATCATTAAGAATGATAAACAGCCCAGGTTTCCAGAAAAGAATTGCACGTTTGGCTGAAATGCGAGCCATTTCATTTTTAACTAATAGACTGTGTACCACTGGGTAATTGTCAAATCTGCAGTGATATCTGACATTGCATGAGAGGACAAAGCACTAGGAATAAAAGTGGAGGTTGTAAAAACACAGTTCTATACTGGTTCTTTTATAAGGACCCGAGCTGATTGGAGGAGCTGTCCCGATCAGCTGTGGTAGTTGTGTGTGTGGGGGGGGGGGGCTGGGTTGTAGTGATAAAGATTGATAATAAATCACATTACTTATTTTGCTCTGATCCTCAGAGCTGCATTCACAGTTCTGCTGGGTGCATAGTAGAAGTCTCCTAGTCTCCTCTTCTGGTTTGGTGTCTGCAATGAGCATGCCCTGGTGATTTGTACTCTAGTAAATGTAGCCTTTACATCAGACACTGTATAGTAATCTAATAATGGGAAAACTAACTTTCCTAATTTATGGGCATTTAACTAAGCTGTTAGAGGTGGCCCTAATGACAAGCCTGTTGACTGTTTCCAGTAGCATACAGCAGACTTGGGAATGCAGCATTGGACTGGATAAATGAATGTAATGTCTATTTGTGCAGTTTTTATTTAGAAGTAACCTGTGATATATTATTGTAAAGTGAGGACGTTGAAGTTACATTGTTGCATAATACATCATTTCCCATCAAAATTCAGTGCAGGAATCTTAGGCTATGTTCATCTTGTAGATTTTTCTGCCGTAAGGAATCTGTGACAGAAATTAAATGATGATCCTTGGATTTCTGCTGCATGAAGGATTGTATTGACCACTGGACCAGCAGTGAATATACCATGTACTTACCTCTATATCAGCATAGCCTTTGTGTGATATCGAACTAATAGAGATAAAACACTGGCCCACATTGTTCAGACTGGTTATTTCTACTGGTGTGATATGGTTCTCGTTCTTCCACTGAAACACAAAGTTGATACAGGGCTTAGAAATGTTCTCCCATTAAATTGCTGAGGGGCTAGTGATGTTGGGATCAGAAATTGGGATAGATATTAGATAGATAGATAGATAATAGATAGATAGATAGATAGATAGATAGATATAATCTAGTAATCTATCTAATACTATCTAATAGATAGATAGTAATCTTTGTATAAATTTGAATCTCATATAACACTAGCAGGAATCCCGCTGACGCGTCCTAAAGTAACGGGATGAGAGTGCGGTGTTTGTATGTAGATGTCCCCTTAAATAATCAGATTACTTTGCAGAATACATTTAGTGGGTAATGCTTTTGACATGGATTCAATTCTCAGTGACAACCCCAATTGAAAAAGCTGCTTTTATAAATTCAGCAAATTATGATTTTAAAAGAAGCATTTGTATATAGGATCTGTGCAGCGAGGAATTTTAAAGCAGCGCCTCTTGCAAATGAGCTGCAGTTTCCAATGAGGAAGATAACTTAATTTATTGGTTGAAGAACCAGTTCTAATGATGCAAAGTGAAACATGTAGAGAGGGTAGCAAAGGCTCGGGGCCGGAGTCTGAGGGGTAGGAGGGAATAATCAATAGGCTTGTGTGTTGTTGTCATGGGCATTGCAAAAGTGTTCACGTCCTCCAACTAAACTTTCGCAAGAGCTGCAAACTGAATATTTGAATATAAAAAAAGTGCAGGATTCTGCCGTCTTCTTGCATCGACCTTCAGAACAACTTGAGGGTTTTATTGATAATCTCAGAGAAGTGGCAACTGACAAATGGCTTGATGGCAGAGACAAATCCAAACAATGGTCCCACTGTGAAGAGAGTGAACGGGATTTAATTGAATTTTTTTTTTTGTGCAGAAATTGCTTTGACCCTTGAAAAGTACTACAAGACATGTAAAAGAGATCATTGACTGAAGTCATATGAATTTTAATGTACTTTATTATCATATAACTTTTTATTGTACTTGAAGTTGTTTTTAAATTATAATTGTAATGGTGTCACATGTCTGGCATAGAGCTATCACTCACCGCTTTTATACAACCCGAGGACTTCCATTTTAAGAGGCGCTGTGTTTATGGGAGAGATAATGAACAGCTTACTGCTAGGAGATATAATAATTTCCAAGCCGTGTAACAGAAATATCTTTGTTCTGCTCTGTATAAAGAAACAAGTAACAATGAAATCTTCTGGCCAGCATTAGAGATTTACAGCACCCTCATTCTTAAAGGGGCATTCCGACCACAGACATTTACTGGATATCCATAGGGTATGACATAAATATCTGATAGGTAGGAGAACATGGGTCCTGTGAAATCCATTGTGCCAACGTATATGGCAGACACCAGCTAAGTCCGGTAGGAGAAGAAGAGGAGAGTCAATAAAGCAATGCAAAGGGAATTATGGGAGCCACAATGTTATTATAAAACCAAAGTCATTAGAATCAAGTTATTTTTTGGTGTTTTTGGTTCTGTTATTTCAATGTTTTTTTCTTCTGTTGGTGCAATTCCATTAGAAATTTTCCAACTCAATGAAAAGTGTTCCCAAAACAGATAAAGTATAGTTGTGCCAATTACTAATATAGTGTAAGATCCAGTCCCTTTCAATTATTGGATATTTGTAAACAAGTTAAATTGTCCTGATGATGTCACTCATCTGTAATAATTAAAAACAAGCATGAAACAGAGTCATCAATTACAGTCGACTGAGCTTTTTGTATCTGGCTCCGTTCACTGTGTTATTTCCTGCTGATTGTGGTGGTGTTGGGTATCACTGTAGAGGTCACTGTTAAAGGGGCGGGCCGCTGTAGAGGTCTCTGTTAAAGGGGCTGGTCGCTGTAGAGGTCACTGTTAAAGGGGCTAGCCGCTGTAGAGGTCACTGTTAAATGGGCGGGCCGCTGTAGAGGTCACTGTTAAAGGGGCAGGCACTGTAGAGGGCACTCTCGATATCTTTTAACGAAACACACACACAAACAGTAAAAGAAATAAATTAAATATACCCTGGCGAAGCCGGGTCCTTCAGCTAGTACAATATATACTTAATTATTTGTGTTTGCAGAGTGCAGTTGCATTGTGTTTGTTTTTGCGCTTTCAGCCATGGCGACGTGCACCTGTGCAATGGGATGTGCTGACTAACCCACATTTTTTAAGTCAAGAAAGGTGACATTTCCTCTTTAAATACCAAAAACCCAGCTCTAGTTGCATTCTAGCCTGAGATAGATCCCTCTGAAGCAGTCCCCCTGTGCAGCCACAAAGCATTGAGCTCGACTCATAAAATACAGTATTGTCCTGTTCTGCTTGAATGAATCCAGCTCAATCAGTGAGATAGTTTAACCCCTTGGGACAATGGACGTACCGGTACGTCATGGGCGCGAGGTACTTCGCGCAACAGGGCGTACCGGTACGTCATGCATGTTAACCCCCGCTGCTCAGTGCAGCGGGGTTAACATGCTTTGATGGCGGCTGTTAGACACAGCCAGCCATCCGTAGTGAAGGCCTCGGGGGGTGCCGTGCACCCCCCATAATGGCGATCGCTGTGAATGGCTGGTCTATTCAGACCAGCCATTCACAGCAGGCTCCGTGTACTCGGCGGGGATAGCGCTATTCTAGCGAATCCCCGCCGAGTGTCAGGGGTTAAGGGGGGGTCAGGGTGTCCCCCCGCCCCCCTGATTGGCTGTGGGCAGATGGGCGGCGGGGGGGAGACTTCCAATGTGCGGGCGGCTGCCGCAAGTGCCGCCCGCAATAATTTTTCTGGCCCAAGCGTTATTCAAGCAGAGTATCAGCATACAGCTGATACTCTGCTTGAAACTGCTGACATCGGTGCTGGCACCGATGTCAGCAGTTTAACCCCTTCCATGCCGCGGTCCGTAGGGACCGCTGTATGGAAGGGGTTAACAGGGAGGGAGCGCTCCCTCCCTCTCCCATCGGCGCTGCGGTGCGCTGGCAGCGCCGATGGTGTGGGCAGATGAGAGGGAGGAAGCTCCCTCTCCCTTCCATCGGGACGCTGCTCTGCTGTGGCAGCGTCCCGATGGTTACCATGGCAACCAGACGCTTTGGTCTGGCTTGCCATGAAAGCCTGTTCAAGCTCCTGCTAAAGGCAGGAGCTTGAACAGGCTATAAGAAAATACACTGCAGTACACTATACAGTGTACTGCAGTGTATTGTAAAATACCAGACCCACTGGTTCTTGAAGAACCAAGTGGATCTGAGTCCAGAAAGTGGAAAAAAAAAGTTAAAAAAAAAGTTAAAAAAATTGATTAAAAATAAAAAAACACACAATACATGAACATGTTAGGTATCGCCACATCCGTAACAACCCGCTCTATAAAAATATTACATGAGATGGCCCCCCAGGCGAATGCTGTAAAAAATTTTTTAAAAAAACTATGCCAAAATAGCCATTTTTTCCCCTCTTCCCTCACAAAAAAGTGTAATAGCAGGCGATCAAAAAGGCGTAATTACCCCAAAATGGTATCAATTCAACCGTCATCTTGTCCCGCAAAAACTGTACCCTACCTGAGACAATCGCCTGAAAACTGAAAAAAATATGGCTCTCTGAAAATGGCAACACAAAAAAAATATTTTATTCTGTTCAAAAATGCATCTAATGTGTAAAACTTTCCAACAATAAAAAAGTTGGACATATTGGGTATCGCTGCGGTCCGTAACAACCTGCTCTATAACAATATTACATGAGATGGCCCCCCAGGCGAATGCTGTAAATTTTTTTTTTTTAAAAACGATGCCAAAATAGCCATTTTTTCCCCTCTTCCCTCACAAAAGTGTAATAGCAGGCGATCAAAAAGGCGTAATTACACCAAAATGGTATCAATTCAACCGTCATCTTGTCCCGCAAAAACTGTACCCTACCTGAGACAATCGCCCGAAAACTGAAAAAAATATGGCTCTCTGAAAATGGCAACACAAAAAATATTTTATTCTGTTCAAAAATCCATCTAATGTGTAAAACTTTCCAACAATAAAAAAGTTGGACATATTGGGTATCGCTGCGTCCGTAACAACCTGCTCTATAAAAATATTACATGAGATGGCCCCCCAGGCGAATGCTGTAAAATTTTTTTAAAAAAAACTATGCCAAAATAGCCATTTTTTTCCCTCTTCCCTCACAAAAAGTGTAATAGCAGGCGATCAAAAAGGCCGTATTTACCCCAAAATGGTACCAATGAAAACCTCACCTCATCCTGCAAAAATGAGCCCCCACATAAGACAATAGCTCAAAAAAATAAAAATCAATGGCTCCCGCAAACCACTCCATCAAAATCTGTGTTGTAAAATCCATATGGCACTCCTTCTGTTCTGAGTCCTGCCATGTACCCCCACAAGCAGTTTACCACAACATATGGGGTGTTGCCGTATTCAGGAGAAAATGGGTAACAAATTATGGGGTGGCTTTTCTCCTGTTACCCCTTATGCAAATAAAAAAAATTGGGGCTAAAGCAACATTTTATTGGAAGAAAAAAATTTTTCATTTTCACAGCCAAGTGTTTCCAAATTCCGTAAAATGCTTAGGGGGTCAAAGTGGTCAGTACCCCCCTTAATATATTCTTTGAAGGGTGTAGTTTCAAAAATGGGGTCACTTTATGAGGGTTTCCACTGTAGGGGTGCGTCAGGGTCTCTCAATTACAAAATGGTGCCTAAAACTATTCTAGCAAATTTTGCCTCAAAAATCCGTATGGCGCTCCTTTCCTTCTGACCACTGCCACAAACCCATAGAGACGTTTACCACCACATATGGGGTATTTCTGTAAACTGCAGAATCAGAGCAATGTAAATTGAGGTTTAGTTTGCTGTTAACCCTTGCTATGTTGCAAGAAAAAAAAATATTAACATGAATAATCTACGAAAAAAGTGAAATTTTGAAATTTCACCTCCATTTTCCATTAATTCTTGTGGAACACCTCAAGGGTTAACAAAGTTTGTAACAACAGTTTTTTATAATTTGAGGGGTGTAGTTTCTAAATGGGGTCATTTATGGTGGGTTTCATTATGTAAGCCCCTCAAAATCACTTTATATCTGCATTGGTGCTAAAAAAAAAATGGTTTTGGAAAATTTGGTGAAAATTTGAAAAATGGCTTTTAAACTTCTAAGCCTCCTAACGTCCTAAAAAGTAAAATGACGTTTTACAAAATGATGCCAACATAAAGTAGACATATGGGGAATATAAAATAAGAAGTATTTTTGGAGGTATTACGGTGTATTTTGAAAGTAGAGAAATTGAAATTTGGAAATTTGGAAATTTTTCAGAATTTTTGGTAAATTTGGGATTTTTTCATAAATAAGGGTGAAATATATTGACTCAAATTTATGACTGTCATGAAGTACAATGTGTCACGAGAAAACAATCTCAGAATGGCCTGGATAAGTAAAAGCGTTCCAAAGTTATTACCACATAAAGTGACACATGTCAGAATTCAAAAATTTGGCCCAGACATTAAGGCCAAAATGGGCTCTGTCCTCAAGGGGTTAAAAGGGCTTTAGATATAATATTTCATAACTGAGTAGCGATGGTCTGACGGCTATTAACCCCACAAATACTAAGAGTGCCAGTCCCATCCACATGTTTCTTGCTTACAGAGGAAAAGTAGCTACTCATGTGTGGGCATCATCCATTATACTCTAGGCTATGGTTATTTCCATACATAATGGACAATGCCTACATACTAGAGATGAGCTTATTGATTTATTAGAATCCAAATTTGTGCAGAATCTTTTTTTTTAATTTTAAATCGATAGAATCAGAATTTCTTCACATCAGAGAGAGCTATTTAGGCATTTAAAGCACTTTCGATTCAGGTAGAATAGAATTTTTTGGTGATTCGGACAAATATACAGGACCAAAAATGAAGCTTAGACAATTCAGTCTCTACTACATACAGCATTCATAATCATCTTTCCTTTCCTTCGATTACACGTGAGAAACCTTGGACATGGACCCTATTCTTGGGTTGAGTAGTAGTCCCAGAATCTTGGCCACTGAACAGTAGTGGCATATTCTAAAAAAAAAAAAGTTAAATGACTAATTATAGGGAATGAGTCAACAATTTTATATTGCCTTGTCTGTGGACAACATAAACTAGTGTCAGGGAGGGACCTTGATCTAAATGCGGGATCACTTACTTTTTTTGGCCCATTCATTTTCTTAAAATCCTTACTGAGCATCTTCATCATGAGTTGAGCACTGCAGTCCACTCAATCAAAAAAACTCGGGAGTCTTTATATTCATGAGCTCTCACTGATGAAAAAAGCTGTCAGTCACCTGCGGGAGGACGGGACAGCTCATGAATACTGGGACTCCAAAGCTCGGGCCCCATCGGAGATTTTCTTCTGAGATTTAAAAACAAATACTAGGCTTTTATACTTTTATAAAAAAGTGACCCAGTGTTTTAGTCAAGGTTTCTCTTACTAGTTTATGTTGCCCTCAATTACGGCAGATTAAAACTGGTGAAGAATTCCCTTTAAAGGGGTTGTCCATGACTTTTGACCCCTGGATGTAAACTTCCTGTGTCATGCGTCCCACTGTAGCCATTGACTGTCCTCAGCAGCGCACGTGACCCCAGTGGCAAGTTTACATGCAGGCAGGGAACAAGTAAATATACCGTATTTTTCGCTTTTTAAGACACGCTTCCCCCCCCAAAAAAAAAGTAGGGGGAAAATTGACGTGCGTCTTATAAAGCGAATACTAGTAAGCGCTTCCATTATGGAAGCGCTCACTAGTATGTAATAGGTGCTGGGAGCGTGGAAACATACTCACCCTCCTACGCTGCAGCTCTGCTCCGGGTCCGGCGCTCCAGTGGACAAGAAAAAAATACGGTAGTTCCCTTCACACGTTCTGTGGAGTGGGAGAATTTTACGAAAAAGTAAATTGTGGACAACTCCTTTAAGCATCAGATACCTTCACTCAGTAACAGATACAATGTCCAGGAGTGAGGACAATTCATCTCCTCATTCATATCCATTGCATTGGGCAGTACGATAGGAGATTTAAAGCGCGTTGGAGTGGATTTACTTTTGTTTTCCTTATTTATAATTTGTCTGGAGCCAAATTTCCAGAGCTTGCAAAAGGTTGAATCACTGGTCTATAAACATGGAGCACAACATTACAAACCTCACCAGGCAAAAGCACAGTGAACTGTGAAATTCTCTTGACAGCAGAGATCGCTGACTAGTTTTTTTTCTTAGTTTTCTTCTATCAACTTGAGACTTTGAAAATCCATTGTTTTCATGGAGAGGACGGAAACTAATGTGTCAGGCAGGTACGATAGCAATATACAAGCTGATGTGTTTCAAGGTATTAGCCTTTCTTCTGAAAGCATCCAAACCAGGCTTCTGCTGTCTTCCTGTTTATGACACAGAGATGTGTATTAGGTTTTTAAACTCGTTTTGTGTCCTTTGAATGGGGCAGAAATGGTCTGTTCAAGAAAATGTTGACCTTTGTCAAATGTCTGTTTTTATCACGATGTAGCAGAGCTGATGTATTCCCTTTAACAATGTAAGCATGCAGTAAATATAATTGGAACTGTATGAGAGTGGCACTTTTTTTCTCAGCAACAGCGCCACACTTGTCCTTGGCTGTGTTTGGTATTGCAGCTCAGCTGCATTCAATTGAGACTCAGTTTTTTCATTTTTTTCTCTGTTTAAGTGACTGCTGACCAACGGGGATCATGAGACACTTGTGGAGAGCACTGAAGGATCAGGGAAAATTGTAGTCAGGGAACAGCCCGAGATCAGGACAGGCAGAGTATGTATGATCTGATAAACAATCCAGGCCAGGGTGAACAACTCAGAGTCAGAGCGGAGATCAGGCAGAAAAGGGTCAAATCCAGGAAACAGGCAGAAATCAGTATATGAGCAGATGAGCGTACAAACAGGACACATTTTCAGGAAGCTAGTGAACTAGAACCTATTTGGGGAGGTGTCTTAAGTACCCCATGGTAGCCAGCCATTGGCTGGGGAAGATTAGGGTGCACATGCGCTGGCCCTTTAAGAGACAGAGTAAGCTTGTGCTCTGCAGGCAGGAAGAGCAGGAAGAGAGGAATTTCTGGCAAGAAGCAGGCCACAGGCTGGGTAGAATATGAGAGAGACACCAGTGGGCCCAAGCTGCCAGGATCTGGGAGCAGTTGAGCAGGGTGGCAGCCATGCTTGGGAGCAAAGCAGTGGTGGCCAGCTTGGCTATAACTGATAGTGGGCTTGCCAATTGCTGTTTATGCTACAGAATAAAAGTTCTCACTAATTACTACTACTAAACATCTTCCAAAAAATGGCTCAAGTGGAACACTGGGCTTTGGGTCAAAGGCTAAGTGCTGCCATGCAACTGCTAAAGAAGAGCACCTAAATAATACTACCCTATAGTGTAGTACCATACAATTCTAATATAACAATGCCATACAGTGCCAAATAATACCACTATGAGTGGTGCTTAAATAGTAAAACCAGGTCATGCACAGACAGCAGTACCATACAGTGTCTACATAATGCCGCCATACAGTTTCTAAATATAATTGCTACATAACATACCCGAATTTTTTTTTTGAGTAACAGTCCTATAAAGACTATAACAGCAACCACACCCATGCCAACCTGAGGCTCTCCAGCAGTTGCAAAACTACAACTCCCAGTATGCCCAGACTGCCTACAGCTATCAGCCTACAGCAGGGCATGCTGGGAGTTGTAGTTTTGCAACAGCTGGAGGGCCACAGGTTGGTCATGCCTGCCCTAGAGGGAGGATGGTAGGTCCCATTGCAAAAGGTTTCTGCTCAATAGTTTAATTTTCTTTTCCTGTTCCTCTCATGATGTCATCATAGTGGACAAACCAATAGCCAATTAAATCATTACAGTATTTTTAACTCTTAAAACACACACATTATCAGCTTGCCATAGAGGACAATGGATGCACTAGGAAGGGATATTTATACATCCAGCTTATTCCATATGTCCTTCCATGAACCTGAAAGCCTGAGTATTTGTCGAACCAGCGTCAGTGCCGGTCTAATAATATTTGAAATGCTGATGAAAAGAAGATGTGAATTTATTTTTGTCAAACATATTGTACAGTGTAAAAGACAAGGTACAGCTAAGCCTCTACAAATCTGTAGATTCTAGGGATGAAACACGGAGCACAATGATAATGTCCTATATGCATAGTAAGCTTCATGGCATCCACTACTCAGATGGCTTCAGACACAGAACACAAAGCAACTAAACAGCAGAATGGGCCATTCCGATAATCTAATTCAGCAGACAACATCAGAATGAAAATGCATGAATGAGAAAACCAATTACAGCTCTTGAGAGTTATGACCGGAGAACTCATTAGAATGAGTAGCATCTTAAAAGGCAGTACAGAACATTTCATTCTGAGCTGGCTCCAAGTCTGGAGAGTTCTAGCTGTCACTGGAAAACTTGAAGACAACACATGTGGTAGCCGTGTTTGCCTAATGGGCATCTTTATGCGTTTTAGGCCTCCTGGCTAGAGGAAATGTAATTATAAAGGACTGTATAATATGAAATCAAGAAGGATGATGTATGGTTTATATGCCAAGATTAATGATATCTTATATTTCTATGGGTAGAGGTTTATATATTTGGATTCAAAAATTGCATAACAAGAATTAGACATTGGGTGATGGATTATGAGGAGGCTACACAATGACGAACTCAAAAGTAAGTGGTATATACAGTTACTGTTCTGTAGCTGGAAACTAATAATAAAGGAAATCCATTTTCTTCAATTAGTGGTATGCACCCTTGCTTACTCTATGCTGGATTACAGACTATATAAGGGTATACTACTCTTTAGCCCAATCTGGGCACAAACATCAGACCCCTCATTGCACACAGCTCTAAAGCTGTTAAGACCCAAATCTCTATTACACAAAGCCAATAGTTGACATCACCTATGCAAGAACAGTACAACTCTCCACATTGGCAATGTTATATAGCTCCACATAACCCAGCTCCACCACACACCCAGTTGGAACAACCCAACATTGCAACACAGCCCTATAGCCTCACTTGTGCTTTTCTCTATAGCCCCCACTAGTCCACAGCACCACAATCAAACAATACAGACCTACTGGCCCACAGTACCACAACCTCACAGATATCCCTCTCCATCATAACCTACCTGATACTAAACTCTAGAGCCCTACTGTCGCATTACTCTACAACCTCATTCGATCGCAATCACACAGACCCAGTAAGACTTATATATATATAGCACAGACCAAAAGTTTGGACACACCTTCTCATTCAAAGAGTTTTCTGTATTTTCATGACTATGAAAATTGTAGATTCACACTGAAGGCATCAAAACTATGAATTAACACATCTGGAATTATATACTTAACAAAAAAAGTGTGAAACAACTGAAAATATGTCTTATATTCTAGGTTCTTCAAAGTAGCCACCTTTTGCTTTGATTACTGCTTTGCACACTGCTTGGCATTCTCTTGATGAACTTCAAGAGGTAGTCATCTGAAATGGTATTCCAACAGTCTTGAAGGAGTTCCCAGAGATGCTTAGCACTTGTTGGCCCTTTTGCCTTCACTCTGCGGTCCAGCTCACACCCAAATCATCTCGATTGGGTTCAGGTCTGGTGACTGTGGAGGCCAGGTCATCTAGCGTAGCACCCCATCCCTCTCCTTCTTGGTCAAATAGCCCTTACACAGCCTGGAGGTGTGTTTGGAGTCATTGTCCTGTTGATAAATAAATGATGGTCCAATTAAAAGCAAACCGGATGGAATAGCATGCCGCTGCAAGATGCTGTGGTAACCATGCTGGTTCAGTATGCCTTCAATTTTGAATAAATCCCCAACAGTGTCACCAGCAAAGCACCCCCACACCATCACACCTCCTCCTCCATGCTTCACGGTGGGAACCAGGCATGTAGAGTCCATCCGTTCACCTTTTCTGCGTCGCACAAAGATACGGTGGTTGGAACCAAAGATCTCAAATTTGGACTCATCAGACCAAAGCACAGATTTCCACTGGTCTAATGTCCATTCCTTGTGTTCTTTAGCCCAAACAAGTCTCTTCTGCTTGTTGCCTGTCCTTAGCAGTGGTTTCCTAGCAGCTATTTTACCATGAAGGGCTGCTGCACACAGTCTCCTCTTAACAGTTGTTGTAGAGATGTGTCTGCTGCTAGAACTCTGTGTGGCATTGACCTGGTCTCTAATCTGAGCTGCTGTTAACCTGTGATTTCTGAGGCTGGTGACTCGGATGAACTTATCCTCTGCAGCAGAGGTGACTCTCGGTCTTCCTTTCCTGGGGCGGTCCTCATGTGAGCCAGTTTCTTTGTAGCGATTGATGGTTTTTGCGACTGCACTTGGGGGCACTTTCAAAGTTTTCCCAATTTTTCGGACTGACTGACCTTCATTTCTTAAAGTAATGATGATCACTCATTTTTCTTTACTGCTTTTTTCTTGCCATAATACAAATTCTAACAGTCTATTCAGTAGGACTATCAGCTGTGTATCCACCTGCTTTCTGCCCAACACAACTCATGGTCCCAACCCCATTTATAAGGCAAGAAATCCCACTTATTAAACCTGACAGGGCACACCTGTGAAGTGAAAACCATTTCAGGTGACTACCTCTTGAAGTTCATCAAGAGAATGCCAAGAGTGTGCAAAGCAGTAATCAAAGCAAAAGGTGGCTACTTTGAAGAACCTAGAATATAAGACATATTTTCAGTTGTTTCACACTTTTTTGTTAAGTATATAATTCCACATGTGTTAATTCATAGTTTTGATGTCTTCAGTGTGAATCTACAATTTTCATAGTCATGAAAATACAGAAAACTCTTTGAAAGAGAAGGTGTATCCAAACTTTTGGTCTGTACTGTATATATATATATATATATATATATATATATATATATTTTAGAAACATCATTTTTAATGCACTGTACATGTATATATTTATTGCAGGGAAGCATCATCAATAGGAAAATGTATAAATGTGTTGTGAAAGGGAACGTAGCGTTTCAAGGTTTGCCTAACATAATTATTCAATATGTATGTGGATAAAGAAGCTTAGCAACGTAATAACCCTGAGAAATGTTTCTATGGTTGGTGCCTATTCCACCCACACGGTGTCATGGAGATATACACACTAATACCCTTTCAGTTCTTTCCAGCCTTCACTTTCTGTTCTTTCCTTTCATGTAAATTCAATTTAAGGTATGCTCTGCAAGGCCAACTATCTATGATACATTTCATTAACTTCATAAAAACATTCCCAGATTTTCCAGGAGACTTTCCCAGTAGACCAGATTGGTGCACACAGCACAGTGAATATGATCATCTACTGATTCTGTATCTGGTGTGAAATCAAGCCACTTGCTTGAACTATCCATTTTTATTGTCAAGTTTTTTATATGTTTGTACCTCATGTATAATTAGCTCCATTGCAGCTTCATTGCAGCTCCATAAAGCAAGACAATGTTTCTCCCTGCCTCTGCTCCAACCTGTTTGGCCTTGCTCTGCTCCAACTTAGAGCTGTTACAGCAGTGGTTGTGGAACCACAGGGTTAACCAACATATTTGGCTTTGGGCTAAACCTAGCCGTTCAACCCCTATATAGGGATGCGGGCTTTGCTGCAAGGTAGCCACCATGCTGCTACCTATTGGAGTAATTATAAAGGAGTAGTCTTTGTGTGGTTAACAGATGACCCACAGGTGTCAGAGACACCAGTGCAGAACACCAAGCGGTTAGGCAAAATGTACTCAGGGACAGTACGAGGTCAGGGCTAGCAGAATACATGCAATATGGTGACAGATCAAGGCAGGCAGCATAGCATTAATACGGATAACAGGAACAGGTCAGGTCAGGTAGCAGAGGGTCAGAGGTTGTTACAAGGCCAGACAAGAAATTACAGCACACCTAGCAGGAACAGTGAACTATAAGATCTATTGCTCAGACACTCTGTCACTGGGAAAGGTGCCTTAATGGGGTTGTCTCACTTTAACAAATGGCATTTATCATGTAGAGAAAGTTAATACAAGGCACTTACTAATGTATTGTTTTTATCCTTATTGCTTCCTTTGCTGGTTTGAGTCATTTTTCCATCACATTATACACAGCTCGTTTCCATGGTTATGACCAACCTCCAATCCAGCAGTGGTGGCCATGCTTGCACACCATAGAAAAAAACGGCTGGACTATGCGCATTCCTGTGGTCCCAGCCACCTGAGAGGCCTGCACTTTTTCCTATATTGTGCTACCAACGCTGATGGATTGGAGGGTGGTTGTAACACCTGGAAACGAGCAGTATATAATGTGATGGAAAAATTAGTCTAGCCAGCAAAGGAGGCAATGAGGACAATCACAATACATTAGTAAGTGCCTTGTATTAACTTTCTCTATATTATAAATGGAATTTGCTGAAATGAGACAACCACTTTAAGTACCCAAGGCTTGCCAGGCATTGACAGGTGAAAATTAGGATGAGCAACTGCTGGCCCTTTAAGAACCGCAAATTCCCTTACAGATGCAGGAGGAGAGGCCTAGCTGGCAAGCAGACCGCAGCTTGCAGGAGGGAACAAAGCATACCCAGCAGCCAGAACTGCCTATGGAAGGACAGCTGTAGGTGGGTATGCCCCACTGGGTAAGATATACATACTGTAGTTAATGCTTATTGAAATTTGCATAGAAGATCCACACCCTTCCAGAGCAAAAAGTTTCATTTCTTTGCTATTTTGGATTGATGTTCAATTTGTACAACCACACTCCTGTCTTCTTCTGGCACCAATCTTTGAAATTTTGTCTGCAGGCTCTTGGATGTTGTAGACTACTCAAGTGACACCAGCTGGGGATTCCCTTTCCAAAGTCAATATGCCTCTAGGGGGAGTATTTGATAACGAAGATCAAATAACTCCTTGGATTTTGCCCCCTCCATCTTGTTTATTCCTAAGCCAAATCCTTACCGACATGATAAGGCCACTTGCTGGTCAAAGGTTGGTCTGTAACAATACGTCAACCATAAAATTTTTGCGACCTTGCAGTACTTCCATATGTCTCTAATTTCATACTGAAGCATGTAAAAATTTTTATGGAAAGTTCCATATGTACCCAAAAGGAAAATAAATGTGGCATTTTCCATCTGATGTATCTGATGTCCTTTTTACGTAGGATCTCTCCCTAGAAATACCTTTAGCATGAAGAATCCACTAATCTCCTATAGCGACTACTACCATTGAGCTCTGTCAGTATAATATTATGTGATCCTTTCTTCCCTTTGTTTGACTGGCAGGGCTGTTGTCATTCAATGCAAGGAGGTTTTCTGTCCACCGATCAATACATATCTCTGTAATGTCACAAAACATACAGCGAGACATTCTTAGAAGGTGACATCACTAATTAGCTTGATTGAAGTAGGAATTGATCCCTGTAATCAAAGTAATTTCTAAAAAATGATGAACTGTGACGAATGCTGACATGGATGGCCAGTTGATAAATCAGGGTAAATGCTTTTATGCCTCCATAATATTAAGTTAGAGGTTTTACATTTATCTTATTTGGACTTACACAAGGAATGTATATATAAACGTCTAATGTTGTAGCTTTCAAACTAACCTAGCCCCTGTACATTGGGTGGTATACCCCTTTAAAACTGGATGTATGAGAGTTCCTCACTTTAAAGTTTTTCCTATAGTACGGCCTTCAAAAGGCCATGTGTCCAACATAGAATCAGAGATGTTTGATATGTTGACAGTTATAGATAGTAGAATGTTTGGCAACTGTGGATTTGCCTGAATGGGCATGTACAAGGAAATAATGGGTGTAATTTTAAGAAAATACTCCACCTTATCCAAAACATTCCTTCATTTAGGATGTGATCAACCATTTATAATGAACAGTGCAGTCTAGATAGGTGTCTAGCATATCAGCTACTCTGCAAGTTGTATAAGTAATGGCTTGGTCTTCAGCTAGGACCTCATAGAGCCTTTTGCTTGCATGACTCTGAAACTGTGGGTTACACAGTTATCTTGTGACCTCACTGTTTCCCTATAGGAGGAGAGCGCAAAGCCTGCATGAAATCTGACTCAATACCCAATGGGGAAATTGAGGAAGAACAACAGTGATTCTACAATGACCAAAATATGCCATGGAGCTCTAGAATTATGGTGACTGAGGCTAGGTTCCTCCAGTGTTCCTCAGCTGCCCTCACTGACAAAGGTCATCATCTCCTACAAGAACAAATGGGAACAACAATAAGATGATTTATATTTCCTAAGAACCAATTTAGGAGAGAATATAAAGAAACGAAAATGATCTCTTCAAGGAAAGAGCAAGGCTCAGTATTCCCGTCAAGAAGCAATAAAAATCATGAACCACCGCACTTATGGGTTTGCTATATTGGAAAGTTGTGTAACAATTTCTGCTTTTCATGACATCACTTTTCTCTATTTGTGGCTTAATTAAACTGTCAGCAGTTAATTGATTGTACATGAGATACTAATAAAAGATGCCTCATAGAGGCATAGAAATTACAGATTTTGTCAATCACTGTATCTAATAGTTTTCACATTTGGCTGTGATCTTACAATTTATATTTAAAAACATCTCCATAATTTGGAGTTTATTTAAAGGGATGTAGGGCTGTTATAATGAGCATTTACCACCCCCTCCCCCCCAAAAAAAAATTCACTTTTAAAGGCTTTAGAAAATTACTTTTGTTAGAATGGTCCCCTGGTCATAAGCCGCTAATACAGTGTTTGAATCGTTATTTTAAATTTGAAAATGCAATATTTTAAAGGAGGAGGAGCTTAAAGGTATTGTCTGTGATCAGAATATTGATGGCCTTCCTCTGGTCTGTGTCCAAGTCTCTGCACCCCCCACTGATTGGCTGTTTGAAAGAGTTGTGGCACTAGTGCAAGTGCTGTGGCCTCTTCATTGTGTGTAGGATATTGTCTGCCTGCACATGTCTACTTGAATGGGATGAAACTCTAATACCAGCCTCTACTGCTTCTAAGATGGTGTACAGGAAGATGGTCCCATGTTAAGAAAGAAGAGCACTCAATATCCGGAATACATGGAATCAATTTAATAGTTAAAAAATATACCAATATACACATACAAGGTAAGAATAACGGCACTATAACAAGACTATAACAAGGTCGCTATATAGCAATTAATATATGGACGTGTCAGCCGTATATCATTTGATCCATAATTATAAATAGTACATACAATTCATATTGTGAAACCTCCTAAAAAAGAAGAAACCTGCAGACACATTAAATCTACTCGGAGAGATTCGCATATCTGTTGTTGGTGTATAATATCATGGTTTTGTAGTTTTAATGTGTCTGCAGGTTTCTTCTTTTTTAGGAGGTTTCACAATATATATATATATATTGCTATATAGCGACCTTGTTATAGTCTTGTTATAGTGCTGCTATTCTTTCCTTGTATGTGTATATTGGAATATTTTTATATTTTTTAACTATTAAATTGATTCCATGTATTCCGGATATTGAGTGCTTATCTGCATTTAAACATAAATTTACTTTTTATCTATTGGATTGGGTGTGTCCATACAGATAGTGCACCTATCCATAGTAAGCAGACTGAGTGAGCCGCCCTATATTGATATATTTTTTAAGAAAGAAGAGGCAGCTGAAGTTGTGCAGCCCCTTCTAACACCTGACCAGTAGGAGTGCTGAGGTTTGAACCCCCCCCCACTGATCTTACATTAATGGCCTATCTTGAGGATAGGCCATGAATAGCTACATCTTCGAAAACCCCTTTAATGAACTCTTCGATTGATCCTTCTGAACGGACTGCCAAATGATCAAGGGGATAAGAAGAACAGTGGTTGTCTCTGTTTGCGGCCATTTATATGTGTTGAAAAGGGAATATCATTGTTGTACCAGGATGACTTACTATACTGCCCCTAGTGTTAAACCATGTATAAGCTAGAAGGATTTTCATGTCTGACTGGAGTTGTCCTTTAACTATCAACATATTTTCACTTCCATGTCTTTTTACAGAAGAGCAGTTATAGATTTTTGTTTATGCCTTGACATTTGTGACTTTCCACCGTTATGGACTCATCAATAAACCTGGCTGCTATGAGTAAATATATAATCTGTTGGAAAGCTTATTTCCTCTGGACTTTTATCTGTCAGGATTCTGTGTCTATCCTTGGTGTTGACCTAAGACATCAAAGAAAATCACAGTTATTCCGTCTTAGGAGACACAGGATTGCTTCAGGTTTTCAGTGTAATGCCGAACGTTATAGTCTTGACTATGATAAATATTCATATATTTATATTGAATCCAGATGTCTCCTCACATAAATCATTAAGCGGCTACTTATATGATTCCTAGTGCATTCCCTGCATAACCATTCATATGTCATTGGCAGCAGCAACAGTACGGTCTTCTTCAGAACAAATGGCCAGCTTCACATGATTGTGTGCAATCTGCAAAACATTCTCCATTTCCCAGACTTAACACTGCTCCTCTGACCTGAACTCACAACATCACCATGACTAGTGATGCTGTGAGTTCCTGCTTGGTCACAGGTTTACTGTACTGTACTCACACATTATGTGAATACAGTATGGCCGACCTGCAGTCAAGCCGGGATCTCTCAGCATCATAAGTCATTATGATGCCGTGAGTTTGGGTTAGAGGATCAGTGTTCAGTCTGGAAAATCTTGCCATTACGCAGAGCATGTTTCTCGGGCTGAACACACATGTCAAATTAGCTTTTCTATGGTTTCAAAAAGTATTTTTGTAGGCATCATGGACCTCTTTCTAAAAATTGTGCTTTAGAAAATTTTGTATATGTAATTTTTATGTATATTAAAAGGGGTTTTGAAAGAATGGGGGAGGGGGGGTGTCAAACTAAACTTATCTGGATTACTTACCTACCGGTACTTCCTAGCACTGGTTCCCCGCTCCTTCTTCTCCACGCCTTCAATTCTCCGCTGGGCTTCATCAATGTCAAAATCTGGTTTGAGACTGGTTCCCTTTTGTGATGTGACAATCAGTCATGACGTAAGGGGAACCGGTCACCACCATTGACAGTGATTGGTTGGGACAATATCAAAGTGAATGGTGACATCGATGGAGCCCTGCAGAACATTGAGGAAAACTAGCGCCTGGAGGCAGGTAAGTAATCCTTCCTTTACAGGTCTCGCTAAATTCCTGCACAACCCCTTTAAGGTCCATGCAATACATTTTTTAGTGAATTTTATCTTTTTTAAACTATTTTTGAATATGATGTCCCACTGATTTTGACGTCATGTATGGTTTCTAATCCATAGCTGAAGTGTAACTAGAAGCTTATATGATCTGATATAACTCAGGCCTCCCAAACCTTGTAAGCAATGATTTCATGCTGTTCGGTTCTGCTGGGTTTTCTCTATTCGAGCTTATGACTTTCATCAGATGGTTGCAGGATTTTTGTAAGAATTTCTGCACAGCTGTAATATTTCTAGGTTATATTCGTCTGCTGTGACTTTAATCTTCAGATAAAAAAGATTTTGTCTTAGAAGTAGAGTTTTTTCTCTGTGGTTTGTGAAGCGGGATCACTTGATGATCTTACAGGCGTTTAAGGTTACAGAATCAGGTCAATAACATTAATGCAATCAATTGCATTGATTATCTTCTATTTCATGTTCTGAGCAGTAGAACTATGCGGAGATGACATTGTGGGGACACGCAGAGAGTTTTTATGCAGCTCAAAAGATTTCTATGGAAAATGATTCACTCAAATACAACAATTGTCTTGTTATTGAATAGGAAATTCTCAGTTGGGGGAGGAAGCGATTTCCATAGAGGAGCAACTTGGATGCCATGAGCTCTGAGGAACCCCAACCAGCTGTGAATGAGTCTATAAACCGTTGCATCACATTGTTATATCAAATCCATACACATTATACAAAGCAGATCATTACCTTAGTTTGAATTTGCCTAAGGACTTCAATTTCCCATGAAACAAATTTAATACAATATTGAGACAGGCCAGCAATCGAAAGCCTTGACTGACTGCAGTTCATCACACAACCACTGGGTGGCCGCACATAAACACATATAGGCTAGACACCTTGTGATACAATATCACAAAATCATGTTTTTTATTTCTTTATTTTTAAAAAAGCTCTTGATATTGCACATACATCTTGGGATATGTTGAACCATGAGAAAAGGAAGGACATATATGTATAGGCACGTATATAGTGTGAAGTTTCATCCAGCCTGGCTACACAATAAATTAATTTTCTTCTTATGATCTTTGTGCTTCAAGACTCTATGACCACATGTCCCAGTCTATCAAATAGGTCCTTGCTAAACCTCTAGTTCTTATTCTATCTATCTATCTATCTATCTATCTATCTATCTATCTATCTATCTATCAAAAACAAAACAAGAGAACGGTCCCGATAAGCGGACTGAAACGTCGCAAGGGTGAATAAAGGACTTCACTTTTTCTACTTATTGGATGTGCTGCAGATTTTTGTTTTCCATGGAAGTTTTGATGTTTGGTCACATTTCAACTGCTGGCAATGTTGATTGTGCCGCCATGAAATCCCTTCTTTTCTATCTATCTATCTATCTATCTATCTATCTATCTATCTATCTAATATCTATCTAATATCTATTTATCTATTTATTTATCTATTATCTATCTATCTATCTATCTATCTATCTATCTATCTATCTAATATCTATCTATCTATCTATCTATCTATCTATCGCTCATCTCCAATAGAAACGTTTCCATGTAGACTCAGTGCAGATCTCCCATCCTGTTCACGATTGCATTAATGAAAAAAAAAACATGTACAGAACAAATGATATTTTCCTATGTCTCATGCGAGCCCTAAACGCTTTTTTCCACGATTTTGACATTATTACGATCATCAGATTAAATACATTAGAAGGTTTTGCAGCTGTTTTAGACTGTAACAAGGCCACAGCAATTTACAGCTCGTTTCCGCACTACCTGTTTTGACAGCTCCTTTTTTGTTATATTTCTAGGTTTTTTTTTTTCTTCTTTTTTTTTTGCTTTATTTCTCCAAAGAGGGTAACACCAGCGACTAATGAAGCAGTGTGGAGGCTGTCAGGAATCCCTATCTCCCTACCTCGCATCCTGTCATGATGCAACCGTTTAATTGAGGCCGCTACTTAGTTTATTGTAAACATACTTTTGTTTGTTGTGCGCCGAATGCAAAGGATTCTGGGGCAATTTATTTGCAGTGTAAACATATTGGTTGGAAGTCATTAATATGACATTCACATAACCATAATGAAGCGTAGAAGACGTGGAGATTTGGCACCACTGAAATACCCAAAGGACATTAACTGGGAGTCTTAAAACTAAAACTATTGGAAACAAGATATTTTTACCTCTCGTTTGGGAGTAATATAATTGCATTTTGTGGCTATAGCAGATGCTGGGGACAGCTGGTAGAGTAGGATTTTTTTTGCAGTCTTCTATCTTTTGTACTATACAGATAAAACCCGGTATAGCTCGCACAATATAAAAAAAACAATGGCTGCTTCTTAATCTGACGCTTGATAGACTGGCTTTTGTGTGCGCGTGTAATATTGAAGATTTGTTTAGACTGCAAACATATTTATTACATAAGCTCCAGAGAATAAACAGCACATGCTCGCCGCTTCATTTGAAGCAATGAAAAGATCTGAGTCCTCTTTTGACGACCTTTCTAGATACTTAATTGAAACCAAATATTTGGAACTTGGAAATTGGCAGCAAAAAGATAACTGGCATTCTCACTCTCGTTCTCGTTTCTGTCCTTTGGTTATCATAAGCATTTTATTCTATGATTTTGTTAGGCTTTTTTTTGGTGGGCTAGAAATCCACAATTTAGCACGTTTGGGTAGAATGATCAATTTAAAGGAATATTAAGGAAAAAATAAATCAAAAAGATTTAATGAGCGGTGGGGTGGGGGGATAAGTTTTACAGATTTGCTTCCTTGAAAGGCTTAAAGGGATATTCCCATTTTGTAAAGTGATTATAACTAATCACTAAGGATGAGCGAATTGATTCATACTGAACTGGGTTTCGAAATTTTTGTGACTCATTTTGGACAAATGAGGAGAGAGAAAGAAAAGAGAGCGAGAGCGGAGAGAGAAAACCTAGTATACTATTCTGGGTTTCTTGGCAATATATATGCTGGAGAGCCTATGCCAGAGAACGCCTATTATGTGAAATACGTGTGTGACCAGGCAATGCCTCTCTGGGTTTTTAGGAAAGATATCCAAATTAGCTTGCTTAAGTCTATCTGATGTTGGCAGATGTAAGATGTGCTAGTTTTCATATTTTTTCCTAGAAACCCAGAGGAATGTTGATGACTGGCTTCAGGGATGGATTGGCCATAGACCTTACAGCGAAATTTCCCGGAGGACCGTTGCCCAGGGGCACTACCCACGGCTGACCAGTGAAAGTTTTTGGGGATGTATTTTGTGCTGCTGGCAGTGTTTTGTGATGGACTGCGGTATTTGGCTCTGTTGGGTGGTATAATGTGCCACAATATGGTACTGCTGGCCCTGCCTTCCATCAATTTGGACCTGCCTACAAAATGGGGTCACTTTTAGTATTTTTTCCAGGGCCACATTAACCCCTTCAACCCCGGGTCTGTTTTCACCTTACTGCCCAGGCCATTTTTTGCAAATCTGACATGTGTCACTTTATGTGGTAATAACTTTGGAACGCTTTAACTTATCCAGGCCATTCTGAGATTGTTTTCTCGTCACATATTGTGCTTCACGACAGTAGTAAATTTTTGGCAAAATATTTTATTTTTATTTATAAAAAAAATACCAAATTTACCAAAAATTTGGAAAAATTTCCAAATTTCCAAATTTCAATTTCTCTACTTTCTAAATACATAGTAATACCTCCAAAAATAGTTATTATTTTACATTCCCCATATGTCTACTTTATGTTGGCATCATTTTATAAATGTTATTTTACTTTTTTAGGACGTTAGAAGGCTTAGAAGTTTAGAAGCCATTTTTCAAATTTTCACCAAATTTTCCAAAACCATTTTTTTAAGCACCAATTCAGATATAAAGTGATTTTGATGGGCTTACATAATGAAACCCATCCATAAATGACCCCATTTTAGAAACTACACCCCTCAAATTATAAAAAACTGCTGTTACAAACTTTGTTAACCCTTGAGGTGTTCCACAAGAATTAAAGGGAAATGGAGGTGAAATTTCAAAATTTCACTTTTTTAGTAGATTATTCATGTTAATAATTTTTTTCTTGCAACACAGTGAGGGTTAACAGCAAACTAAACCTCAATATACATTGCTCTGATTCTGCAGTTTGCAGAAATACCCCATATGTGGTGGTAAACATCTATATGGGTTTGTGGCAGTGGTCAGAAGTAAAGGAGCGCCATATGGATTTTGGAGGCAGATTTTGCTAGAATAGTTTTTAGGCACCATTTTGTAATTGAGAGACCCTGATGTACCCCTACTGTGGAAACCCTCAAAAAGTGACCCCATTTTGGAAACTACACCCTTCAACGAATATATTAAGGGGGGTACTGGCCACTTTGACACCCTAAGTGTTTTACGGAATTTGGAAACACTTGGCTGTGAAAATGAAAAATTTCATTTCTTCCAATAAAATGTTGCTTTAGACCCAAATTTTTTTATTTTCATAAGGGGTAACAGGAGAAAAACACCCCATAATTTGTTACCCATTTTCTCCTGAATACGGCAACACCCTATATATTGTGGTAAACTGATGTGGGGGCACATGGCAGGACTCAAAACAGAAGGAGCGCCATATGGATTTTACAACACAGATTTTGATGGAATGGTTTGCGGGAGCCACTGATTTTTATTTTTTTGAGTTAATGTCTTATGTGGGGGCTCATTTTTTGCGGGATGAGCTGTGAGCTGATGTTTTCATTGGTACCATTTTGGGGTACATAAGACTTTTTGATCGCTTGGTATTAAACTTTTTGTGAGTCAAGGTGAAAAAAATAGCAATAGTTTTGGCATGGTTTTTGTAAAAATTTTTTTACAGCATTCACCAGAGAGGGCATGTGATATTTTTATAGAGCAGGTTGTTACGGACGCAGCGATACCCAATATGTCTAACTTTTTTATTTTTGGAAAGTTTTACACATTAGATTTATTTTTGAACAGAATAAAATCTTTTTTTGTGTTGCCATTTTCAGAGAGACATATTTTTTTTTATTTTTCAGGCGATTGACTCAGGTAGGGTATCATTTTTACGGGACAAGATGACGGTTTGATTGGTACCATTTTGGGTTAAATACGCCTGTTTGATCGCCTGCTATTACACTTTTTGTGAGGCAAGAGGGAAAAAATGCTTGTTTTGGCATAGTTTTTATTTTTTGCAGCATTCACCTGGGGGGCCATCTCATTGTAATATTTTTATAGAGCAGGTTGTTACGGACGTGGCGATACCAAATATGTCTAACTTTTTTATTTTTGGAAAGTTTTACACATTAGATTTATTTTTGAACAGAATAAAAATTTTTTTTGTGTTGCCATTTTCAGAGAGCCATATTTTTTTTATTTTTCGGGCTATTGTCTCAGGTAGGGTATCATTTTTGCGGGACAAGATGACGTTTTGATTGGTACCATTTTGTAAGGGAAGGTGACCAAAAAAATGTCTGTTTTGGCACTGTTTTTTTTTTTTTTTTTTTTACTGCGTTCACCTGGCGGGGTGGATGATGTGATATTTTTATAGAGCCGGTCGATATAGACACGGCGATACCTAATATGTATACTTTTCTTTTTTCCCCATTTTTTTTACAATTTTTTTAACTTTATTTTGGGAAAAGTGTACTTTTTTTTTACTTGAAGCTTTTATTTTTTGTAAAACTTTATTTTTTTTCACTTTTTTCACTTTTTTCCCCACTTTATTTAACCTTTGGGGGTCTGATCCCCTTTACAATGCATTACAATACTTCTGTATTGTAATGCATTGGCTGTAAGTGTATTACTCAATGTAATACACTTACAGCCTGCTTCCTGTGCGATCCAGGGGGCTGGATCGCACAGGCAAGCAGGGATAGCAGCCACGATGCCTAAGGAAGGCATCGGGCTGCTATCCAAGCCATAGGGTCCCCGTCACAGCAGCACGGGGACCCGATGGACCCCCCCTTCCTCCAGCCCGCATCGCATGTGCTGCGGTCAGCGCTGACCGCGGCACATCGAGGGTTAATACACCCGCATTGGTGAAAACACCGATGCTAGCGTACGCAGCAGGGGTCCGGCTACTGGGCACAGCCGGTCCCCCGCAGCTGATCGGGCGGGCGCAGCTCACGTCCCGCGGCGGAAGGTTAAGTTCCCAGTCTGCCCCTGACTGGCCCTCCATAAGAAGAAATAGTACCCCAACCAAGGCCTCTCAGGCAGTCAAGCAAAGGTCTGTTAAAGAGGAGTTACCCAGAAAGAGCTAGGTTCCTGGTATGAGACACTCAGTATTCCTTTCTTTTTGAAAAGCTTGCATGTCTTATTTCCAAAGAAGCATTATGTGGGAACACAAGCACAGCAATAAATAAAAAATCTTATTATGGAAAAGCTCTGATTGAACAGTTTGAGGCTACCACCAGAGGAAAATCTTATTATGAAAAAGCACTGATTGAACAGTTTCAGGCTACCACCAGGGGAAAAAAATATTTTAAAAAAGCACTTATCGAACAGTTGAAATTATTTGTGTCCAAATCAACTTTTTTTGGAAGTTAGGCGAATCGGACCAAAAAGGAATTTAAACGAATTAGCTAATTTTTATATATCAGCAATTTATGATTAGTGGAGTTCCCAATCCCTATAATCCCCTTGCATTTTGACAATGAAAGGGTTGTGGCAAGGGTTTAGCACTTCATCCCTTTCCATGTTTTTCGTGCACATTGGAGCTCTGACCACATGGATGTTTGCTCCGTGCTTAGAAGGTGGTTGGGGGCTGCTGTGCAAGAAATAGGTACATTCACACATTGCAGATTATGTAAGAAATGCAGAAATTCTATGCAGAAATTCTGTTTGGAACCCAACACCCCTATGCAGGTAGTCTAAGGGCACATACACACAGTGGTGGATGCAGATTTTCTGTGCTGACATTTCCACACCAAATTCCACATGTGTCACTTGCAGATTTTGTCATTGATTTGCCCCTGATCTCACCCTTAGCATTGCAAAGGGTGAACTCTTCACTGAAAATCCACACAAACAGTTGAGATGCTGCAGATGTTAGGTCAATCTTTATGCTGAAAATTTGAGCACCGTGTAAATGAGATTTTACAAATCTCATCTACTTTGCTGGTACTGTGTTGCACTGCTGATTTTCAGCATGAAAATCTGCACAGAAAATCTGCGTATAATATGCACTGTTGGGATAATTTATCAAACTGGTGTAAAGTAGAACTGGCTTAGTTGCCCATAGCAACCAATCAGATTCCACCTTTCATTTTTCAAAGGAGCTATCAAAAATGAAAGGTGGAATCTGATTGGTTGCTATGGGAACTAAGCCAGTTCTACTTTGTGTGCATATACTCTTAAGTCCTCTTTACATGGGACGACTGATAGGCCAGAGGTCTGACCCCCACTGATCAAGGTGATTTTTTTTTCTGGTAGCTTAAAGAGCATCTGTCAGTAGGATTCACCCTTTTAAACCAGGTATACTGCCTGGTAGGACTGATCAGGCAGCAGGGGCGTAGCTATAGGGGGTGCAGAGGTAGCAGTCGCTACCTGCCAAGGAGCCTGAGGTTGCTCAAAGACCCTTATGCCACATAAGAAGACACCAGTATTATAGAAAGTGCATACTGGTCAAGTTAGAATTCTGGCTGGAGGAAAGAGGTTAGGTCAAGAATTTGGCATGGGGGGGGAAGGGGGTGCTGTTTCAATTTTTGCCTCAGGCAGCATGAAGGCTAGGTGAACCCCTGCCTCTGGCCACAAATCGATGAGGGAAGGAGGCCCAAGCTGAACTCATGCACCAAGGCCCATGAGCCTTTAGCTATGCTCCTGTCAGACAGACTAAAATAATACCCATTTTGTGAAAATTGGTTGCAACGTTCATATTTATTCTTCATACCAATGGGAGCTTCGTTGCAATGAGGGGTGTGGCCAGCACTGAGGAGCTGAGGTCCACAGAGGGGTTAGGCTCCACCCCTTAGTGCACTGAACACATAGTTGCATAATGAATGAAAGTCATTTTTCTCGGGAATGCTGCAACTGATTTTCACAAGACAGATATCGTTTTAATCAGCAGGGTCAACCTTATCTGGCTGTTTTAATCAGTATGATCCTGCTTACAGGGGCTTTTTAAATACACTGCATGCTTTCTGGAGATGAGGATTGAAATCATGTGTGCCAAAATGTCTTTTAAACACACAAAAAACATTAAAAAACTACACACCCATAGTACTACATAACCCAGTTGGTGTTCAGATTAGGATATATGGACTATAGAACAGATATGTCCAAAACGCATATTCAATAGAAAACACCGCTGCACCACTTCTGACCAGCCGGTGTTTGCAAGTCATGCAGGATTCCCGTTCCTCATTGTACTCTCTGATTGGGGTCTCTTGGGCTCTTTTCCTCCCATGCTAAAACCAATTGTTCTTATAGGTGGGTCAGGGGCAAACATTTTCTTTAAGCATAAAGATTTTAATAAAAAATTATATATATATATATATATATATATATATATATATATATATATATATATATATATAACTATATCTGGGGAATAAAAAAAATTGGGATTCTTTCCCTGTATAATTCTCCTTTAAAAAATTCTTTTTCTGAAACTTTTTTCATACATTTTCATGTAGGACACTATATCGCTTCCCCCAACTTAAATATTCATTGAACAGTAAAGGTCAGATTCTTCTGAATGCTATGGGTGTTAAATCCAGTGTCGAAGACACGCTCATAGTCAAAGCAGCTCTGTATTACCTGTATATTTCTATGCATAACTGTCTTCTTCATCACTGTTATTCCTGCATAAGAACCCTCAAAGAGCTCCTTCTATCACACTCCCAGACGTTCATCCTGACAAGCTTGAACTACAGCAATCTGTTACCCGCATACTCCACCACTGCTCAGTACCACAACATGGAGGATCTGTCATTCGGTAAACGAAAAACAGCCAGCCCATTTTTCACCCTAACACCTACAGTTTCAATTTACATTGTATTTGATTTCTTTTTTAGTTATTTTTTTTTAGTTTGTCTATTTTAAATTCCATTTCTAGATAATGCAATATATCTACTTGAAATTCAATTAACATTGTGGAGTCAGAAAATAAAATCCCCGCATCTGTTTTCGCCGTTGACTCAAAAGAGCCTTCAGAAGTGAAATGTTGAGTGGTTATTCACGTGGCAGAATTAAATCGTCAGTTAACCCTTCACAGCGTCCTGCGTCCTGATAACTCTGAGAGAGAACACATAGTAATAGGACCCGACCAGTTCAAAATGACCAAAAATAACAAACTGTAATCAGAGATGAGCGAATCATCCAAAATTTGCTTCGGCGAATAATCGACGAATTTCTGACAAGATTCATTCTTAATACGAATTTATTCGGTCGAATTTGTGTTAAAAAATAAGCGTTGTTTTGCAAACATTCCTATACAAATTACAAACATACAGTCAGTTTTGTTAAAAGTACGCAATATGTAAGCATTAGCGTAGAAAGTGCGTACGAATCCTTAGCATACTATTGACTCGTGATTACGTCATACGCACAAGGTTAGGCCGCGGCGTACAGTCTTTAGAGGCAGTCCATATGAGCTAGAAAAGTAAGGTGCTAGCTGTCCGGTTAAGTGCATAATTTACTAAAAAACACCATATAATAAGTGCATAATAGGACACATTGCAGTACCTGAAAAAGAATACACACAATGGGCTAAAGTGATTGAACGTTGCTGAACCTGTAAAAACATTATTGCTAAATTACAGCAAAGACAATTATGCAAACATTTTAGTGCTATTTCACATTTGCAAGCGTAAAAGGCTCAGATATACGTTTGAGTCTCTCCTCGTGACTCCTTGGCATGATAAAACACTGGAACACAGTCCAAAATTCAATTGTAATCCACGTGAGGTAATTTTGTAATCCAAAAAGGTAACGTGTAATCCACATGGATAATATAAAATAGCAGCAAATAGAGAACCCTCTTTGCAAAGGGGGCTCCCAAATAACCTTAGAAGGGGGGGGGGAAATAAGCACATTTAGGCGCAACTGGGAATTTTCTGCAGAATGGGGGGGGGAGTCCTGACAAGCCATGTCCATCTGGGTGAGAGTCAAACAGGGGTCAATACAAACTAAACAAAACAAGTGCCAACTAGCTCTCACCCATCAGGTGCAGTCCATGGTGTGGCTCCCATAGGTCCTCCTGAGGTGTCCTTTAAATCAGCCAGTAGTAGTGTTCCTCAGATGAGGGATCTGAAGTCCTCCTCGCTTGAGCTACTACTGAATGACATCAGAGGATGCTCCTGCCACCTGTAGGCCAAGCTCGCTGCTGTGGTGGAACTCCACTGCCCTCTTCTTCCAGAAGTCAGACTTGACCAGGTCCGGGTGGTGGTCATGCTGGTGAGCACTGCAACCACTTGCGCCTTTACTTTTGGATTCTCCTGCCGGGACAGCAGGGGTAAGGACTTCTGGCTGCAGCGGTTGAGGCAAGGTTGCACCCAGGGAAGAAGCCCCAGCTCCCCTGGCTGCTGCTGGCTTCATCTTCCAGAGTAGTTGGTACTGGTGGATCACCGTGGACTGGAACGTAAATGATGAAGTCGTCAGCTGACCCAGATGAAAGGACTGTGATGGTGGTGGCACTGGCAGTCCAGGGATCAGAGGCTCCAGCTGTGGCTGTGGCTTCTCCCTGAATAATAGGGGCTTTGATAATAATGTTAACCCAGTAACTCCCGGGCTTGGATGGTCCAGTACTTGGATGACCCAGTCCTCCACTGCATTCTTGTGGTCCCATAGGGTCTGGGCGTGGGCCATCACCGATGCTGGCACAATTGGTTCTGCCGAATGCAAGGTGTTGTTCTCCTCCTGGGTGGCGAATTGGACGCTCCAGCCACCTCCGCCGCACCAGATGCCTCACGAGCCACAGCAGCCACACCAGCCGGCAAGGCGAATATGGAGTCAGGAGCCGGTGAGACTCTCTTGCACAGTTGTGCTGCTCTGATCTCTGGAGCAGGCGGTGGTTCGAGGCACTCTTCCCCAAAGACCATCTCTCCCCACTTGGGTCGCAGTTCTTTCGCCATGCTGTTTGCTGTGGTCTGACTCTAGATCTTGTTCAGCACTGGCTTGAACTGGAGAGGAGGGCAGAGTAATGAGGGAGGAGTCTTTACTCCCTATACGTGCAAATAGTTAGTTCCCAGTGGGAGGGCTGGTTTTTCCCGCTTCTAAGGGGGGTGTATCTTCACTTTCCGGCTCTAAATCGTCATTTTCCTGCTTTGGGGGGCCGAGGAGGGAGCAAGAAGAATGCGTACATTGCGTATGTAGCGTATGTAACGTTAGTGTTCAACATTTTAAGAACATTTACGAATAATACAAAGCGAATCTGACAAAATCCGGATTCACTTTGGAGTAGGAAAAATGGAGGATTCGATACGAATCTACGAAGCAGCAAATAGATTCGCTCACCTCTAACTGCAATATATGTACTCTTCAAAATCCCTGGAGTAGTTCCCCAGTTCCTCTGCCGTCAGCACTGTGGTCCCCCATCATGGCTATATACATATAGTACATGTAACCACGGCAGTCAATACTTGAGGTGACATGAATATGGCACATTGCCATGTCACATATGACTAGGGTTGAGTGAATCAAAGTATCGGAAGTGGATTTCAATCTGAATTTCAGGGAAAATTTGATTTGCCGCATAGCCGAATTTCCTCGTGCTTCATGGTAACAAATCAATTTTCCCTGAAATGGTAGTAAAAAAAAAATCATACTCACCTCATCCATTTGAGCGTGAAGAGGCCGCCATGGACATCTTGATTAAAGAAAAAACCTCCTGCATGATGTATGACATCACCACGCCAGCCAGAGGGATGACGTCATCACGCACAGTGCAGGATCTTGAGTCAAGATGGGCTTGGCGACCTCTTCGCACTCAAATGGATAAGGTGAGTTTTTTTTTTTTTAACTGATTAACCCCTGAAATCCCTCATTTTTCATCTGAGATGTCATGATCAGCAATGAACACGACATATGAGGGGTTTAATGACTGGGGTTGGTTGCACAATCTCCATTCCCCGCCATTTGAAATTCGGCGAAGCAGCCAAATTGAATTTTTGTAAACTTCACTCATCTGTACAAATAACACATCATTGTGCTGCAGATTTACTTTCAAGAGCACTGACAAGATGGACTATAATGCACAGATAATGCAGTAGATTCACCTGAAGTTCTATGTAAAATGAAAGATTACACCTCATGACTTGTCAGTAAGTCAAGCTGATTGACAAACTCAGCTCTACCACATCTGTTTTTCTATAGGTTTGTTTTACTTCATCTCTTGCACTTCTTTGTTCTGATTTCTTTTTTTTTTATCCTGATCATATTAAGCTGTCAATCATTCCTAAATATAAAAAGCCGACACTCACTAGCATCTTATCTTGGTCAGTTTTCATGTATGAGATTTAATCAAAGTTTCTCTCACCTCTGCTTCTTATCTTGGAGGAATGGAACAGTAAACAAGGATTGTACCTCTGAAGATTACAAGTGAAGGAGAAAAAATAGATTTCTCAAAGAAGTGCAGCAATGATAAGCAGCATTTTCCTGTCCTGACTCATGAATGTGTATAGTCAGTGCGCTAACAGAACAATACGTGTCATAGGACTGGAGCAAAGGCCTAACCTGAAGATCCTAGGTCCCTATCATCCCATGTCATATTTCCATCATATGGCCAGAAGAACCTCTTGAGCTCCCTCTAGCTCCAAAGAGGTAGTCCAGCCATGAATAATAGCATAATGGGACATCATTCCCACATCTCTCAGCACTCCACACAGTGTGCCACTAGGTTCCTTCAGGAATAAAGAGTGATAAACCCCTTTAGCACATAATGCTTTAATGTCATTTCCAGATAGAGTTGTCTCCTGCTCTAATTCATGGACCTTGCTGTCAAGTCAGAATCTGGCCCTACAAAACAATGCTTTCTCCCTTTGAGATTAGTCTTGGTTGAGTCACCCTTCAGAAAGATTGTCCTCCATCACAGCCTTACTTTTCTACAAGGGATAGGCGAAGAGAGTTTGAACAAGTATCAAGCTGTCCAGTACCTTGATGGAAGAATTTACCAATGCCACCATTTTTTGGGTCCCTTCCACAGGGCATGGGACAAAGTCTATTGGTGCTCAGAGTGGGAGTTTTAAGAATGTTCCCCACCTTTCTTGGTCACTGAAGTTCAGAATGATAATCCAGTTGTCCTCTGAACCTTTGAACCTTTCCATCTTTTATGGAGTTTATATGAAAAAGAACACTACTCCCATCAGCTTACTGCAGTCTTATCTTTTTCCAAGAAATGAAAGAGGAATGTCCGTTAATCAGAGGACTCTGATTTTGTAAACATACTCCTCCCTGAAAATAGTCCTCTGGAGTATTTTCCATTTTTTAATTATATTAAAGGCTTGTCCATTTTGGTCAATCCTATTTTGCAGTGCATTGCCACCAGAGGGGAAATGAAATATTAAAAAGTGCCCAACAAAATCAATGGCCTGTCCATGATTAATGCTTAGATATACCGTACTGCTTTCTCCAGAGTGAGGGTCTCTTTGTAGTAGCTTAGTGATCTGGCTAATAGATCGTAGGTGAAGTGATTGCCCCCTCTCCCCAATAATTCTAAATTTCCTAATGTATTGCTAATCATAAAGCCCAATTAATTCTTGCACTGGTTGCATTGATAGATCCCAGTTCCATTATGTTACGTGTCTATAATACCATGCATCTATGAAATGACTCAGGTCAGCAAAGCTGTCTTATCTCATATTCCAATCTTGTGTGACTTACTGCAATACTAACAAGATGATCATAGATCCCAAAAATGAACGTCTGTATAATATCATTGCAACGTAGAGTTGTAAAACACAGAGACGCTTAATCTATTGCAATTACAGTAACTAGAGAATTTGAGTTGCTGAAGCAATTTAGATTTAAGTTTGAGACTTCATAACTTTTTTATTGCTGTAAAATTCTTCATTTGTTCCAAGGATTTACTCCATTCGTAGCGGTAAATTATACAGAACATTGGCTATTTTGACAATATGTACTTTTTACATGAAAAGAGTTACAGTATATCTTCTAGGCTTAGGCTACTTTCACACTAGCGTTTTTAAATTCCGGTATTGAGTTCCGTCAAAGGGGCTCAATACCGGAAAAAAACGCTTCAGTTTTGTCCCCATTCATTGTCAATGGGGACAAAACTGAACTGAAGACAACGGAATGCTCCTGAAAGCATTCCGTTCCGTCTTCAGACCGGAGAACAAACCGCAGCATGCTGCGGTTTGCTCTCCGGTCCAGGCATCCGCACCAAGACGGATCCGGAATGACCCCCAATGGAAGTCAATGGGGACGGATCCGTTTGGTGTGGACACACCAGTAATCCGGATCTGTCCTCCATTGATTTCCAATGGGGGGTCATTCCGGATCCGGCATACATACACACAGACTACATACAAACAAACATACAGACATACATACAAACATACAGACATACATACATACTCACATACTCCCGGGACGCCGGCAGCAGGTCTTCACGTGCCTCCTGCACGCTGCGATGACGTTTCCCACTGCGCCCAGCAGAGGGCGCTGTGGGGAATCGTCATCACTGCGCGCAGGAGGCGCGTGAAGACGTTCTGCGGCGTCCCGGGAGTATGTGAGTATGTATGTATGTCTGTATGTTTGTATGTATGTCTGTATGTTTGTTTGTATGTAGTCTGTGTGTTGTTTTAATGTGTGTCATGTGTGGGGCCGGAGCGCTGCTCCGGCTCCACACATGTATAGCGTTAGCACGGATCCGTCGGCACCCTTTAGGTGCCGGATCCGTGCTAACGCTAGTGTGAAAGTAGCCTTAAGCTACATGGAATTATATCACCACTGGCATTTATTGTCTTATCACATGGCCAAGACTCAACAAGTGTGCACGATCTTCTCATCCCTAGATAAAAAAAAGTTTAACATTTCCACCCACAATATAAACCTTACTCATGCATGTTTGTCTTCTCTTAGTAGGAGTTTGTGCTCCAGAGCTGCTCTTAGTACAGTAGCTGAGAACAAAAAGTCATTTTGGAGGCAGTGGAGGACTCTCTATGCTCATCCAGTTACACAACCTACATAGATTTCTTTTCTCACTTCTACTCCTCTCCGTCATCCATATCTGTTAAACGATGGACATGTTTTTCCCTAATCCTAGCTCCATGTCTACATACATTTTCATTCATGTCATGTCAACCATGTCTCTATGGCCACTGGTGGTGATTGCCCTTGAAGTGATGTTTGTAATGGTCATGGTCACTTGTGATGCTCCTAAAGGAATTTTTCATGACTTTCAATAAAGTCTATATGGGCCTACAAGTTATCTTATCACATAAAGCAGTGTACCCCAACACCAGTCCCCAGGACCCATCTGCCAGTCATGATTTGAGAATATCCCACAGAATGAATACCTGTGGTAAATCCTGATGTACTGACACTAATTATATCACATGCTAAATACTAAGAAAATCCTGAAAACCTGACCGTTAGGTGGGCCTTGAGGACTGGAGTTGATGAACACTCACATAAAGTCTAAACTGTTTCTCCATCGTTTTCTGTCTTGGCCCATTTGCTCCCCGTTGCACATCTTAAGATCTATGTTGTCCATAGTGGTGAACACCTGTCATGGAACCATAATAGCCAGTGATAGGCAACACATTATGATGCTGGATTGCCAACTAGACAATATCATTGAGTGCATAGGGGACATGTGACAAATTAAATTGTTGCTAGACATTTTTTAACATTTTTGGAATACCCCTTTAAGAAGCAAAATGTCTAGAGGGTAGTCATCTTGGTATTTCAATACATATTTAGATCGTCCCAATTGACTCTGACTCATAGAGATGAATATAAAGGTGCATATGTATTACAACAATTCGTGTAACATTATAGGCATGAGCAGTTATAAAGCAAAATCTATTTGCTATACATGGAAAATGTGGTCATTACAGTTTCATTGGGACACATTTGAAAATTGCCCTGTTAATGTACATTTTACTTTTATAGAAGAAAAATATGTAATATCATTCCCTCATTTGATGTCCTCCAATTTCACCCATTATTTTGTCCGCCTGTGCTATAATATAGGGTAGACGTGACCTTTATCTATGTTTAATCAGGTGTGGGTTTCAATTTTTAAAATGTTTTCACTAAATATGTCACGCTAATGTATAATGCGGCAAATGCTTCATAATATCATTACATTTACTGTGGGTAGTGATTTTGATATTTTAAGAATTTACAATGTCTTAAAATATGGATAATTTATTGGCCAACATCATGAATAAAAATCACCGAAAAGACTTTCATATGAAAAAAAAAAGTATTTTCCCTTTGACTTGCCTTATCATAATCCAGTAATGCATTTCTTATTTCAGTACTTTTAGACTAATAACTGCTTTTTCCAGAAAAGTCCAAGTAAAGCTGTATTTAGATAATGGATGCTGCTGCTTTATTCATTCTTTAAAAGGGTTTTCTGGGATTTTAATATTGATGGCCTATCCTCAGAATAGGTCATCAATATGTCATCAGTAGGGTCCAAATTCTGGGAACCCCACTGAGCTGCTGTACGAAGAGACTGTAATGCTCACCTGAGTGCTTAGGCCTCTTCCTAGGCCATGTGATGTCACATATATCAATCACTTGGCCTAGGTGCAGCCCAGTCCCATTTAAGTGAATGGGACTAAGCTGTGATACCATGCTATAGCCTTTATACATTTGGAGGTGCTTGATAAGCTGCGAGGAGGCCACTGTGCTCACTGACTAGAGTTGAGCAAATCGAAGCATCGGAAGTGGACTTTCATCCGAATTTCAAGGGAAATTCGATTCACTGTGAATCCGAATTTCCTCTTGCTTCGTGGTAACAAATCAATTTTGAAATGGCGGTTAAAAAAAATTCATACTCACCTCATCCATTTGAGTGTGAAGAGGCCCTGCGGCCATCTTGATTGAAGATCCTGTGCAAAATCTCATATGTGGAGACGCATGATGTCAACACACCAACCAGCGTGATGACATCATCATGCACCACACAAGATTTTGTGCAGATTCTTCAGTCAGGATGGTCACAGCGGCATCTTCACACTCAAATGGATGAGGAGAGTATTTTTTTTTCAACAGTTTAACTAAGACCTCACTGTTATTCTCAGATGCCACGATCAGTGATGAACACAGAATCTGAGGGGTTCAATGACAGGGGAAGGGGTCAATTGTCATTCCCCGTCATTGCGTTCACGGATTACAAATAAATGTGCTAAATGACAAAATAATTTGTTACAAAGTGAATTTCTTTTTGAAATTTTCTGAAGCCTCAAATTTTTGAAAACTTTGCTCATTACTATTGATGACCTATCCTGAGGATTGTCCATCAATCTGATAATCCCAGAAAATCCCTTGAAATGAAAAGGTTGAGGACAGAATTTGTGCAAAAAAATCAACCATTTCTCATTGGGTTTTATAGATTGTGCAACTAGGCTTTCTATAACTTTTTCCAAATTGCTTGAAAGGAGATGGGTCTTATCATAATAGGGCGGACTCCATGGAAAAAGAGGTTGAGCCAAAAATCTGACGTTATGTACCAGGATTGCACCACAATTCTGGCGTAAAAGTCTCAAAGTAAACCAACCAATGGTTGCTATAGAGTCAGAGAAAAGTGTCTGTCCTTGCACCACATTTATCATCCAGCCTGAACCCCTGTGATAAATCTGGTGCAGGTCTAGACTGCCTGTCTAAGTTCACACCATGGATAGACTAAGTAAATCTGCCCCCTTCTCTTCAATATATTCTCCGGCGTTTGACACAGTTCAGCAAATATTGTCCGTGCTGTATCAGCTTTTCTGCATCTGTGGCTGAATGGGCAAGTACTGTCTAAGTTTGAACCATGTAAGCCGTGTCTGTAAGCCTTCAGAAAGCCTGGAGATAAATGTGCGCTATTCCTACTTAGGACCTATTGTTCCTGTGAAATAATAGGAGATGTAGCACGTGAGTGCTGGCGAATCTTCCATATGTAGAAGCTAAACTGCAAAGCTCTGGTCTGTATAATTTCTAGTGTTAGGTCCTTACTACTTTAGAGAGGATCTAATAGCAATATTCCTTCAGGGCGCAGACTACATGTTTATTTAATGCACACATATTACTAGTGAACTGGGATGCCGTAGTAGTAAAAAAAAACCACACGGTTTGTCTAAATTAACTCTTTCACAACTAGATTGTGATTCAATATAGTGTTTTGGCCTCAGTATTTCAACATAAATTGTACAGATTCACATTTGTGTGTTGCAATCACACGTGCGACATTAGCGCAACTTTTGTGTGACTTGATTACGCATTTCTGTTGCTTGAAAGTTACACGTGTCTCCCATTTAAATGAATAGAGTTCGACTTCAGCAACTTCAGCAACTTCAGCAACTGTGACTTATTGTTTATTTTTCTATAGCAGTTTTGCACAGTCACATGACTAAAATACCTTTGTTATATTTTTCGCCCCATAAAATATAAGACTGTCCAGGATATCCAAGAAAAATTATATTTTTATTATAAATAAAAGTCTTGATGGTTGCTATCACAACAACATTCTCTCAATGTGATGCAGTACCGCACAATCTGCACTGTCTCTAACAAGCACTCTCCCAGGTAAAACCATTGCACAAACTGTTCTCAGTCATGATATGCCATTCTTCATGACTTCATGAGACATACAGTCTCTTACACAATGTTGCTTAGAGACTGCAGGCTGGTTGCTCTTGGTTACAGGCCTGACTGTTATTAAGACCTTGATAGCTTCCAATATCTACCCACTAGCTGAAGTTGTTCTACTTCTCAAATCCAGCCTCAACAACTCTATGGTATTTGGCCTCAGATGTCTTAGCTAGTCCACTAATCACTTCCACTATTTAGGCTACTTTCACACTAGCGTTTTAAAATTCCGGTATTGAGTTCCGTCATAGGGGCTCAATACCGGAATAAAACGCTTCAGTTTTGTCCCCATTCATTGTCAATGGGGGCAAAACTGAACTGAAGACAACGGAATGCTCCTGAAAGCATTCCGTTCCGTCTTCAGACCGGAGAACAAACTGCAGAATGCTGCGGTTTGCTCCCCGGTCCAGGCATCCGCACCAAGACGGATCCGGAATGACCCCCAATGCAAGTCAATGGGGGTGGATCCGTCTGGTGTGACCACAGTGGTAACCGGATCCACCCTCCATTGACTTTCAATGGAGTTCATGACGGATCCGGCTACACATACACACATACAGACATAGACATACACATAAACATAAACACACACAGACATATACACCTACAAATACACATACATACTTACATGCACCCCGGCCGGTCTTCAGAGCGTCGGAGGGACAGGACGGCGCGCACAGGTGACGATTCCACCAGGCGCCCAGCAGAGATGCTCTGAAGACCTGCCGGGAGCATGTAAGTATGTATGTGTATTTGTCTGTGTATATGTGTGTGTATGTTTATGTTTATGTGTATGTATGTACTGTGTGACATGTGTGGGGCCGGAGCGCGGTTCCGGCTCCACACATGTCACTGCGGCAGGCCTGATCCGGCAGCACCCTTCACCTGCCGGATCAGGCCTGCCGCTAGTGTGAAAGTAGCCTTAGCTAGTTACTTCCAGCATTATCGCTGCCTTTGTTGCAAACATCAGCTTCCTGGCTGACTCTTTAATCTCCTGCCTACTACTGACCATGAGTTCTGTAAAGCACTGCTATTTATAATTTTTCCCACATAACGACCTTATAAACTGACTCAAAAGGACTTACCGTAACGCATCTAGCAGTCTATTTTCCAACAATCATAATACAACTAGACAATAGATGTCCGCATAACCTCAGTGTTGTATACAACACCTTCAATTTCAATGTAATACAGTTATTAAAGTCCATACCTTTTTGTCATACAGTTTGACTTATCTGCCCAAGGAATATCCCTCAGAGTATCTATATGTCAGACTAGCTTCGATATTCCCACCATTAGAGCCTGGACACACACAGTGTTTCACCCTCCCTAGTGCACCTTGTCTTGTGGTACCACAGCTATCTTTTTGCAGTAGTAGACCCACAAAGCACATACTGTATGTAACACATATCAAACAATGAGTATCAACATAATCGCATGTAACACTGGGCACTAAATTGGAGGAAAACATGACATGTAAACCATAATGAGTCAAACGGTAACCCATAGCAACAGTGCTTTATGCAAATTATGTGTTTTCTTGTAAGAGAGGGAGATTTGGTTTCAACTCCCTATTTATGTACTGCATTGAATACAGAAAGGACCAAACTGTAGCACATAACCACTGAAAATGGCTGCCTAACTGACTGATATAGGATTTTTTTTTTAGTAAAGATCTGCTTGAACCTGTGTACATCTATATTGTGAATTACATAGTCTGCCATCCTCATTGTCTGTCTTTCATATGAAGAATCCATTTATGTATTATTGTTGCTCTTGTCTCTTTGTACTCGGCTTTTACCATGCTTGTGGCTTGCTCTATAATTTTCTGCTGTTCAACACATGATACTATTCCTATGCAAACACATCATTTTCATGGAGCTTAAAAGGTATTGACATCTTTTACCAATCGTGTACTTGCCTTATGTGCTGTTACATCATGTTTAAACCTTGTACTATAGAAGCTGAATACAGAAGGAGAAATGTAGTTATCCTCATGATTATGCTGGCGAGCTGCCGGCATTCACAATAACAGCAAAAAAGTGGATATTTAAAGTAAATGTGGATTTGCTTAACAACTGATCTACAATGGACTTGTTTGTTTGGAAGGAAAGCGTTAAAGGGAATGTGTCATCAGAAAATGACTTATTGTTTAAGTCACGTTTTTTATGTCAAATATTTTTGGTGATATTATTTTTAATTTTCCATTTTAATATTTCAACAACAAAGAAATTCTGCGCTATTTGCTCTGGCCACTAAGCCTAATAACAGGTGTCACTTTTTGGTCAATGCAGATCACTTTACTGTAGTTATCTGCTTATCATTGCAGGCAGGATTAGAATGACAGATATCACCTCTATGTATAGATAACACATGATCCACCATTCACAATAGTTAATTGCCAATGCTTATCTATTTGCCTATTTTTGCTATATTTCTGGCACAGATTGCAGCGCAAAGGTCATTTGCGGTGCAATCTGCAACTCTTCCCTGCTTGCACCAGGTCTCAAAAAGGGGGCGTAATGTGTGGGTGGGGACGGGCTGGAAGGCCCATCTCATTTATCATTTTCTACACCTGTTTTAAGCATAGAAAATGGTCTAAATTTAAGCCAGCAAGGAAGCTGGAAGTAGATTTAGACCGGCAGTGGATGCGCTGAAGTTATGTAGATTCCGTCGACTCTTCATAACCCCGACAGATCCACCGGCAGCACTTGGGGTTATTAAGACCGGCGTCTAAAACAGAGTCCCAAATATGAATAGCCACAGTGGTAAATTATATTATTCTGAATGTCTACAGCCACCACTAGGAGGAGTTTAGGAGTAGGGATGAGCAAACCTGTGGACTTTTGGGTTTGTCGAGTTCCGCCTAACTTCTGGTCAAAGTTCAGATTCGGGACCTGAACCTCACTTTATTATTTCCCATTATAACATGGTTATATCGGAAAATAATAGCATTCTTAAGACAGAATGCAAAACAATATGCCCATTTAGGGGTTAAAGAAAATAAAAACTTACCTTCTCCACTTGATCGCACTGCAGCAGCTTCTTGTATCTTCACTGAACAGAACCTGTCAAAGGACCTGCGATATGCGTGATGATGTCACCACATGGGAGAGCACAGTGATGTCTTAAAAATACTATTACTTTCCGATATAACCATGTCATAACGGTAAATAATAAAATCACCCGAACACCGAACCCGGACTTCAGTGAAAAAGTCCGGGTTTGGGTCCTGGTACCTGAACTTGCAAAGTTCGGTACGAATCCGAACTTTGCAGTTTGGGTTCGCTCATCCCTATTTAGAAGTTTACTGCATACGGATCACTGGGAACTGTATGCTATAACTCCTAACTCCCTCTATTGGTGGCTGCAGGTAGACAGAATCTTATTAGATCTGACTGTATTAAAGATATATAAAAAATGTTCGATTACAAAATGTTTATTGAAGATAGACATTCTCTTCTTAAGAGCCATCCAGGGCAGTAGGGGGCGAGAGTTATATTGTGAACCAGTACCATGAGATGGACCTTATATTTTCTACATTATATCTATATACACTACAAATATTGTGAGATATAGAACACTTTGTGGTTTCCCATTGCCCAGATCATAAATGTTGGGGGTACATAATTTCAGTATCTAGGGTAGAAAGTCCGTTCGGTGCATTTAAAATGTAATTCCAGCTAGTTGTACAAATCTCTTACTAAATCCTTCTGTATAATTTTGCTATTTACATGGAATGCAAATGTGCATTCGCTGAATCAATTAAGGAAAACAGATCCCGGCTTTGTCTCAGGTAGCATTTGTATGATATTGCCTAGTCCAAAAAGCTATTAGCCCTAACTTTATCAGAGCTTAGGAACCAATTCAAGTTTTAATGATCATGGACCTGCCAAACTTAATTTGGAACTGACTATTAGCCAGATTATCAATGAACTAAAATCACCGTTTTCATTCTAATGCAATCGGCTACATATAAGTATGATAATGTAATTGCAATGGAATAACTGCAAATGATATTGTGAGTCTTAGACCAATTTCTGTTTTATTACAAGGTGTAATCTTGGTTTAGTTGTCTATTACTATGAATTTTCATGTAAATCGATAACAGATAGAGTATAGATAGATAAGTAGATGATACTTATGATAGATAGATAGATAGATAGATAGATAGATAGATAGATAGATAGATAGAAATAGAGATAGATAGATAGATAGATAGATAGATAGATAGATAGATAGATAGATAGATAGATAGATAGATAGATAGATAGATAGATAGATAGAATATAGAGACAGATAGATAGATGATAGAAATAGATACATTAAATACAGACAGATCACCTGATAGATATGGAGAAGATTGCTGGACATGGGATTAGGTAAATCAGGGGCTTAGTTATAGTGGAAGCAGCTGCTATGGGGCCTGTACTGAGAAAGGGCCTGTCGGAGTAGAAGACTAAAAGATTTTTTTGGCCCCCTCAACCGTGTTAAATATTGACATTATATGTAGTGACCGTATTTACAGTGACATAACACTGTAGGAAAAGGACGGAACGGCTGCTGGGCCTGGTCTGAGAGAGCTATCTTGACTAACCGCAGGTGTGAGGGTTACAGAGGAGAAGGAGGTTGCTGTGGGACCCAGTCAGTTCTAGATACGCCATTGAGGTAGGATGGTTGAGAACAGATATATCAAAAATCTATGCCACATTTTCTGATTCGAGGAGATCTCATCTGTAGGAAACAAACTTAGTATCAGCCCTATTTCTATTTTATTACAAAATGCAAATATTGTTTTGCTGTCCAGTGCTATGAATTTTCATGTAAATAGATCCGACATAGATACCGTGGAAAGATAGATGAAGACAGGTAGACCAATAGAGGTCTAGGTAGACAGATAGATATGAGATAGCTAGAAATGAGATAGATAGATAGATAGATAGATAGATAGATAGATAGATAGATATAACACATATATAAATACATACAAAGAGAGACAAAAAATTAGATACTGTAGATATGAGAAGGATACATAGAGAAAGGAAGATGGATGGATGGATGAATGGAGGGATGGATAGGCTTCTGGTGAGAGAAGACCTCTTCTGTATGAAAAGAACTCGTCACTTCTCTACAAAAGCCTACCGCCCTTTATTCGGGCAATATGTCAAAATATATGCAGATTTAGGTAAAATTCCTCTTTAACTCTATCCATGGGCAGCCCCTACACATTCAGCAAATCTTTCCAGAACCTAGCTTTGTTTTATTGCTAACCATATACTATATCTCAGGAGACACCAGGAGCTTTGATGACTATGTCCTACCAAGATCTAAATAAGTTTTGCATTTCGGATGCTCAGTCCCCTTTAATTTAAATGACAGGTTCTGCCAATTTACAGTTAGCAAATCAGAGACGCTCCCAATCCGGATCTGAAATTAATGGGCTGAATCTTGCCTGAAAGCAGAAGATATGACTTATGTGGATGTCACCCACTGGCTTTTTATGGAAATTATTAATAAATCAGTAATTCCATCTGCAAAGATGTTGTTGTGTTTATAAATATTTAATTTACCTTCAGGTGTCCGTGCATTTTTTTCCTTTCTCAAAGCTTGATGACTTTGCTAGACTCTCAGCAGAACAGGAGCGTGTGTGAAGTTATTAGTGTAATTTCACATGGCTTGTTTTTTGGTGGGAGAATCCGGTTTCATCTGTTCGATCTTATTTGCGTAACTGTCTACAAAAATTCTTTGTAGTGTCTTATCCTGGAACATGGCATTCTGTGCAAAATGATAATAAACTAAATGATACTGATCTATCATTTCAAAATGAGAATTTTGTTTTAAAAGGGGCTGTACCAAAAATAAACACATTTATCAGTAGGGTAGGTGATAAGTGTCTAATCGTTGGGGGTTCAACCACTGGAACCCACACTGATCAGGTGACAGGGGTGTCACTACCATAGTGGCAGACCATGCGACTGCTATGGAGCCCAGAGCAAGAGGAGCCCCAGTCTTAGTTGGGATCATCTCCTCTTCTACTGGGAGTGAAAACTTGGTCAGGACTCTACCCTCTAAAGGAACAACTTTTAGCAAATGAGGCACTGGGAAAATGGCCCAAGGGTCATTGAAAGGGGTTTAGGCGGAAACCCTTCTGTCCTGTGTGGGGGGCCTGGCTTGATCCTTGCTATGTACGCCACTGTCAGGAGAACATAAGAGTCCCATCTTCCCCATTTATTTGCAATGGCGGTTAAGCATGTACGCTGCCACCCTATTCAAAGTCTATGGGACTGCTGGAGTTGAGTGCTATACTTGTCTATCTTCGGCAGCCCAAAGAGACTGAAGTGGCAGTGCACATGCTGCTCCATTCAAACTGGTGTTCCGGGCGAGCAGTCTATTCCCCACCAATCACTTATGACCTATCCTGTGTATATGTGTAAATTGGATAGGTCTCCTGTTAATCTCAGGACACTCCCCTTTAATATGAAGAGGACCTTATTCAGACTCCATATCTATTAGCCAGAGTGCCCCTAGTTTGGGCATCCCATTGATTTTTACTAACCACTGTGTAATTCCTCATTTCCACTGTGTTGACGCTTTAAGGAAATTTATAATTTCCTGCTGGATAGTCCTATAGGTTAGATTTGATCACTGGGGGTCACCTTTATTATTAGTGGACCCATCTAACAATAACGTATTGCCCAAAGCAGCCAATTCTTTCATGTTCTTGGTATTGGGAGAATTATATTTGTAATAGTACAGGTGGACCCACTGTACTACCTATTGGCTTTATACAAATCCTGAAGGCATTATCCAGGCGATCCCCTACTTGTCACCCTTTAACTTGTATACAGGGATTGGGCCTTCGCTGCTGGGGACTCACCAAGCTGCTACCTCTTGGAATAGTCTCAGTGTATTTGGCACCCCACAGGGGTCAGTGTGAAGCACTAAGGAGTCAGGCAATACTCATAGTCAGTAATTCAGGGAAGCCAGAGTTGGTTTGGTATTCTTCACATCTAGCTACTGAGCTTTGTTGGATTTCATAATGGTTTATCTTTCTAAAGTTAGGATAGGATTTGTTGTCTACCTTGATATCTCTAAGGCTTCATTCACACGACCGTATTTTGTTTCCGTGTCCGTTCCGTTTTTTTTGCGGACCGTATGTGGAACCATTCATTTCAATGGGTCCACAAAAAAAACGGAAGGTACTCCGTTTGCATTCCGTTTCCGTATGTCCGCATTTCCGTTCCGCAAAAAAGATAGAACATGTCCTATTCTTGTCCGTTGTGCTGACAAGGATAGGCATTGTTACAATGGATCCGCAAAAAAACGGACACGGATGCCATACGGAACGTCATCCGTTTTTTTTGCGGATCCGCAATTTGCGGACCGCAAAACACATACGGTCGTGTGAATGAAGCCTAACAGCGAGGTGAACCGTGCCTTGACTGGCATCTATGCCAAGGACTTTCACTAAAAGAAGTGATTGATGATGTGGATGATTAAGGATAGGGTCAATAAAGGTTTTGAGCAACCCCTTATTATACAACAGGTTCCCCTAATGATAAACTAAGGGATGGCATCCTACTGGAGAGCGATTACAGCTATACTGCAAGGGAAAATGAAGCATCTCTTGGTGCTCATTGAATGTAATGGGCTGTCTGTTAGATGCATTGATGTGCCTGGTTCCCTAGAGTGAAAGATGGATAGAAGTTGCCCTAAACTTTTTAAATAATAATTATATAGTTGAGCTTGAGACCATAAAACATGATGGTTGGTGACACTAACTGCAGTGTTGGTTAAAGGGCTTGTGTAGAGGAATATAATTTTTGTAAAAAGCACTAGGATTGGGTTAAAAAAACAAAACATTACTCTCACCCTACAGTACATTAACTGGAAATTCCTGCTCAACCAATGACTGGCCGAGGCAAGTCTCTGCTGCTGAGCAGGAATTTCCATCCATTTCCTTATGTAAAGTCGACAGCATTGGGGTCAAAACCAGCATTGGAATGGTATCACTTGGGGATCGGTGAGGTGAATAATGTTTATTATTATTATTTTTATTTTTAACCAATTTTGACCCTTTTCCCCAAAAATTCTCCCCTCTGGCATTGCCTTTAAATCAGAAAACTCTTTTAACAAAGCCAAATAATTGATATGATCCAATGCAAGGTCCACAGATGGATCACTTCAAATAAATCCAGCACCAGCTTGCTATTTCCTTCTATTTTTTATACCCCTAAATAAATATATTTTCCAAATTATCGACTGCTATTTTCATTTTTCAGCATATTCTTGCCTTGGCTCTGTGTTTAAGCACTTTGCAGGATCATTGGGTATGCACTTGAATGCCACGGCTCACATAAGAAAAACATTAATGCTCACTAGATTGTCAAAATATATATCACTGACAAACACATAGAAATATCTGCCAAATAAGAGGCAGAAGGTCTTACTCAGCATAATCCAACTCAATGAGCCGAGACAAGACAAAGCCGGGCCTTGAACTTGCTCGTCTCATGTGTTCTTTTCTACTTGTTTATGAGGGTTGTCTCATATTACTGTGTCTGAAATTTTTGCTTATATTTTTTGTAACAATAACTTCTATATAAGTGGGATTGTAATTGTATTTTTTATCTCTTTTAGGAAATCGCAGCTTATTTAATAACATTTGAAAAGCATGAAGAATGGTTGACAACCTCCCCTAAAACAAGGTAGGATCAGTGTTTTTAAATGTGATTTGTGTAGTTAATAATATTTCTTTTATGAACTATTCATTGTATGCTAGTAATAAATAATGTATTTATTATGGTTTGTTTTATCATGATTGTATTATAACGACAAATTGAAACGTCAAAATAAAACAAAATTAAGGATAATAACAATCGTTTTCATAACATTAATTTTCATTGTTTTAGTAAGTTTATAATATATTATATTTTTCACTCCATAAGACACTCAGGACCATAAGACACACTTAGGATATAAAGAAGGAAAATATAAGAAAAATATTTTTCATCAGACCCCCAATCCTCATCAGTTCTTCAATCCTTATCAGACCCCCAGTTCTCCTCAGACCTTAGATCAGACCCCAAAATCAGATGCCCATTCCTCATCAGACCCTCAAGCTCCAAAAGACCTCAGATCAGACCCCTAAGATCCATCAGACCTCAGATCAGACCAACAATATCTATCAGACTTTAGATCAGACCCCCATCAGACTCCCAAGATCCATCAGACTTCAAATAAGACCCCCATCAGACCCCCCAAAATCCTTCAGACCTCAGATCAGACCTAAATCAGACCCCCAGGATCCCTCAGATCAGACCCCCAAGATCTATCAGACTTCAGATCAGACCCCCAAGATTCTTCAGACCTCAGATCAGACCTTCATCAAACCCCCAAGATCTAACAGACCTCACATCAGAACCCCAAGATCCAGGCCCTCAAAGTTTCATCAGAACTCAGATCAGACATAAAGCAATAAATGGACTTTGCTGTCCTGCTCTGGATGGCACTGCCACTCTGCAGAGATTATGATCTCTCCTGCACTCACTGCTCCCTGGTCTTTTTCCAGCAACCAGTGCTTTGTGATCTGACTTCACACAACGTCAGGTCATATTGCATCAATGTGCACTATGTACTGATACTGTAGTCAGTTAGGATAAATGCATCGCAGAGCCTGGAAGAAGACCAGGGAGCGGTGAGTACAGCCAGCAATAGCATCCTTACACTCACCGCTAACCACGCCTCCTGCACATGGATGACTGCTTCTATAATGGAAGCACCATAAGTTTTTGCTCTATAAAACCTATTGCCAAAAAAAGTTTGTATTATGGAGCGAAAAATATGGTATTACCCTACTCAGTACCCTATCCAATATGAATTTATTCGGCTCATCAACAACAGTTCTATACCTGCAAGTTGTGCCAAATTTATAGCGTGAGCCACTGGGATCAATTTGGCAAAATTTCTGGCAGTTTTATCTAGTTTTATGCTTTCTAAATTTAGGACTATTAATAAATGTCCCCTAATGAATGGTATATGCTTTAATTGGAGCATTCCTTTAACTGAAACAATCAGATTTTAATACTACAACCAAAAATACTATGAGATTGGTTGATTTCTAAAGTTTACGAAAGAGATAGAATTTACACAGCTTGTCATTTATTGCAGAGTTTACAGGCTTCTTTCTTTTTACAAAAATGCTAAATCAAAGTGGCTTGATAAAAGTTAGATAGTCAAAGAAAATATAAATCTTAATCTGTTCTATTCTCTGATTTACAAAAAAACCCCAAAAACTTATCTGCTAAATTTAGATGCATTTTGCTTAATTTGAATATGCTGAATCAAAATAAGTCCAGACACTTGAGAAATATTATCATGCAAATAATATAATTACACATTAGAGAATTCAAATTATTATTTACCATATCACATTCAGAGAAGCTCCGAAATCTCTCTGTTTAACGCCTCACTCAGGAAATAACCTTGAAACTACTTTTTTTTTTTTTAAAGGACAAAAACTTAAACAAAAAAAGGATTATAAAAAAAAGTGTCAGCTTTTTTTTTTTTTTAGGAAACAGCGTGGCTTGTCTGTAGGTTGTGTCTGGTGTTGTAGCTATTCACATTAAAATGAATGATGAGCTGCAATACCAAACACAACCCAAGAGTGGTGCTATTTCAAAAAACAAAAACAAGCCTCCACATCGTCCTCTTGAGACAGGAACATCTCTAGAGACAGCTGACCTGGAGATCGGAAGAGTTATCGAGTTATCCATACACAAATACGTATATGGTTACAGATATTTCCAAAAATCAATAGATCTTTTTTTAAACAATAAGCCTAGCTCTGTGTTAAAAGTTAAAAAACAGAAAAAAATAGAAACATTTCCCCTGAGTATGAGAATCAGCATAGATTCACAGGATTCTCCTCTTTAATCAGTTTTATGACATCTTTATACTCGGAAAAGGTGACAATGACACCATTGTTTATTTCTCTAATTACTTTGAGTTGTATTTGACTTGTGGGATTGATGTAGGAAACATTGATTATTTTAAGAATTATCTTTTATATAGTTTTGATTTTTATTTCTTTATTTTCTGTTATTTGTTTTGTTGGAACTTTAATTATTATTTGACTTTTTATTATTTTTTCTTTATTTTTAAACCAAGCTGTTTGAATATAGACAATATTATTTTTTAATCCACAGCAGTGGCACTGTATATTTTTTTCTTTTTAATTATTATAAACTATTTATTTTACTTTTGACCACATCATTAACCAACATGGTATATTTTAGGACTTGGCCATGGCCACTAGTGAAAATTATCTAGCATGACATGTACTGTATGTCAGGTTTTTTTGGTGTGATTTGCCATAATAAATCTGTCACGGTATTTTATTTTTATTATTTTATTTTGAATCCATTGCTTTACACTTTTTCTGTTGTGTGCTATTTTTATCTGCATTTAATTTTTTTTATCTTTATTATTTATCCGAGTTGCTATAAAAAAAAAAAAAAAGGGGACAGATTTACTATTGCAAATGTGCCTGATTTCTGACTTAGATTGAGCCAGAATTCTGGCTCATATCTTGTACCTCATTTTTTAAGGGTTATACATGAGGAAATAGAATATTCTTTCAACATCCACTGCCTTATATTTTTTATTTGATATTATTTAATGTCTCATTTTATTATGTAATTTTTTAAATTTAATTTTTATTTTAAATGAAGCTGCTTGATTAAATAAAATGTATTATACGTTATATTATATTTTTCAATTTTCACTGCATTATATATTTTTCTTTTTTATTACATACCACAATTATCACCCCGTGTTCACTTATTTTATTTTATTTTTATACTGAGTTGCTAAAATAAATATAATGTACCTTTTAGAGAATTCTTAATAACTTGTCTGGAGAGATTTATGGAATAATATAAGTATCCAACTGAGTGACAAATGGGAACAGTGGTCGAGTGTTTTGTTTCTGTGTTATCATGGGAGAAGCAGGTCAGCTCTCAGAGCCCTGGATAAATCAGTCAGTTTCACTGAGGACCACAATGTGCTTTTCCATATGGTATTTCTCATAATGCAATATAGACAGTAAAAAATTCATTAATCTTATAGATAAAAACTAAATTCACGATTGTTGCCAAATACACAATTTTTTTATTCCATGGACTAGTGTGTCCTCGGTCATACACATTCCAGTAATTATTTTTAGGTGTCTGGATCAGAATATGTGTCAGAGAAAACAAAGTTCCTATAGTTCCATACCACAGAGCCAAAGACATGCAGTGTGCTGCCTGATAGTGCCAATGTTTGACTCCATATTGTAGATCGTCCTTTAGAAGCAATGCCTCAAGAGTAGAATACCTTTGCAATTAGATTACCTTTCTGCATGAATATGGAAGACAAACACGTGGAAAAATTGATAGCACAAAGAGGTAAAAATCCATATGGCTTTCTGGGTGCTGTAATAGAGTCATGCCTGAATGAATATTCCAATCCTCAAGTTTTTTTTATCACCCTCCTAAAAGAGGCCACTGATCCATTCATTCCCCTTCTGTAGATCACAACTGGAGACCTTTACTAGATCTATATCAAAAACCTATATCAAAAATTGAATGCCTAAGGCTCTGCAGAAAGACTTTAAAAGAACAGAGAGAAGAAGTACCACAACCCCCATCATTGCTGATATCCATCCATACACTGCTAATGGAAAAGAATTGCATTGTGAACTACTTTTGGAATTGTGTCTTGATAAAGTTGGATGAACTACTGTACTACTCCTACTTGAATTTTGGTAAAGAGAGACCTATTCATTTGTACCAAGTGGCCTGGTCATTGACCCCAACACCATTCGCCGGCCATTGCACCTGCATCCACATTCTTGCCTTGTAGCCTGCCAAAACACAACACTAAGGGCACCCCAATTACCATCCGTCAGGAGCCCAACATCAGGATGTGCCCCAAGTGAGGAAAGGATGCACCCTCCCGCCACTGCGTAGCCCTATTGGAATATCAGTGTGAGGATTGCCACTGTGATCCATGTGTCACCGATACTACCGTTCCCATCCTCCACTCGATCCTACTGGACTGCCTTTGCAGGTGTTTAATAAATAAGGACTAACAACTTATTTGGGAATCATCCCAGGAGACACAACCACTAGTAGCAAATCACCTCCAAATAAGGTTTACTCCTGCCAATCTCTTGTCCATTATTATGTAGGAGCTTTGGCCATTTGGTTTCGGCCAAATATCCAGGTGATATTTTAAAGCGACAGTTGAAGTTTATCTGGAGAAATGTATTGATCTATGACTACAATATTAAAATCCATCTCTTTTCTTAGATTGATTAGAAATTGTTATTAGGAATTAGGATATGTTTGGCATCATTTCTAGGATGCATTGAAATTGAGTTGTTTTGTTACAAATGTCTCTTTAAGGTTTTCAATGTGAGTCCTTTTTTTTCAAAATTGTGAGATCAATCAAGATTTTTTCAACTTGAAAAGGTTCATTCTATAGATGTGACTAAAAAAAAGATCAGCACCTTCAGATCAAGGAACATGGCTCGTATTTGAACTTGTAAGAGACAGAACTGAGCTTTTAACATGATGTAAGGTGAAGAGCTTCATTTATTTGTTTTAAGATTTGAAAATCATTTTAACCTTGTTATCCCTAAAGACTAAAGATTAGAGATGAGCGAGTAGTGAAATATTCGAAAGTTCGAAATTCGATTCGAATAGACCGCGAAATTCGACTATTCGACCGAATATCGAATCCCATTAAAGTCTATGGGAAAAAAATGCTCGCCACTTGGAAATCTCAATTCGACCACTTGGAGGTCACCAAGTCCACCCTGAAACCTCAGAAAAGGATGCCAACACTGCTGGAATGCAACTGGGACAGCAGGGGAAGCATGTCTGGGTGCATATAACGCGCCCAAGTCGCACTATTACGCCACTATCACAGCCTCTCAACAATACACTCCAAAGACAATGTAACCTCTCTGTAAAGTGAGACCATACAAGGAAACCTTCTTTCCTCTACATTGCCATGGACCCCAAGCCAAACTAGACAAAAAAGAAGATGAAATTCTGCACCCCTTAAAATCACGTTGCCTATGACAACCACAGATGGCATAGGCAAGGGGGAAAGCAAATAGACCCCACCCCTAATTGTCATTGTGTGTGTGTGTGAGATGTGGTCAGACATGTCTTCTTTAAAATGTAAAAACAACTCAAACACATGCAGAAGCCTTAAAATGCCCAAATTGTTGGCGCTAGAGATGTCAGTGACCCGACCTGGCCCAGTGTCATGTCTAGCAGGTAAAGCAGTGGGGATGTTGAGGGATGCGTAGGACCGCAAAAGGCAGGAAGAGGCCATGGGCTGGCCAGAGGCTCATGGAAAATTTTGTGGAGGCCCAAGAGGTGAGACGTCTTAAAAATTGTGTGGAGGCTAAAGAGGTGAGACCTCTTAAAAATTATGTGGAGGCCCAAGAGCTGAGACCTCTTAAAAATTATGTGGAGGCCCAAGAGGTGAGATCTCTTAAAAATTATGTGGAGGCCCAAGAGGTGAGACCTCTTAAACATTTTGTGGAGGCCCAAGAGGTGAGACCTCTTAAAAATTATGTGGAGGCCCAAGAGGTGAGACCCGTTAAAAATTGTGTGGAGGCTAAAGAGGTGAGACCTCTTAAAAATTGTTTGTAGGCCCAAGAGGTGAGACCTCTTAAAAATTATGTGGAGGCCCAAGAGGTGAGACCTCTTAAAAATTATGTGGAGGCCAAAGAGGTGAGACCTCTTAAAAATTGTGTGGAGGCTAAAGAGGTGAGACCTGTTAAAAATTTTGTGGAGGCCCAAGAGGTGAGACCTTGATAAAATTTTGTGGAGGCCCAAGAGGTGAGACCTGTTAAAAATTTTGTGGAGGCCCAAGAGGTGAGACCTTGATAAAATTATGTGGAGGCCCAAAGAGGTGAGACCTGTTAAAAATTTTGTGGAGGCCCAAGAGGTGAGACCTGTTAAAAATTTTGTGGAGGCCCAAGAGGTGAGACCTTGATAAAATTTTGTGGAGGCCCAAGAGGTGAGACCTGTTAAAAATTTTGTGGAGGCCCAAGAGGTGAGACCTTGATAAATTATGTGGAGGCCCAAGAGGTGAGACCTGTTAAAAATTTTGTGGAGGCCCAAGAGGTGAGACCTTGATAAAATTTTGTGGAGGCCCAAGAGGTGAGACCTGTTAAAAATTTTGTGGAGGCCCAAGAGGTGAGACCTTGATAAAATTTTGTGGAGGCCCAAGAGGTGAGACCTCTTAAACATTTTGTGGAGGCCCAAGAGGTGAGACCTGTTAAAAATTTTGTGGATGCCCAAGAGGTGAGACCTTGATAAAATTATGTGGAGGCCCAAGAGGTGAGACCTGTTAAAAATTTTGTGGATCCCAAGAGGTGAGACCTTGATAAATTATGTGGAGGCCCAAGAGGTGAGACCTGTTAAAAATTTGTGGAGGCCCAAGAGGTGAGACCTTGATAAAATTTTGTGGAGGCCCAAGAGGTGAGACCTGTTAAAAATTTTGTGGAGGCCCAAGAGGTGAGACCTTGATAAAATTATGTGGAGGCCCAAGAGGTGAGACCTGTTAAAAATTTTGTGGAGGCCCAAGAGGTGAGACTGTAAAATTTTGTGGAGGCCCAAGAGGTGAGACCTTGATAAAATTTTGTGGAGGCCCAAGAGGTGAGACCTTGATAAAATTATGTGGAGGCCCAAGAGGTGAGACCTGTTAAAAATTTTGTGGAGGCCCAAGAGGTGAGACCTTGATAAAAATTTTGTGGAGGCCCAAGAGGTGAGACCTTGATAAAAATTTTGTGGAGGCCCAAGAGGTGAGACCTTGATAAAATTATGTGGAGGCCCAAGAGGTGAGACCTGTTAAAAATTTTGTGGAGGCCCAAGAGGTGAGACCTGTTAAAAATTTTGTGGAGGCCCAAGAGGTGAGACCTTGATAAAATTTTGTGGAGGCCCAAGAGGTGAGACCTGTTAAAAATTTTGTGGAGGCCCAAGAGGTGAGACCTTGATAAAATTTTGTGGAGGCCCAAGAGGTGAGACCTCTTTAAACATTTTGTGGAGGCCCAAGAGGTGAGACCTGTTAAAAATTTTGTGGAGGCCCAAGAGGTGAGACCTTGATAAAAATTATGTGGAGGCCCAAGAGGTGAGACCTGTTAAAAATTTGTGGAGGCCCAAGAGGTGAGACCTTGATAAAATTTTGTGGAGGCCCAAGAGGTGAGACCTGTTAAAAAATTTTGTGGAGGCCCAAGAGGTGAGACCTTGATAAAATTTTGTGGAGGCCCAAGAGGTGAGACCTCTTAAAAATTTTGTGGAGGCCCAAGAGGTGAGACCTCTTAAAAATTTTTGTGGAGGCCCAAAGAGGTGAGACCTCTTAAAATTTTGTGGAGGCCCAAGAGGTGAGACCTGTTAAAATTTTGTGGAGGCCCAAGAGGTGAGACCTTGATAAAAATTATGTGGAGGCCCAAGAGGTGAGACCTGTTAAAAATTTTGTGGAGGCCCAAAGAGGTGAGACCTTGATAAAATTTATGTGGAGGCCCAAGAGGTGAGACCTCTTAAAATTTTGTGGAGGCCCAAGAGGTGAGACCTGTTAAAAATTTTGTGGAGGCCCAAGAGGTGAGACCTTGATAAAATTATGTGGAGGCCCAAGAGGTGAGACCTGTTAAAAATTTTGTGGAGGCCCAAGAGGTGAGACCTTGATAAAATTTTGTGAAGGCCCAAGAGGTGAGACCTTGATAAAATTTTGTGGAGGCCCAAGAGGTGAGACCTTGATAAAATTTTGTGGAGGCCCAAGAGGTGAGACCTCTTAAACATTTTGTGGAGGCCCAAGAGGTGAGACCTGTTAAAAATTTTGTGGAGGCCCAAGAGCTGAGACCTCTTAAAAATTATGTGGAGGCCCAAGAGGTGAGACCTCTTAAAAATTATGTGGAGGCCCAAGAGGTGAGACCTCTTAAAAATTATGTGGAGGCCCCAAGAGGTGAGACCTCTTAAACATTTTGTGGAGGCCCAAGAGGTGAGACCTCTTAAACATTTTGTGGAGGCCCAAGAGGTGAGACCTCTTAAACATTTTGTGGAGGCCCAAGAGGTGAGACCTCTTAAACATTTTGTGGAGGCCCAAGAGGTGAGACCTCTTAAAAATTTTGTGGAGGCCCAAGAGGTGAGCCATAAATATATACATTTTTCTTATTTACGGAGCAATTCTTCGGCGGTTAAGGAGGAGGAGGAGGTGGAGGAGGAAATGGCACTTCATACAGATGGCACTTCACTTTTGGCTGCTTTCCACTGTTGGAGAAGCAAAGTCCGGGTCAATCCACTTGCTGTTCATTTTGATTAGCGTCAGCCTGTCGGCACTGTCGGTTGACAGGCGGCTGCGCTTATCGGTTATAATGCCCCCGGCTGCGCTGAACACCCTTTCTGATAGCACGCTGGCGGCAGGGCAGGCAAGCACCTCCAAGGCATACAGGGACAGTTCCAGCCACGTGTCCAACTTGGAGACCCAGTAAGTGTAGGACGCCGAGGGATCGGGGAGGACAGGGGTACGGTCTGCCAGGTACTCCCGCAACATCCGCCGATACTTGTCCCTCCTGCTGATAGCGGGCCCCGCAGTGATGGAAGTTGCACGAGGGGGTGCCATGAACGTGTCCCACACCTTGGAGAGTGTTCCCCTGGTGGCTGTGGGCCTGATTGATGTTGTGGGACTCTGGGAGACCCTCTCCTCTCTGCCGCCAGCGATGGTGGGTGGGAAAATCTCCATCATGTTCTGCACGAGTTCCCTCTGGTATTCCAGCAATCGATTCGTCCTCTCCTCTACCGGAATAAAAGAAGAGACGTTATCTTTATACCGGGGGTCCAGGAGTGCGAAGACCCAGTACAGTTTGTTCTCCACTATCCGGACAACACGTGTGTCCCGGGAAAAGCAGCCCAGCATGAAGTCAGCCATGTGTGCCAGACTCTGAATAGGCATGACGTCACTGCCCCCACCAGAAGGATCACTTGCCATTTCCTCCTCTTCCTCTTCCCTCCTCCGCCCCATCCGCGCTGAACCAATGGGACGCACACAGCCTGACTGCTACCCTCGCCGCCAGCATCCTCCTCCTCTTCCACAGCCACCTCCACGTCGTCCTCCTCCTCCTCATCCTCCTCCTCCTGCAACTGCCACCGAGAAGCAGACAAAAGTGTGGTCTGACTGTGTAGCTCCGTTGCGTCTCCTCCTACCCCCGTCTCCTCTGCGTGCAATGCGTTCTCCCTTATTGCGATGAGTGATTCTTTAAGGACGCATAGGAGCGGGATGGTTACGCTCACTATAGCGTCCTCGCTGCTGACCTTCTTGGTGGACTCCTCAAAGATACGCAGTACATCGCATATGTCTGCCATCCATGGCCACTCGTGGTTGGCAAACTGAGGGAGCTGAGTTGGAGGCACGCGTGGATTCATAATCTGGTACTCCATCAATGCTCTCTGCTGCTCACACACCCTGGCCAACATGGAATAGGTGGAATTCCAGCGAGTCGGCAGGTCGCACAACAGCCGATGTTCAGGCAAATGGAGGCGTTGCTGGAGTTTTTTTAAGCTAGCAGCAGCTACAGTTGACTTCCGAAAGTGAGCGCACAAGCGCCGCACTTTCACCAGTAGCTCTGCCAGGTTGGGGTAAGTCTTTAGAAATTTTTGGACTACCAGATTAAAAACGTGGGCCAGGCATGGTACGTGATTGAGTTCGGCAAGCTCCAGAGCCGCCACCAGGTTACGGCCGTTATCGCACACGACCATGCCTGGTCCTAGCTGCAGCGGCGACAGCCACATCTCCGTCTGCTGCAATATGGCGTCCCTCACCTCTGGGGCGCTGTGCTTCCTGTCGCCCAAGCTGATGAGCTTAAGCACCGCCTGCTGACGTCTCCCCGCGCCAGTGCTGCAACGCTTCCAGCTAGCGGCTGAGGGCGATGTTAAGGCAGAGGAGGAGGAGGAGGAAGAGGAGGGGGGTGTATCAGAACCCATGCTGGCAATCTTGGGCGGGGGTGGTAGGTAGGCCGTCTCTGTTTGCGACCCCGTCCCCGCTTCCACAACATTCACCCAGTGTGCCGTCAAAGAAATGTATCGTCCCTGGCCGCAAGCGCTTGTCCACGAGTCGGTGGTCAAGTGGACCTTTGCGCTGACTGCGTACCTCAGGGCCCGCCTGATGTTACGCGACACGTGCTGGTGCAGGGCGGGGACGGCACTCCGGGAAAAGTAGTGGCGGCTGGGGACGGAATAGCGAGGTGCGGCAGCCGCCATCAGGTCGCGGAAGGCCTGCGTCTCCACAAGCCTAAACGGCAACATCTCCAGGGCCAGCAGTTTGGAGATGTGGCAGTTTAAGGCTTGGGCTTGGGGGTGACTCGAGGCGTACTTCCGCCTGCGGTCGAACGCCTGCGAGATGGACAGTTGTTGGGACGAGGAGTGTGAAGGTGCAGGCGAAGAGGCGGGGGAAGGGGAGGCTGAAGGAGAAGGCCCCAAAGTAGCCGAGGCAGAGGCAGATGTGGAGGTGTCCTGGCTGGAGGTCTGGACCGCAGTGGCAGCACACAACACAGGGGAAGAGGCAGTGGCAGCAAGACCGGGCGCAGGTTGTATTGCGTTTGCTCTCTCCCACTCAGCCCAGTGCTTGACTTCCAAGTGACGCCGCATGCCTGAGGTGGTCAGATTGCTCTTCTCAGAGCCCCTACTCAGTTTTGAGTGGCAGAGTGTGCAAACCGCGCTCAGTTTGTCATCCGCACAAACATTAAAAAATCTCCACACCACAGAAGTACGAGGCCTCGATGGGGGAGCTTCGCGCGACTGCCCGCTGCCGGGAACAGCTTCGGCCCTGCTGGCTGTGGCCTCACTTCTCTGTCTGGACTGTCCTCTGCCTATGGACATCCCTCTGCCTGTGGACATCCCTCTGCCTCTGGACATCCCTCTGCCTCTGGACATCCCTCTGCCTCTTGCTGCCTTTTTCGGTGCTGCGCAGACCACCACCTCTCCACTGCTTTCCTCGCTGGACATCACCCCTGGCCAAGTGGGGTCGGTCATTTCGTCATCCACCACCTCCTCTTCCACTTCCTCACTCTGCTCCTCCTGCTGCCCACTGGACATTCCAACAGCCTCCCTTGATGGCAACTGCGTCTCATCATCATCATCGCTCATGATAACAGATGCTGGCTCAGGGTCCACATCAGCAGGAGATGGCGAAAACTCAAGTGTTTGGGCATCACTACAAACAAATTCCTCTGCTAGCTCCTGGGATTCTTCCGGCACATCTGAAAAAGGACCCGAAAAGAGCTCCTGGGAGGGGTCAATGGTGGGAATGACTCTGTTGGCCAGGTGTGGAGGAAGGAGGGTCAGAGTGAGACTGTGTGGATGACTGGCTGGTGGACAACTGTGTGGAAGCGCTATCGGCTATCCATTGCACCACCTGTTCAACCTGCTCAGGCCTCAACAGCGGTGTAACCCGCCCCCTGCTTAACTGTCCCATAAAGGCAGGGATTCTGGATGAGCGGGATCCTGGCTGACCCTCACCAGCACGCATTGTATCCCCACTGGCTTCAACAAGGCCCCCAACAGCATTTCCGCGCCCCCGTCCTCGTCCACGTCCATATTCCGCTAGCCCCCCTCCGCATTTTATTTTTTTTTGGTTACAATATTTTGCCTTCACAGCCATGAAATTATTTTGCAAGAGAACGCACAGTACAGTTGCCAATTATAAGGCCTATATATTTTATATTTCAAGGTACACAGCCGTGTACTAACTGTTCAGACGGTGGGTATTAACACCAGGTATTTAAATTAGTTTGCAAGAGAACGCACAGTACAGTTGCCAATTATAAGGCCTAAATATTTTATAGTTCAAGGTACACAGCCGTGTACTAACTGTTCAGACGGTGGGTATTAACACCAGGTATTTAAATTATTTTGCAAGAGAACGCACAGTACAGTTGCCAATTATAAGGCCTATATATTTTATAGTTCAAGGTACACAGCCGTGTACTAACTGTTCAGACGGTGGGTATTAACACCAGGTATTTAAATTAGTTTGCAAGAGAACGCACAGTACAGTTGCCAATTATAAGGCCTAAATATTTTATAGTTCAAGGTACACAGCCGTGTACTAACTGTTCAGACGGTGTGTATTTACACCAGGTATTTAAATTAGTTTGCAAGAGAACGCACAGTACAGTTGCCAATTATAAGGCCTATATATTTTATAGTTCAAGGTACACAGCCGTGTACTAACTGTTCAGACGGTGGGTATTAACACCAGGTATTTAAATTATTTTGCAAGAGAACGCACAGTACAGTTGCCAATTATAAGGCCTATATATTTTATAGTTCAAGGTACACAGCCGTGTACTAACTGTTCAGACGGTGGGTATTAACACCAGGTATTTAAATTAGTTTGCAAGAGAACGCACAGTACAGTTGCCAATTATAAGGCCTATATATTTTATAGTTCAAGGTACACAGCCGTGTACTAACTGTTCAGACGGTGGGTATTAACACCAGGTATTTAAATTAGTTTGCAAGAGAACGCACAGTACAGTTGCCAATTATAAGGCCTAATATTTTATAGTTCAAGGTACACAGCCGTGTACTAACTGTTCAGACGGTGGGTATTAACACCAGGTATTTAAATTAGTTTGCAAGAGAACGCACAGTACAGTTGCCAATTATAAGGCCTATATATTTTATAGTTCAAGGTACACAGCCGTGTACTAACTGTTCAGACGGTGGGTATTAACACCAGGTATTTAAATTAGTTTGCAAGAGAACGCACAGTACAGTTGCCAATTATAAGGCCTATATATTTTATAGTTCAAGGTACACAGCAGTAGTGCCAAATATAGTTTGGTATGTAGCAGAGCACCTAATACACCACTAATGCCTCTCTCTGTCCCTACTCCAGCAGCTATCCCTGAATACAGCAGCCGTTCTCTGTAAAGTCTATATTGTAGTAAAGCTATCACTGTACTGCACTATAGTAGCCCTGATAAGGGCTTTTAATCACGCTCCTGCCTGTCCAACAGCTAAAACCTGTCTCTCCCTTCTCCAGCCTCTGTCCCTGACTAAGTTCACGCAGCATATGCGTACGAGCAGGAAGAGCTGAGTTTTTAATATTCGAGGTCACATGGTTTTTCCAGCCAATCCATGTAGACGCCGTTTTCGCGCTGCCAGCGTGCTCAGCGTGCCTGTCATACCCCCCCTGCATGGTGATTGGTGGAAAAAGAGCGCCAGGGAAGGTGGGAGGGGAAACGAATTCTAAGTGCGCCATCGCCGTTATACTCGAACGAAATCGAGTACGCCGAATAGCGTAGTATTCGATCGAATACCAGCTCGATCGAACACTACTCGCTCATCTCTACTAAAGATTAGTATTATTATATATATTAATGAGACAGATCATAAAAGGAAGTTAGGAGGGGGTCTGAACTTTAGGACCAACAACATTGTTGTGTCTCGCACACTACTATGCATTTATATTTTTATTATACTCACTTATATAGCGCTGCTATATAACTGCAGCTCTTTACAGACATTAGCATCAAGTTGTCCCCCATCAGTGAGTCTTTGGAGTGTGTGAGAAACCAGAGTACCCAGAGGAAATGGGGAGAACATACAAACTCCATGCAGATGTTGACTCTAGGACCCCAGCACAGCAAGGCACCAGTGCTAACCACAGAGCCACCGTGCTGCCCATGCATAAAGGATGCATAGCCCTAGTGAGGGTGGATTGAGAATCCAAAAACAATCCATTTTTGGCTGTTGTTCTTTTTCAGTTTGGCGGTACTATGCCATTGAAATTAAATACACAGTTGTGGCCTTCTGATAAAACTCCAGTACAGATAGGTCATCCATTTTCAGTTTACTTTGTCTGTGAGGGGAAGATATTATTATATAGTTTAATAGTAGACATGGAATTGGGATGACAGAATGACAGTTCTATTGTTCTCCTGATAGGCCTAGCTAAAGATGTCTACCGAAGATCATTGAAACTCATCAATATAATATGTGATGCTTTAAGTGAGTGGCTTTGATCACAGTGAATGGTCTGGTCTAGAAAGTCAAGTGAAGCTCTTGCCATGCTGAAAGTCCAAACCAAGGAGAAAGTTAAAGAGTTAGGACAGGAAGCAGAATACATGGAGTGACTTCAAAAAGTTATATCCAGAAAACCATCTACCATTTTTTTTTTGTAATAAAAAAATACATAGGTGGACATTTATCAAAACTGGCGTAAAATAAAACTGTCTTAATTACCCATAGCAACTAATCAGATTCCCCCTTTTATTTTCCAGAGCTCCTTTGGAAAATAATAGGTGAATTCTGATTGATTTCCTTTCCACTTTTGATAAATCTCTCCAATAGAATATATATAAATAGGATGTTAAAATGTACTTACGTTTTTTGATGGTAGTCCCTTTAAAGGACCTGGGCCTCTTACCAACCACAAGACCCATGGTACACTTCCACTGGGTTTAACAAATGACACAGTAACTTATAGTGGACAATGACAAGTACATTTGTGCCCAATACTCACCTTGCAACTGGATTTCAGCAGTACGACGCTCCCTTAGCATACATTTAGGGGATATCTTAGGGATATTGCATAAAGTTCTATTGTTAGAATACTCCTTTAAGGAGTACTGTCAGTAAGAAGCCATGAGACTTGGGCTTTACCTTAAGGGGTCATGCACATGACCATATGTATTTTGCGTCCTGCAAAACACAGATCTGCAAAAAAATAAAAAATAAAAATATGACGTGTGACATCCGTATTGCATCAATTTTTTCGGGGGGGGGGGGGGATCCATTGTAACAATGCCTGTCTTCGTCCGCAAAACGGGCAAGAATAGAACATGTTCTATTTTTTATGTAACGGACATGCGGACATATGGAAATGTAATGCACACGGGAGTCATTTCCATTTTTTTGGCCCTATTGAAGTGAATGGTTCTGCATAAGTACCTGTAAAAAAATGGAACAGAAACAGAAAGTAAATACGTTCGTGTGCATGAGTCCTAATACTTAAGATTGATTTTGATGAAAAGACTCACACTCACTATGTGTTAATTGTGATATCGACTAGAGATGAGCGAATCATTCAAAATTTTTTTTGCAGAATATTCGCCGAATATCTGCCAAGATTCGTATTTACACAAACTTATTCATCGAATCTACGTAAAAAAAAAAACAATTGTTGTTTTGAGAACATTCCTGCGTAAATTACATACATACAGTCAGCGTAGTTAAAAGTATGCAATACGTAAGCATTAGCGTACAAAAGTGCGTACAAATCCTTAACGTACTATTGATGCTCGAATGCATCATACGCACGAGGCTACGCCGCGGCCTACAGTCTTTAGAGGAAGACTATATGAACTAGAAAAATAAGGTGCTCACTGCTGCTAGCTTTCAATAAGTTAATAATTTACTAAAAACACCGTACAATAAGTGCATAACAGGACACATTGCAATACCAGAATAAGAATACATACAATGTGCTAAAGTGCTGAACCATTAAAAACAGTATAGCTAAAATACAGCAAAGACATAAGTATGCAAACATTTTAGTGCAATCAATTTCGCATTTGCAAGCATAAAAGGCTCAGATATACATTTGAGTCTCTTCTTATGGCTCCTAGTTGGCATTGGCAATAATAAAACAGTCTGTCCGGAACACATATTCCAAAATTCAATTGTAATCCACGTGAGGTAAAATTGTAATCCAAACAGATAATGTGTAATCCACATGCATAATAGAGAATAGCAGCAAATAGAGAACCCTTTTTGCAAAAGGGGCTCCCAAATAACCTGAGAAGGGGGGAAAAAGGAAAATAGGCGCACTTCGGCGCAACAGGGAATTTTATGCAGAATGGGGGGAGTCCTGACAGCCATGCCCATCTGGGTGAGAGTCAAACGGGGGCAACACAAACTAAACAAAAACAATTGCCAACTAGCAGCTCACCCGTCAGGTGTAGTCCATGGTATGGCTCCCATAGGTCCTCCTGCAGTGTCCTTTACAGCCAGTAGTAGGTTCCTCAGATGAGGGACCTGAAATCCTCCTCGCTGGAGCTTCTGCTGAAGCTCATCAGAGGACGCTCCTGCCTCTTGTAGACCATGCTCGCTGCGGTGGTGGAGCTCCAGTGCCCTCTTGTTCCTGAATTCGGACTTGACCGGGTCCGGGTGGTAGTCACGCTGGTGAGCGCTGCAGCCACTTGAGCTTTTCCCGATCCTCCTGCCGGGACAGCTGGGATCAGAACTTCCGGCTGCAGCGGTGGAGGTAAGGTTGCATCCAGGGAAGAAGGCCCAGCTTCCCCGGCTGCTGCTGGCTTCACCTTCCACGGCAGCTGGTACTGGTGGATGACCGTTGGTTGGAAAGTGAATGATGACGTGGTCAGCTGACCCAGCTGTAAGGACTGTGGTGGTAGTGGTGCTGGCAGTCCAGAAATCAGAGGCTTCGGCTGAGGCTCCAGATTTTCCCTGAAACGGAGGATGCCATCTGGGAACTTCTGCAGGCAGCGCAAGCGTCCTGGACCTGGTGGTTCATCCGGCCACACTTCAGGTTCTCTTGTAGGCACCAGAGGCTTTGACAGTAGAGTAACCCCAGTCGCAAATGGGCCTTTCAGGGACGCCATGGGGGTGTACTCCACCTGATCCCCCACGTACAGGCTATGCCAATTTTGTGGCAGGTACGGCCGTTTCACCGACCTGCAGCCCACAAAATATTCCTTCCCATCCTCGTCATCCTGCAGGAAGCCAGACCCTCTCCCAACCGAAAACCAAACCACAGTTCCCTTCCTGCGTTCCAGTGAAGGATCTCCCGGCCTAGGGTGGTCAAGAACTTGTATGACCCAGTCCTCCACTGCGGTTTTATACTCCCAGAGGATCTGTGCGTGGGCCGTCACAGATGCTGGAACAATGGGGTTCTGGTGTATGGAAGGGGTGGATCTCCTCCTGGGTAGTGAAGTGGACGCTCCAGCCACCTCCGCCGAACGAGCCATAGCGGACACTCCAGCTGCAGAAGTCAAAGCATATGCTCCAGCCGCCTCATGAGTCGCAGCAGCAGTTGGTAAGGAATAGGATGACCCAGTCAACGATGCTGGGTTTCTCTTGATCTTGACTTGTGACTTCTTGATGTCTGAAGCGGGGGGTGGTTCTGGTAACTCGTTCCCAAAGACCATCTCGTTCCAGTTGGGACACAGGTCACACAGCTTTTTTTGAGCCATGCTTGCAGTTGCAAATATTTGCTCTCAGGTCAGCAGTCAGCACTGGTCTAAACTGGTTCAGAGTGACTGAGGGAGGGTGGAGTACTGAGGGAGGAGTCTTCACTCCCTTCACTCCCTATACGTGCAAATAGTTAGTTCCCGGTGGGCTGGGCTGGTTTTTTCCAGTTCTGAGGGGGGGTGTATCCTCACTTTCCCGCTCTTGCATGCACATATTGTCATTGTCCCGCCTCACTTATAATGCGTACGTTTCGTACGGTTCCTACGTATCGTACGTATAGTTACCGTGTAAAATTTTACATACATTTACTACCGGGGAGGAGTCTGCATCGCTAATGACATAGTGAATGCGTACAAAGCCGAAGCGAATCACCTAATATTCGGATTCGCTTCACAGCTGAAAATTTCCAAGATTCGATACAAATCAACGAATCAACGAATCGTTTCGCTCATCTCTAATATCTACTATTTTATCATTGCCACCTGCCATTGTACAGAATATGCACCAAGCCCTGTGTTTTATATGTTCAGTGAGGATATTAGAAATCCCATTGATGAGATTGGTGTCATTATAAATACATAAGGTCAAAATGAGAAATACTACATAGGCCTAAGAGTTACAATGTGACTAGAAATGTCCTTATAATTATATAATAGAAATCATTATATACATGAGAAAGAGATGCATCTAGCATGTATCATTGCAGTAAAAAATTAGTATATTATTTAATGATAATCCAATTGTTACAAAAAATGAATAATACTTATTAAGTAAGGGCGGGTTCACATCATTTCTATGCGGATATATAAGAACAGGACTTATTTTTCTGTAATACATAACGGAAAAAAATGAACCATTATTTGTGCCCATAGAAAAGTATTAGGATGGAGCAAAATGGAATGCCTTTTAAAGGGTTCCGTTTGCATTCTGTCCTAAAGTTCTGACTAAAGCTGATGGGAATCCGCCCTAAACCGCAGTGTATTTAAATGTCAATATATACAACAGATAGATCACTTTCAATTCTCCCAATTTCACAGTATCTACCTCCTTCAGACTTTTATTGCAAATGCAAATTTCTCATAAGGATGAAAGCTTTCCGGCTGGTCAAGGACTCTGTGCAATTAGTTATGAAGTTTGTTTAGACTTTTAACATGAAAATTAATTGGTGTCGTTTAAATGCTGAGTTCATATCAGAAGGCTTTTTATATTAAAAAATTAATGACATCAATATGCCAGTGAGCCGGATACTCCTTACTTCTGCTCGTGGCTCAGAGATGGGCTAATTTTGCATTGGAGAAATTAATAAAAAAGGAATTGTCACATTGAGATTTATAAAGTTTTCTTTTAATAACATGATGCAGTGTGCAAGCAGCAGATCAATTGTACATCATTCATTCTAATCAGCGCACAGAGCGGTGTAGCTGTCTGACACACATCACAGGTTATGTCTTTAATAATATTTTTGCCCCTGATAGTTCCAAACTCCCATATTAATTGTGAAGGAATTAGACTGAGCTGTAACTTCTCTTTAAGTAAGTAGCTGGAGTTATTATGAATAGCGGTGTATATGATGCCATGTGGTATTATCATACTTAGAATGGATTGCTATTTATTTATGTGATACCTCCCTGCCGACAATTAAAAACTTTGTAGTCCCAGTCTTACTTTTACACACTCATTAATTGGATAGGCCTAACATATTCCACAATGGAGGAGATTTATCAGAGGTGCACACAAAAATCTCAATTTGGATCCCATCCTCACTAACCGCTGTCAATATCCAGAGGGATACATTTTATTTTACATAAGGAGCAGAAGGAGTTAAAAAAGTAAAAGAAGCATTAATCACCTCATCAATTCCCCACCACTGCAGTTCCAACACCTACAAGTTCCCCTTAGGAAATAGCTAAAGATGTCTACTCATCCAATCTGAGCCAGCTGCAATGTTCCGGTCAGGGATCGGCAGAGAGAAAATCTCTTGAAGTCAAATATCCAATAAGTGATTAAATTCAGAGTAACGCTCTGATTAGATTCAAATGAGTAACGCATTATGTAAAATAAAAATAAAATAAAAATAAATTCCGCTAGACAACTACTTTAATAGGTGTTAGATCAACATTTTTCACACCTACAGTGTTATAGAATTAAATGATAAAATTCTGGCTACATGTCACCACCACTAGGTGGCACTAACTACGTAGATTTCTACAGCTGGTATTCATCAGTAAAAAAGTGTATTCAGTGAGCTTCACCAAGCTGCAAGCAAATGCTATGAGTGTATGACAAGCAGCAGTCCCATATTAAGATTTAAAAAAATAAAATCATAAAAAAATGTAAAGGTATAGTCAAGTTATCACTTGATGATCACTAGTCAATATACTTTTGCAGATCAGTGGTCTCCACCTCCAATCTATGGGACCAACACCATTTGCTAGAATTTATTTCTGCATAGTTTAATGCCCATCCAACTCCTTGAATAAGATTGAGTTACAGGAGTCAGGACAAGATCAGGACAATGCAGCAAAAATGGCAAAGATGTGAAAGCCACTTTGGGGCACATTTTATTTAAGACCAGCATTTTAGGCCCTGCGCTGGTGGTGGATCCGCCACAGTAACATAGAGGCGCCGGCCTCTCCATAACTTCGGCGGATCCACCATCATTTCTAAATGTAAGACAACTTCTGAGCTCTTTTACATTTAGACCATTTTCTATGCCTAAAACATGAGTAGAAAATGGTAAGTGAGATGGGCCTGCTGGCCTACCGGCCCTTCCCCACCCATACTTTTTTAACCTGGTGTGAGCAGGGAAATGTCGCAGGTTGTGACACAAAGGACCTTTGTAGGCATATTTCTGTTTCATAAATGACCCTCTTTCCCTCTTTGTTTTTGTGATTGGTGGAGGTCCCAGACCCCACAGCAGTCTACCCTTAAGTATTCAACAAATGACAGCATATGATAACTATGAATATAATATACCTGTGAATAAGCAGAAGGGGCCTTATTATATGCTAGTAAGGGATGAAGACTAGAGATGAGAACCGAATCAATTCCAAATCACAAAAAGTTTTGTTTGCCACAATCAGAACTTTTAGAAAAATTTGTGTTGAAGTTCAAATTTTAAAATTGATTTGCTCATCTCTTATGGCGACAATAACATTTATTGTCATTTTACTGTCCGTACGGTTAGTTGTTAGTGTTAGAGATACAAAAAATAATAGTTAATATGGTTGAAAATACATTAACCGTATTAACTATTATGCTTTTGTATTTCTAACATTAACGATTAACCATACGGACAGTAAAATGACAATAAATATTATTGTCGTCATAACAGATGAGCAAATCATTTGTAAAATTTGAACTTCAAATTAAAGAAATCCTGTTGACTTGATTGGTTATGCTTACTTCAGCTGAACATTAGAATTGTGATGCAAGAAATCAGTATCAGTAATATATCACCGATCCTGACTGATCAGACGGTTATCAAGAATATCTTCCTGCTAGCTGCAGAATGGCAGCATCTTGATAAAGTAGCTGGCATGAAACCCACGTCCACTGTCATAATACACCCTCTACACATACCCGCCGCGTCGGTGCTACTCTCACAATTGATATATGATTGTTTGCAAACACACGTTGGAAAGTGGTTCACTGGCTGATAAATGAGCATGAAGTAAAGGCCGGGGTTAAGACAGGAATAATTGCCTCTGCATTTCAGATTGTGGAAACGCTTGATAAATATCACACTCAACATTTCGTCTGGAGACACTTTGTTTTACTGGGGATTGATAGAAAATGAACAACTTGAATAGGAAGATGCTTTTACAATAAACCAGTTCCCGAACGCAGCACTCCTCGCAATGCTCAATGCTCGGCCTCCTGACACTTAATGCGATGATGAATCTGGACTGAGATGTCAGTGGAAACCACAGAAGATAAAATATAGGGTGTGTCAACTTTGCAAATAACAAACAAAAAATGTAAAAACAGTAGATTTTTTATTGAACTTTTTGTTATTTATTTTAGTTTTTAGGTGCATAAATTTTCATGCGATTATACAATTAAGGCTTCCTTCACACGACAGTATATTTTGCGGATAGGATGCGGACACATTCATTTTAATGGGTCAGCAAAAAATACTGACAGCACACTGTGTGCTGTCCGCGTCTGTATGTCCGTTCCATAGTCCGCAAAAAAAAATAGAACATGTCCTATTCTTGTCCGTTTTGCAAAACATAACGTTTGTGTGAAAGAAGCCTAAATGGAATTAATTTATAAAGTTATATAAAAAATTTTTTTAATAAAATCTAAGTCGTCTGACTTTTCGTTGACATGTAAGAACATGAAGGTTCATAAAACCCCACATCTGACTGGTTCTTGACATTCAGTATTATCTAACGGTTCATAAAAAAAAATCTATAAAACATACTTTTTTATTCTGGGCTGGAAACGAATTCAAATTAGAATTTTTGAGTTTAGAGTATTTTGCTGCATTATTTACCATAGATAAAATGTCCGTCAAACGTGATATTCCTCCTATATATTAAGAGAATCCTTTCTTAACAGCTTTAATTTCCTATCTGTCTTGCATTTATGTGTCAGAGAAGATCCACCTCATAACCGGCTTTCCACTTTAAGCGATGGATCTTCCCAATAACCAGTAGTTCCATCTTTATGTTATTACCTGCAGGTTTTTGTCTAAACAATAATTTTATTAGAATATTATCCTGACATGCCGCCTCTAAATCACATTGTGGCCTGGCGCAGCTGACATCTCATCCAAGGCTATATCCCCATCATGTAACAACTCAGATTGAATTTCACAGTAACATCAATGCTCCAGAGACCGGGAAGCATTGAGAAGCTGAGGAAAAAAAATAATGTCACATTCAAGTGTATTTTAATCATGCAGAGTGACATATCTTCCATGTACAGTATGCTGCTAGTGTGTCGCTTCCTACAGGTACAGGGAAAGGGCCTGAGAATGGATGAATATTCCTCAGGACATAATACCAATATAAATGTTAAAGGGAAAAAAATAGTAAAAAAAAATATGAAAAAATTTGGTAATAACACTTGAAATTGTAGGGTCTAAAATCATCACTACTGGACATCTCAGGTACTTGTAGGCACATGTTGTCTGGTGCCTTTGACTCCATCTATTAAGTAAGCCACACATTAAAGGGGTTGTCTAGTAAAATACAGTGTATATATATTTTTAAATGTCTCAGTATGGCTCTCCAACGCTCATTCTCTCAATCCCTTGACGTGCTCTACTTCCTGCTACAGCGATGACATCCAGACAGAGGGACATGACATTGCCCACATCACTATGAGGGCGTAATTATTATGTGCATGCACATAATTTACACATGCATTTAAGCTGTTCAGTATATTCATATGTAAATGTTAAGGAGCCCTCACGGAGTACTGGGAACTAAAAGTGGCCCTGGAAAAAAAGGTAAAAGTGGTCCCATGTTGCAGGTGCAGGTGATCACAATATTCATATGAATTCAGGGGGGCACCTGTGGCTGCTGGCCAGGTGCGTAAGAGCGAATCATATTATTATGTACCTGGCTGGCAACCGTGAAGAGGGCTTGAGTAGCCCTCCTAGACATCGGCCCACCAGGAAAATCCCTGTAGGGTCTATAGCCAATCCACTCCTCGGAACCCTGATCATACTGTTTTGGTGTATACAACTCCTATGCAGTCCTATGTTTCTTCAGGATGACTAAATGCTAGCAAACCTTGTGTGTAGCCTGATCCTTAACCATGTGTTATTCTCTTCCATCTGACCTCCATATTATTGCTGTCCCACAGACGGTGGTAAATTACAGGGGGTGTAAAAAGTTACCTTGGGACCCAACTCTATATCTTTTAATGGTGTCCATTTAATTAGGACATACAGGGATATGCGTTTGTTCTCCTCTAGGTACTTTCCTTCTTTCTTAGTCTTCCATTGACTGACAGTCATTACCAATCTCCCCATTGATCATTAGCTACATTTCATGTCCTCTAAGCATAGACGGATTGACCATAGACCATACAGGGAAATTTCCCGGTGGGCCGATGGTCCAGGAAGCCACCCAGATCCTCCTCTCTGCCACCGACCAGGTAATTAATGAGCTCTCAAGAGTAATTAACTCTGTGAGAATCAGGTACTCATGTACCCGGCCACATGCCCTCTTGAACTCAACTGCTGTGGCCCGTACCTCACCTCCTAAGCCCCCTTCTCCATAGACAACTGGAGGAGGAGGAAAGAAGATGGTAGCTATTAATGGCCACCACAGAGGACCAGCTTTTGGGGCAGTATATTGTGCTACACTGTGTTATTTGGTTCTGCTGGGATGGTATATTGAACAATGGTATTGTTGACCCCGTCTACTTGTGTTTCCCCACTTTCTGTTAATTTAGACCTGCCTACAACATGTTTTTTTTTCCAGGGCCATTTTAAGATCCCAGTCAACCCCTGCCTCTAAGCTCCTGAGACCTCTAGCAACTGCTTTGCCTGCTACCCAGGTGCGGATTGGCCATAGACCTTACAGGGAAATTTCCCGGTGGGCCGATGCCCAAGGGGCCGTCTGGGCCCTCCTCACGGCCGGACAGTGGACATTCTTGGGGATGTATTTTGTGCTTCTGGCAGTATTATGTGATGGACTGTGGTATGTGGCTCTGTTGGGGGCGGTATAATGTGCCACAATATGGTATTGCTGTTTCTGCCTTCCATCAATTTGGACCCAACTACAAAACGGGACCACTCTTAGTATTGTTTCCAGGGCCACTTTAAGTTCCCTGTCCGCCCCTTCTGCTACCCTTGTATTTACACCGACGGAAGAGGGAACATATATGAGGGACTAACACATGACTGCACATGAGATTACATTCAGGGTCTGTTTTAAATCTGGTGACACAAAGATGTGCATAAAAACTGTATTCACCATTCACTGCTATGGGACTCATGAATATAGGCAAGCGAGCACGTTCAGCTATCTCCAGATGTCCCCTAGCAGTAAATAGAGAGCAAGTAGCTCAAGTGTTGCCACCTCTCCATTTATTGCTATCGGACTGTAAAAGTAGAAGTCCAGAGTTTTTGAATTCCATGTGGGATAAAACCACATGGATTCATTTCAGTTTATGTATTTTGCATTAAATAATTAATTGTAAAGTTAATTGATGAATTATTCAATTTCCAGGTAAAATGGGATAATAAATATTCATAGCCTTTTTTTATTATTATTAAGAGAATTTTCATTTCCTGTGTCACTAGCGTTGGATTAAGTGAGAAGGCTTTTCATGAGGATTGAAAACAATTGTCCTTCTGAATTAATTTACTACATTAGTGTCATTATCATACAATTGTAGATCTTAACAAAAATGGCCAATTGAGCTGACAGTAGTATGAAATCCATCACTCCTATCTTCCTGCATTACTATTGCATACAATTTAATGAAAAGCATGTTAATGGGATATTCGAAAAGTAGCAAGATATTATTTTTTTTGCTCTTTTTACTATTATTAATTTATTTTTTTTAACAAAGGTAGAGTTCGGCTCCACAAACTGCATGAAGCTGTTATGTGTTCATATCCATGAAGTCTTTTTGGCTTTCTCCCCACTTAGATATTTTTGGCGTAGCCACAGTATATTTTGACTTGTGGGCTTTAGTTTCCTCTCTTATGTAGCTGCCCTCACCTTCAAGGGGTATGTCTGGGATCTGCTCCTGTTTCCAGAATGGAGCCACAAAGAGAGTAGCTGGGCATGAGTAGCCACCCTCCATTCACCACTATGGGAGTTCAAAAAATAGTCGAAGCACCGGCAGTCCCATAGCTTTGAACTAAGAGGTTTCTGGGCTTGGTGTACTCTCGATTCACTGCTTCAGACTTCATAACTCCCATAGAGATAAATGGAGAGCATGCAACGCATGTGCGTTGTACGCTCCTATACTTCAGAGGTCCAGTTCTAAAGATAGGACTGGTCCCAGAGATGGGACTTATACATATCTGACATTGGTGACATAATCAAAGATATGTCATCAATGTCTTAGATGGGCCAATCCCTTTAACTTGACAGAGTATGGCAATGAAGACCCACCCACGCAGAATATGAAGTGTTGTCATTGGGCCACTGGAATAGAAGAGCTTTAGGCTTTGGTTCAGCAACTTCAGCAGGGCTCCAGATGGCGACCAAAATGGTCGCAAATGCGACTTAGATTTTACAAACATTTGCACCTGGACCCGACCGCATTTACTAATGCTAGGCTTCGCTACTGCGCAGCCTAGTATCAGAGAACATGGAGCAGATAAAATAAAAAAAATCTCTTACCTGTCCTGTGCCGTGGCTCCGCTCCGGGTCCGGCACTCCTCTGTCTTTCCGGGTGGCTCTGCACTGTCCTGACGGCGTACAGCGTCAGGACGTAGTGCGCGCAGTCTGACCTGACGCTGCACGCAGTCAGACAGGACAGAAGAGAGCTGGTCCCGAAGTGGAGCCGCGGCGCAGGACAGGTAAGAGATTTTTTTTTTTATTTTATTCTGATGGGCGCAGAGTGGGCTGATCTGAAGTCTGATGGGGGCACAGTGGGCTGATCTGTGGTCTGATAGGGGCACAGTGGGCTGATCTGAGGTCTGATGGGGGGCACAGTGGGCTGATCTAAGGTCTGATGGGGCCACCATGGGCTGATCTAAGGTTTGATGGGGCCACAATGGGCTGTTCTAAGGTCTGATGGGGCCACAATGGGCTGATCTAAGGTCTGATGGGGGCACAGTGGTCTGATCTAAGGTCTGATGGGGCCACAATGGGCTGATCTAAGGTCTGATGGGGGCACAGTGGGCTGATCTAAGGTCTGATGGGGCCACAATGGGCTGATCTGAGGTCCGATGGGGCCACAATGGGCTGATCTGAGGTCCGATGGGGCCACAATGGGCTGATCTGAGGTCCGATGGGGCCACAATGAGCTGATCTGAGGTCTGATGGGGCCACAATGAGCTGATCTGAGGTCTGCTGGGGGCACAGTGGGCTGATCTGTGGTCTGATGGGGCCGCAGTGGGCTGATCTGGGGTTTGATGGGGCCACAGTGAGCTGATCCAACTATAATAATCATTGGTGGCAGTGGCCACAGGGTCCCCTCCCCCCTCACCCTCTTCATTGGTGGTTCAGTGGAAGTTCCTGTGCACAACGCCCAGGGCAGCAGGGAGAGTGTAAAGTCCTATTCATCCTGAACACACGCCGGGCGGCATCCGTGGAATTGCAGATCCGTACTTTTGCGGATCCACAATACTACGGCCGTCTGAATGGCCCCTTAATCACCCCCTTTCCCAATATACTAAAAATATAATTAAAAAAATCTCCTATACGGTGAACACGTAAAAGAAAAAAAAACTCACAATTCGCCATTTTTTAGTCACCTTGTCCCACCAAAAAAATAGGATAGGACAATTCTATTAATGGCCGGACGTTCCATCTCCTCCAAGTCTTTTTTTTAAATTATAATTATATGTATTTAAATTTGGCGCCTAAAAATTTTATTTGGCTCCTAAATTTTTCAGTTCAGGAGCCAATGGCTCCTAGGTATTTTTTTTTAGTCTGGAGCACTGTTCAGTCAACAATACTGCTATACCAAGGATCAGCAACCTTCAACACTCCAGCTGCTGTGAAACTAAAACTCCCAGCATGCACACTTACTTGGCTGTTATTGTAACTCCCATAGAAGTAAAAAAAAGAGGATTCTGGGAATTGTAGTTTCAGAACAGCTGGAGCGTTGGAGGTTGCTGATCCCTGTACTATACAATTATTTTCTCCTTCTTAATGCATTTTTATGTAAAACGTACGGTTGTTCTACTTTACATTTTCCAAGTCAAATTGTTATTAACCTGGAAACCCCCTTAAAATATGGTATTTTTTTTATCTTTAGGATATTGCTGTTCAATAAGAACTGTTCCGTAAAAGAGTGGAATTCTTAGGATTATTGCTAATTTAAATGGGCAGAATTAATTTGCAGGGCAAAAGAAATGGAGATTTGTTCTCGTGAATCCATGCCAATTTAATCAACAGAGCCCTTACTGGATTAGGAAGTCAGCAAATTGTTGGCTTTCTCAGTCAAATTATCCAAATCCGTCAAAATATTGAATATATGGCTGAATTTAGTGTCCAGTCGGAAAAATCAAACCAGTGGAGACTAAAGAAAATTTTTGATGTTTTTGTGAAAACTGCCATATTATGTGTAGGTTCATTGACCTTGAGAAAGCCAACTCTGGCTCCAACTGATTATACTGGAGGAGATTTTTCTTAAAATAACAAAAGAAAAAAAAAAGAAAAGAAAGAGCAACTAATCAGATCTAGCTCAAACAAAATATTTGGCGCTTTAAAAAAACCTCAAGAACCTTGTTGTAAGCAAAAACTCTCTAATATACTCGCTGTACCTTCTGAAATCTTCCCATCACTGTTGGTCTAATGTGATGACTAGACAGAATTAATGCTTGTTCATAGCTACAGTATGTAGAACCAGACCATCCAATGATCCCCTGAGGTATTTAATCACTATAGATGGTCCAATGGATGTCAAGAGTAAGAACAAGTTTGTATGGTAAGTATATTAAACACTTTTTTTTTTATTATTGCAGGATTGTAATAATTACATTGATTGCTATAGTCAGTTCCTCCAGTGTTGCACCACCAGTGAGCTCATGTTCTGGACACTGGTCATTGTCTTCACCTTGAAAATGTAAAAGTTTCAAGTGCTGATTGCTACTAACTACTATTTTAGAAGATGGCTATGATGTTCCTTACAAGATCATGGAGATCTAGTGAGGATATCTTTACAAACTTAACCTCAAGGTTACTAAATGTCTATAAATTGATAGGCAATCTTTAGCTTGATCCCATTTGTCACTAGAATGGCACTGCCTGGTCATCTCATGGCTCATTGCTCATTTTTCAGGAAATTCTCCTGTTAATGTCCAAATATCTGCCACACATTTAGGACGTAGAGTATTTTCAAGTTTTAGATATTACAATTTACACATATGATCATCTGTTATATCTTCTTGTCAGGGAGAGGAAACCCATAAGGATGTAAAATAAATGTTAGCATTGCCCGTTACATTTCCAAACCTGTTATCTAAGTGGACGTTGATCTTCTCAGATAATTTGTGTTATTAGGAGACAGAAGTGTTCCAGAAATGCCTTTGCTTCAGTCACTTGGATTTATTTCAAGCAATTATGTGTCATGAAATGGTTCATACAGTATGTGACTGATGCCAGGCATTATATCTGCCAGTCCCATATGGCCGTAATGACCCGAGGATGTAGCAGGTGCCAACGTTGTGTCCTATTACACACTTCAGTGGGTGTAAAGACTCAAAGTCAGGTTCTTTCTGTCACATTCTCTCTCTGCCTTCCCTTAAATGAATGTGTCTGTGAGTTTTAACAGTCATGTTATGAGCAATTGAGTTAATGATTCAAGAGAACATGTAAAGAAAGATTTTCAATTTCTCTTTTCTTGGCCATAGCATTGGAGATTTTTTAGTGTATCTCATTGGGTAAAGAGACATGGTGCAAATGTCATCTCTAAAGGGAGACAAATGGGCATCTTGGATTTTGAGTGTTTGCAAATCCAAAAAGCTAAAATTTAGATGAAAGACACTTGGGGTCAATTGCAGAAACATTTTTCAACTTTTTGCATTTTAACACCTACTTCAGTTTTGAAAAGTAGGTGGTAAAGTGGGCATGGTTACAATCCTGATTTATCACTGAGGCTTTTTAAAAAGTAGCAAAAAAGGCACAAACTCACTCCAGTACAAGAGTGAAGTAGAAAAAAGAGGCGCCAAATTTAACAAACACTATGCAACATTTGATAAATTTGGTGCAAAATAATCCAACGTAGACTCAAGAAAAACTGACTTTAAATAGTGCCCTCATAATAACTTCACCCTATTGTTTTCTCAAAAACTAAAAAAAAAAATTATTAAAAAAAATTGTGATAAAACCTAACAAACCAACAGTATATTTTATTTCTAATCTTTCCTTTATTTCTAATCTTTTTTTGTAGAATACTGTTCTTAAAGAAATACTATAGTAAAATACCAGCCTACTATACCATTAAGTGTCCCATTCCTTGGTTCTATTTCTATTCTCTCTCAGATTATAGCAATATTCTAGATATTTTTGAGGTGTTGTCTATTTTGTCTCCTCCACCTTACCCCATGTCCGGGGCTTAGAACTAATGTACCTCCTCACTACAGCAGAAACCTTCCACCAATGCTCTCTCTGCTATAGAGACCATGCAAATCTACTGTCTACCACGTTAAAGGGGTATTCTAGGATTGAACCCCTTTTTAATTAAGCCCCCTATAGTGTGGCTCCTAAGGAAATCTAGCTCTGTTAGAAGATCTTCTGGCTGCTGATTTATTTCCTTCCAGCTGGGGTATTACATGTGCGCCTCTCCAACCAATGACTGGCCTTAATGGTGATGTGTCCCCAAGCGGCATATCACTTCTGGACCATGTGGCGCATGGAGACTCATCACTGCTGAAGATAGTTATTGGATGGACCAGTGCACATTCTATGCTCTGAAATCAATCATTGATTGCAGCTGCACAATTGACCCTGCCTGTACCCTGGTTGGAAACAATCAAGCCAGGGAGCAGAAGATCACTGATAGAGCCAGGGTCCAAGGCTGTGAGTATGATTCTTTTCTTAGCAGCCACACTAGGGGGGCTTAATTAAAAAGGGATCTGATTGTGGAATATCGCTTTCAAGAAATAAGTAATCAAGCACTTATCAACCCATGTAAAAGGACCTTACTTTTTCAATTTCCCTAAAGTATTAAATGATTTTGATGTGTCATGCATGTGTGTTTCAGGTTAGAAGTTGCCCTCAACTCTGGCTAATTGATGGAGGTTTTGAATGGCACTCTCACCTTAAGACTGCTCCAGCAGGGTCTTTAAAAGAGTCCTCTACCCCTTTTTTAAGTCCTTAAGCAGGAAGCAAGGCTACACATTTTACCTATTTAAGCATTTTCTAGGTTATTCTTAAATTGGAAACCAAGGTTCACTTTAACCACTTCAGATCTGGGCCATTTCCCCCCTTCCTGACCAGGCCTAATTTTGCAAATCTGACATGTGTCACTTCATGTGGTAACTTTGGAACGCTTTTACTTATCCAAGAGATTCTGAGATTGCTTTCTCGTGACACACTGTACTTCAAGTTAATGGTAAATTTGAGTCGATAAGTTTTAATTTTATTTATAAAAAAATCCAAAAGTTAACGAAAATTTGAAAAAATTCACTGTTTTCTAAATTTCAATCTCTCTGCTTTTAAGACAAATAGTGATGCCCCATAAAATCCTTTTTAATTTACATTCCCCATATGTCTACTTTATGTTGGCATCATTTTGGTAGTGTCATTTTATTTTTTTAGGACAGTAGAAGGTTTAGAATTTTAGACGCAATTTTTGCAAATTTGCAAAATCAACTTTTTTAAGGACCAGTTCAGTTCTGAAGTCAGTTTGTGGGCTTACATAATAGAAACCACCCATAAATGACCCCATTTTAGAAACTGCACCCCTCAAACTATTCAAAACTGGTTTTAGAAATGTTGTTAACCCTTTAAGCATTCCACAGGAATTAAAGCAAAATAGATGCAAAATTTTCCATTTTAATCATTTTTTTCCTGTAATACATCAAGGGTGAACAACAAAACAAAACTCAATATGGACGCAATGATACCAAATATGTCTATTTTTTTTTTTTTAGTTTTACACAATAAGAGCATTTTTAGAAAAAAATCATGTTTTTGTGTTGCAATTTTTTAAGAGCCTTTTTTTTTCATTTTTCGGGCTATGATCTTGTGTGAGGGCTCATTTTTTGCGGGATGAGGTGACGTTTTTATTGCTATCATTTTGGGATGCATACGACTTTTTGATTTAGCTGTTTTGGCATAATTTTTTTTACGCAGTTCACTTGATGGGGTAGATCATGTGATGTTTTTATAGAGCCGGTCGTTTCGGACGCGGTGATACCAAATATGTCTATCTTATTCATTTATTTTTATTTGTAACATTTTTTTAATGAAATATTTGGGGGAAAATTATTTTTTTTATATATATGTGATTTTTTTTATTTTTTATAATACTCTATTTTTTTTTTTTTTTTTTACACTTTTTGTCCCCCATAAGGTCATACAAGACCTCAGGGGGACATTTAACTTCACTTACTTATTTATTTATTTTTTTAACATTTGATTTCTCCTGTAACTGGGGCTGACATAGTAGCCCCAGTTACAGGGGAAATACATCCCCAGAGAGGCTGTACAGCATAATACTATGCTGTACAGCCTCAGTGCAGAGCTAATCGGGTCTATGAGAGACCCGGCAGCTCCTGCACTCTCCCGGCCCCGTCGATCACGTGACCGCCAGGCTGGATCAGGAAGCACAATAGCGCTTCCTGATTTGTATACACAGCGCTCGGTGAGCGCTGTGTATACAGCGATCTAGAAGGCAGAGACCCCTGGGAACGGTCCCTGCCTTCTCTTTGGGGTACCCTGCTGTCACTGACAGCAGGTACCCCACTGTGCAGCTGCACGATTAGCGTGCAGCTGCTATCTCTGAATGAACGTTCAGAAACGTCCATTCAGAGATAGATAACCACTTCCCGGACGTTTATAGTCAATGGGCGGACGGGATGTGGTTAAGAAATGTCCGGTTTAACACTTTGCAATATTCACACATTCAACGTGGCTCCTTTAGCAGGTTAAGAAAAATGAGGTATCTAGTAATATTCTGTGCATAGTGCTAGAATTTTGCCGCATTTATAATGTACAGTTTAATAAGAGAGCAGGGATACCATAAGGTCACATAGTAATGCAGAAGATTATTAGCTAAATATATCTAACCATGTTAAAAGTCATAGAGGACATGAGCCATTATTGTAAAAACCATTAATAATTATGGTATTACTCCTCAGTGCAATGCTATGGTCCAGTGAGAATAAAACTGAGAGCACCAATCTTTTCCAAATTAAAAACGTTAAGGCTTCCTCTTTATACAAATGAGGCTGATGAGAAGAGAGGGCTGATCTGTGCTGAGTGGCAGATGGAAAATGAGGGTTTCTTCGCGCTGATATTCTGGACACACTATATGGATTGTAGAATATTTGTGCACAGTATAAGCTCATGTTTATAGCAATGCCATGTGCACTGACTCTGTACCGTGACACAGGCTTATATTGTGTGTGCCGCCATATATGTTTCTATGGATGAATGCCTCCATATTGCAGCCTATGCCTCTGCATGCTTCATTGATTTTTCTCACACATTCATATGGAAAATAAATAAAATCAAAGTCACATAAAAGTACAATACTGGACCTTAGCAGGCCATGCAAGTCTGCTTTCTTATTCTTTAAAATGAGCATGCCATGATTGATTTCATTAAATCAGACATAATATAATACATGACAATCTATTTCGAACAAAACTAGAACCAGCCCTTTACCTCACATGGATCCAGAGATCTCCACATTCATTGCTCCAATTGCTTTGCTAGATTTTGTTTAGGCTGGCAATTCAGGGGTGTCTCCTTTCTGATGTAGCTCTTTCTCTATGACAGCTCAAAGGCATGTTCTTTCTCAGGGTGTGTGTCCTTTCTGATGTAGCTTTCTTTGTTACAGCTCTGTGGGTGTGACATTTCCATTGTAGCTCTCTCTTTGTTACAGCTCATGGAGTGTGTCCTTTCTCCTATAACACTCTTCCTGTCACAGCTCAGGGTAAATGACCTTTCTTAGGGGATGTCTTGTTTCTGCTGCTGTTCTCTCCATGTCAAAGCTCAGGGTGCATGTCCTTTCTGCTGTATTTCTTTCCCTGTCCCAGCTAAATGGGCATGTCCTTTCAGCTATAGCGCCTTCCCTGTCACAGCTTAGGTAGCATGTCCTTTCTGCTATATTTCTGCTTCTAACACTATAAAGGTCTGGAAGCAGTTTGAAGGATGGAAGTGAGCATACGTAACCATGCTTATTCAGCTGATTCGGTGGACATGCACATTACTATACTGATTAAACACCAGGGGGTGACGGTAATATGCAGTAAAGAGAATAATTAACAACTGGAACATTTTAGAAGAGAAAGTAAATTAGAAAAGTAACTTGTTTTCATGCTCTGTTATATTAATATAAAATTGAATTTTGACATAACCCCTTTAACTGCCCCTCTTCATAATAACAAGTGACTTTATTTGAACTCCTAGTGGCCATCTGGTGACTGCTTCTCCAGAGTGCCCCATATTCTGGTTTGGTCTTGTGCTTTAATACTTTTGCCTTTTAGTTTTACAGCTTTTGAATCTACATAAAATTAGACTTTTTCTATTTGATATATAAATTTAAAAGTGGGTCTGTGTGCCTATTTGTGAACAGAAAATTGGACACATCATTTTAATAAGTTCTCTTCAGTCACTACAAAGTTCTCTAGAGTGGCACAGTAAACACTGTATGGGGTGAGGTAGATGCAGCTGCAGTAAGGAGACAGTAAGCTGTGAGAGGGAGGAGGGAGGTTCATGTCTTCCTCTCTCTTTTTGTGTGTGAGAGAAGATGAGGGATTGAGGGGAGGGGGCGGCAGAGTAAAGAGATATGATTGGCTCAGAGCACACAGTATAACTCTGATTTCACACCAGGGAGGACACATCCACTGTGTGGTTTCCAGCATCAGCAAACTGCATCTCAGCTCCCACTCACTTGTGTACACCATAGAGGGGTGCACAATCCATGAGGCCAGGTGAGGCGATTGCCTCAGGCAGCACCAGGTAGAGGCAAGAGGGGGGGCAGTGGAAAGGCCATGGACAATGAACGGGGTTAGTTTAAGAAATTGGCTTGGGGGGTGGGGGCGCCATTTCAGTTTTCACCTCAGGAGGCAGAAAGGCTAGGTGCACCCTGATACACTTGTACATACAGTACCCAGGGGTCAGCGCCCTGTACTTCCAGTTCCATCCACGGTATAATTTCTGCCCAAAACAGCTGATCGGTGAGTGAACTAGGTGTCAAATCCCTAACCCTCTAATATTAATGACCTATGCAGAGGATAGATCATCAATATCTAGGTTCAGAAAAGCTCCTTTAAGATTGCTATACATTAAATACACTTCTACAACTGCCATGGCGGGCTTTAGAATGTTTTTTTTGTAATCATAGGTAAACTTTAATAATGCCGTAACTTAAAGATCTTGGGCCTTCGAGATGTACCTTGAAGCTCTTGGGCCTTAATGGAAATAGTAAGAAGGACTGTAACCTACCATATACGTTGTTACTGGAAGGAGGTGTTTGGGCCCCTCAGTCAAGTGTAATTGCTACATCTGCCTTTCCTGAGAACACCCCATAAGGCTTTTAAAATCAATTCAGACTGTTTAGGATAAGGGCTATGAACAACTGCTATCACTTTCTAAAAGTGCAGTAAATGTTTTATAAGCAATTCCGAAAAGAAAAAGATTCAATTTACTGTTCATAATAAAGACAGTTTCTTAGATTAATTCAATTATCTCATTTAACATAAGAAGATTCAGGCAATTGAGAAGTGAAGAGCACATGCAGAAGGATGAGGAACACTGGAATTTTTTGGTTTTATGGGCCTTTCTTAGTGTCAGGGCTGCACGTAACATTAAGGGGGTTGTCCAGGATTTAAAAATATCTAACTAAGGCTAATTACAGCATATAAAAAAGGAAGAACAACTGTGCAACAATAAAAACTCACCTATTCTGTACTGCAATATTGACAACATGAAGGTGGAGCCGCTGCTTTATTTTGGAGAACTCTAGTCCAAGGTCATCATGTGTAGCGCTGTGCTAGGAGAACTCCACAGGACAATAGAGATAGTGGAGGCTGCTAGCTAGTACTGTATGTAGGCCAGTGGCATAGCTAGAAATGACTGGGCCCCACAGCAAATTTTTGAATGTGGCCTGCCAGCAACTCCTTCGCAACCTCCTCTTGCCACGCAACCACCACTCCTGTGGCTAATTAGGATTGCTCTCTCAGAGGCCCAGCAGCAGCTCTGTCCGTTTCCTACAGTGTCTCTTTATATAATGTCATTTTATAATACTGTTGAGGGGCCCCAAGGCAACCTCTTCCCCTGCTTCCCCTATAGCTATGCCCTTGATGTAGGCCTTGGCATTGGCCATCACAATTATAGTTAGGTAAAACTATAAAGGGTCTGGACTACTTGGTGGATAGTAAAATTAACTTTAGCAACCAATACCAGGCAACTGTTGCCAAGGAAAATAAAGTTATGGACTGTATCCAAATATATCTTGATGTACATAAGCGGGAGAACAATGTTTTGCCTTTATACATATCATTAATTAGATTGTATTTGCAATAGTAGACTTTTGGATAATTTTGAGTATCTGTGTAGAAGAAAGACATAGCAGAGCTGGACCATGGGTCAAAATAATTAAGGGAATGGAAGGACTGCAGAGCCCAAAAATGATCAAACTTGGTTTTATTTGGTCTGTGAAAAAAAGATCATTACATCATTATGTAAAAATATCAATATGACTAAAAATCAAACCTAGGCCAGTAACCCTGACAACCATCCACTATACATAAAGCTCTGGTTCCTCAACATTTTTAGGCCAGGGAACCTCAAATCAGTTGACGACTCTGAGGAGGAAATCTACAGTTTCACATCACTAGGCTGTGCAGTCATGTGGTCCTCAGAGACAACACTACTGCAGAAGAAACAGGTGGTAAGGGATAGGCCAGAAAGATGGAGGTGACCTACTATGGTAGATCATCTTTTCTGCCACCGGTGGAGAACTACCAAAATCTGGCCCTGCGCTTCATTCTTCATGTGACCAGTCCATGGAAGCCCAAGAGAGTCCTCCATTGAATTTTTAATATATATACTGCATACATAGAAACGCATCACCAGCATGAGATATAAAAACGTAAAGCTTTCATTTCACTGCTACAAAAAGACTAAATATTACAATAATAAAAAAATCATAAAATAGTTTGCCGGACATTAAGGGGAAGGTATTTAAAACTGTGGCACGCAGCCTTTATTCTTCTTATTACTCGGTGTCAGGGTTTCAGAAGCACCAGAAGTGCAATAAAAATAATAAACTCCTTACAAGAATGTAGAGGTCATGAACATAGAGCATGAAATCTCATATTTATTCATGGTATTAAACGCTGTAACAAAATTAAACAAGGTGGCATTTCAAACGAACTTCAGCTATTTTTTTTTCCTTTTATTTCTAACTCCAATCCACATATGATAATTAGGAGGTTTATTCAGCTCAGGAGAAAAGTTGCTAATTTGCCCATTGAATGTTTTATCACCATCTTCTTAGATTAAAATGATTGTACATTATCTAGAAGTATCAGAGGATAGATGATAGATAGATAGATAGATAGATAGATAGATAGATAGATAGATAGATAGCTCGCTCAAAGGGGTTTAGGCCTACTTCCTTCCGAGATTTAGGTGAACATTTATCATTTGTGGTTGTTTTTGTGTTATTTTTAAGCCTCTCTTTGCTTTGTGTCTGCGCCTCTTTAAATATAGACCACTTTGAAAAGACGCAAGTCTCACCAAATGTCTTAAAATTTGACCAAGAGTCACAGAAAATGTTGTAATCCTTATGACTTGTGACATTTTTATGCCACAAAACTGACATATCTGATTTGATAAATGTCCTCCTTATATTTAAAGTCTTTTTGTTACCACAATTTTTGACCTTTAAGATGTTTTTACATTTTATCAATCACCTTGACCTTTAATAAAAGATGTTCAGAGTAAAACGTGTTTACAGATTAAGGCCTTCTGGTGCTTACGCAGGTTAATTTCCTGTAGGATCCTCCTATAAGCATGGCACATATTCATCAACACTAGGAGCCATTAAGGTCAAGCCACAACCCCATATGAATTCCTTCAGAAGATGTAAAATGGCTGCCATAGTAAAGTTATTAACCCTGTCACACTTCATGTACAATGCACTGTCTGGAGATTACCATTGGATTTAACGTCACATCCACATGTCATGTGGAATCCTAGCAACAAAGGCTTAAGATACTACATGAAGGAAAACTGTTGAATCTTCTTTCTTAATTAATGTCTTAATGTCTTAGTGTTTCTTAATTCATTGTTTGCGTGGGAAGTATGAAATATAGTTTACTTCTAAAGATGTCATTTGTATGAGGCTAGTAAGCCTAGTTCTGTGGAACAGCTCCAGACAAAGCCAGGCAGATGCCACAATGGGTCCACTGGCCTTGGGGTTCTCTATGGTGATCTGGGTAAACATTCTCTGTTATGGTCAAGCTAAAATTGGAGTATACAGGAGATATGTTCTGACTCTCCCACAGACCCACACACAGTTGGAGCTGGGCACGGTAGAGTTTGAATATCTTTCAATATGTCATATACTACTTTTGTCATGATGTTGGGTTAGAGATACTGAGGGGCATTTAATGTCTTTATGCCACAATAGAGGCATGAATAGAGGAGCATGCCATATGTGCTCCATAATTTGTGACTTTTGAGGCGTATGGGTAGGGCTTAATGGGAGGGGATCGGTTTAGCACAGTCCACCAGATTTACTATAACTTGTCTTATGCTAGAAACTTGGCTGAAGTATATGCCAGCCCCTTGGCTAACTAATATGTATGGGGGACTTAAAGGGGTTTTCCGAGATTTTATTATTGATGACCTATAGTCATCAGTATATGATCATTGGGGATCCGACACTCGGGACTCCTGCTGATCAGCTGCTTGAGAAGGCACCAGTGCTTCTGTGATTGGCCCAGCCTTCTCTCAGTTGTTCATCGGTCACGTGGCCTAGGAGCATCTCAGCCCCATAGAAGTGGATGGGGGCTAAGGCTTTTTTCACATTAGCGGCAGCACAAATCCGGCGGGTGAAGGGTGCCACTGGATCCGTGCTGCCGCAGGTGCACGCGTGGGGTCGGAACCACGCTCTGGCCCCACACTTGTCAGACAGTGTCATACATACATACACATACATACATACACTTACACATACATACGCATACATATATAAACTTACATACATACATATATACATACATAGGCCCGGACAGCAGGAGGAGGATGGCGCAGAACAGGAGGAGGACGGCGCGCACAAGGGTAAGTTTACCCACAGCGCCACCTGCTGGAGGGAGGGGAAATTGCAGGGAGACGGACAAGGAATGGCCCCCATTGAAAGTCAATGGAGGACGGATCCGTTTACCATTGTGTCACACCAAACGGATCTTGGCGCGGATACCCATATGCTGCGGTTTGCTCTCTGTTCTGAAGATGGAACGGAATGCTTCTAGGAGCATTCCGTTGTCTTCAGTTCAGTTTTGTCCGCATTGGCAATGAATGGGGACAAAACTGAAGCGTTTTATTCTGGTATTGAGCCCCTATGATGGAGCTCAACACTGGAATTCAAAAACGCTAATGTGAAAGTAGCCTAAGCTGTGATGCCAACCACAGCCACTATAAATTGTACGGAGAAGGCTGCGGCACTGCTGCTAGTGGTGTACATATAGAAGTAAGGGCCCCATAACAAGGATCAAACCTGTCTCCCCCCCACACACACACACACAGTACAGAAGGTTTTCCACCTAAACCCTTTTCAATGACTCTTGGGCCATTTTTCCCACTGCCTCATTTGCTAAAAGTTGTTGCTTTAGAAGGTAGAGTCCTGACCAAAGCAAATCTACACAGTGTTGAAGGTTAAAATATTTAGCCTAATATATTGATTACAGGTAAAAAAAATATATAAAAACTGTAGTAAAAATATAATGAAAATATAATAAAAATATAATGATAAAAATATAAATATATCTATTCATCCAATGACCCTATACAGTGCCTTGTGAAAGTATTCGGCCCCCTGGAACTTTTCAACCTTTTGCCACATTTCAGGCTTCAAACAAAAAGATATAACATTTTACATTTTTGGTGAAGAATCAACAACAAGTGGGTCACAATTGTGAAGTGGAACAAAATTTATTGTATCATTTAAACTTTTTTTGTAATAATAAAACTGAAAAGTGGGGTGTGCAAAATTATTCGGCCCCCTTGCATTAATACTTTGTTGTACCACCTTTTGCTGCGATTACAGCTGCAAGTGGCTTGGGGTATGTCTCTATCAGTTTTGCACATCTAGAGACTGAAATTCTTGCCCATTCTTCCTTACAAAACAGCTCGAGGTCTTTGAGGTTGGATGGAGGCGTTTGTGAACAGCAGTTTTCAGCTCTTTCCACATATTCTCAATTGGATTCAGGTCTGGACTTTGACTTGACCATTCTAAGAACTGGATAGGTTTATTTTTGAACCATTCCATTGTAGATTTTGCTTTATGTTTGGGATCATTGTCTTGTTGGAAGATAAATCTCCGTCTTAGTCTAAGGTCTTTTGCAGACTCCAACAAGTTTTCATCCAGAATGGTCCTGTATTTGGCTCCACCCATCTTACCATCAATTTTAACCATCTTCCCTGTCCCTGCTGATTAAAAGCAGGCCCAAACCATGATGCTGCCACCACCATGTTTGACAGTGGGGATGGTGTGTTCAGGGTGATGAGCTGTGTTGCTTTTACGCCAAACATATCGTTTTGCATTGTTTCCAAAAAGTTGGATTTTGGTTTCATCTGACCAGAGCACCTTCTTCCACATGTTTGGTGTGTCTCCCAGGTGGCTTGTGGCAAACTGTAAACGAGACTTTTTATGGATTTCTTTGAGAAATGGATTTCTGCTTGCCACTCTTCCATAAAGGCCAGATTTGTGAAGTGTTCTACTGATTGTTGTCCTATGGACAGACTCTCCCACCTCAGCTGTAGATCTCTGCAGTTCATCCAGAGTGATCATGGGCCTGTTGGCTGCATCTCTGATCAGTCTTCTCCTTGTTTGAGATGAAAGTTTAGAGGGACAGCCGGGTCTTGGTAGATTTGCAGTGGTCTCATACTCTTTCCATTTCAATATGATCGCTTGCACAGTGCTCCTTGGGATGTTTAAAGCTTGGGAAATCTTTTGGTATCCAAATCTGGCTTTAAACTTCTCCACAACAGTATCACGGACCTGCCTGGTGTGTTCCTTGGTCTTCATGATGCAGAACCCTGAGACTATCACAGAGCAGGTTCATTTATACGGAGACTTGATTACACACAGGTGGATTCTATTTATCTTCATCAGTCATTTAGGACAACATTGGATCATTCAGAGATCCTCAATGAACTTCTGGAGTGAGTTTTCTGAACGTAAAGTAAATGGGACGAATAATTTTGCACGCCCCACTTTTCAGTTTTATTATTACAAAAAAAGTTTAAATGATCCAATAAATTTCGTTCCACTTCACAATTGTGACCCACTTGTTGTTGATTCTTCACCAAAAATTTAAAATGTTATATCTTTTTGTTTGAAGCCTGATATGTGGCAAAAGGTTGAAAAGTTCCAGGGGGCCGAATACTTTTGCAAGGCACTGTATATCAGTTCCAGCGCTAAGTTGTTTATGTTGTATGTCTATGTGGAAGTAGGGTTCATTGATTCTTCCACATATATGGACAATACAAATTTTTAGTTTTCTATTCCGTTGTATATTTCAATAGGTAGGTATATGTAGGTAGGTTTATAGACTGTACAATGGATAAAGGCAGGTAAATATAATATATAGATGGATGAATAAATAGATAAGGCAGATAAATATAAATAGGTAAATAAATATATATCCCAAACAATTGTCCTGGTACGTGGTTAGTGTTCTTATAGTGCTTATTATAGCTTTTATGTTATCCTGGACGGAGGTAATGTTCTCATTATAGTTCCTTTATATTAATAAAGTTTACAGTCATAGATAAGGAGATTAGTCCATTTTGTGTAGGACTTTTGAGTACATTACCCAATCCAGGGAGGTACGTTGCTCTGTCCACCCACGCTGTTTGATTCTCCTCCGGCAGTCTGAGAGCACAGGAGCGCGCAGCTCACTATCGCGCCTTTTCTCAGCGTCCCACATGGCGTCCCACATGGGCGCTGCGCTTCAGTGAGTTTAAACAATGATGCTGTATTCCACTATTTTCCTTGGGGCTTGCTGCCGGGTAGGATCTAGTGCTTGGCTGCTGCTGTGGAGTTTGTTGCCGAGTAGGATACATCGCTCCTATATAAGTGGATTTATGTCAGAAGCTCATGAAATATTTTGGGCATAAAGTTCTATATATTAATCAAAAATGAGTCCACAAAATGTGAGTCCACAATGGATGGTATAACTCCAGGGAGTGATATCCAAAAAATTACAAATATTCTGTCCAGAAAAACAGATCAAAATAATAATAAATCCAAAGATATATATAAATGAGTTGGATTTGTAGAAGCACTATAAGAACACTAACCACGTACCAGGACAATTGTTTGAGATATATATTTATTTACCTATTTATATTTATCTGCCTTAGCTATTTATTCATCCATCTATATTTACCTGCCTGTATCCATTGTACAGTCTATAAACCTACCTATATATCCACATAGACATGCAACATAAACAACTTAGCGCTGGAACTTATATAAAGGGTCATTGGATGAATAGATATATTTATATTTTTATAATTATATTTTTATTATTTTCATTATATTTTTACTAAATTTTTATATTCTTTTTTTACCTGTAATCAATAAATTAGGCTAAATATTTAAACCTTCAACACTGTGTAGATTTGCTTTTCCTTATGTGAGTGTGCCTATCAAAGAGAGAAAAAATATCTAATCAACGGTGTAGAAATTACGATTTAGGGTGGATCGTAGATAGAGCACCTCTTAATCCACTGTCCATCAGGTGGTGTGCCACTATACATTATATATACTATAAGAGTCCTGACCAAGTTTTCACTTCCAGTAGAAGCCCCATAGCAGTCGCATGATCTGTCACTGTGGTAGTTACGTCCCTGTGGTAGTAACGTCCCTACCTTTCCAAACAGCTGATTGGCGGGGGTCGTGTTTGTCCGACCCCCACCGATCAGAGAATCGGTCATCAGTAATAAAATCTTGGAAAACCCTTTTAAGTCTCTTCCGGTTCCTCATTTATGTACGCATATGATTTTTGTGCTTTTGTCCACTAACTTTCCATAGTGTTCAGGTCTCGAATCCTTCAGTTTTACAAAAAGCAAGGAACTGTGTTGGCATGTATGTTTCCCTGCTGAACAGTCTGGCGTCCTAGTTTACGACACCACTGGTTCGATTGTTCAAATCACTTGTCCCATTTGTTAATTAGAGCCAGCATTTCTTAATTAGCTATCACCTGGCCCTGTCAGCAGACTCCGCTCCTATCCTTGATGACAGCACAACACTTAGCTGCTCCCCCGTCTTTCTTCTCGTCCATGGTTTCCGCCTTCTGATGCTTACGAATGTGCAGAAATAAAATGCACGCAGGCAGATAGATATGTACTATTTTAGGACTTTTGTCATTAAGAATGAAATGAGACAATTTTCCCATCCTTCGCTAAATTAATGGCCCAAATCGCAATTTACTTAATTTATATGCAGATTTAAAATTTTTGAGAGCATGCCAAGACGGAGTGGCAACACCGCACGGTTATGGCAGATAACCTCTCTCCTTTAAACTAAACGACGCATTTCATTCCTGGCTTCTTTTCTATCTGATTGTAATCTCCTTGGAACTGTGTCCTCTTCCCTGCGAGGGTTTGTTAATATTTTTGTATGTTAATTGTTAATGTCTTTCACGCATAGAATATTTCACTGCCGAGCGGAGCCTTATAAATAAATGATTGTAATGTGTTACATAGATAATTTTACGGATTTTAAAGCACAATTCATTAATGACAGATTACCGTAATGATCCCTGAAGATTATTTAGCATTCACAGATAGTCTCATAGTTGAGCTATGGCAAGCTGCTAGGCAGATAAAGGACTTTTACTACATGGTTGCAATTTTTTTTATTTTTTTTAAATAATAAAGTCACCATTTTTTGTTGCTGAATCTCGATGTGCATAGGAAAATGGTCTATTTCTCAGACTGAAATTCCTTTAAATCTTGATCCAGATTTTTTTTTCTGGTACATATACCTACTGTAGTCCCTATGGTACAGCATTACAGGCCTGTAGCTACTTGATGAACTACCATTAGGGCTGGCCTTCAGGGTGCATGAGCTGTGTATGTACTGTAGATGCATAAGGCATTAGCCGCTACTGCTGAAGGTGACACCATAGATGACCTGGTATCCGTGGCTTGTGAAGATCACAAATCGCATAGAATTATTTTGTAGACATTGGATAGCACTTAGATTACTTTATGTATGGGACTGCTATACGGTCACTGTATGTGGGGTAATATTTGAGCACTGTATGGTGATGCTTGCTTTTTATGTCACTACTACTTCTGTTCAGTATAACATTTTTGTAGTGTATGGTGGTGGCAGAACTGTGTAGGTTTGATATTTGGCCAGTATTTGGCATTATCAGTTCACAATATTGTAATTGTACGGTAATTTGCACACTGTAGGAGCCAACATACGATATCACTTGGGGCAGCATCCAATCTCAGGACTGTCATATCTACAATGTGTGCACCCTATTCTCATAGATGAAATTGGAGGTACACATAGTACCACAGTATGGGCTTCTAGCAAGCTATGGGCGCAGTATTATGGATCTGTATAACACAGCAGGCACAAGACTCAACTAATTGCTTATCTCCAGTTGATCTTTTTTGGCAGTGGAACAAATGGCCATGGTGGATCTTCTGCCATTTTTTTTTTTTGCTTTTTACTTTTTAAGATTGTTCTAAAAATAATCTGTTAGGGGCACATTTAGATGCTGGTCTTAATAAACCCCTAAACTGGCAATAGATCTGCCTGAGGCATCAACCTCTTCACAACTTTGGTGGGTCCACCACCGCTTCAAAATGTAAACCAGCTCCCGAGCTTTCTTACATTTAGACCATTTTCTATGCCTAAAATAGGCGTAGAAAATGATGAATCAGATGGGCCTACCGGCCTGCACCCTTCCATACCACGCCCACTTTTTTAGACCTGCCATGGTTACTGTTACTGTTACTGTATCTATACATGCAGCTTGGTTCTGTTACTGTATCTATGCACACAGCTTGGTGTCTGTATACCGCAAATGACTGCTGTAACCAATAACTGGCCTCAGTGGGGTATGGCACCAAGGGAAGTAATTAGCTGTAGCGGTCATGTGCCCTATTACACTACAGCAACCTATATAAAGGATTATTTTAAAGGGCGTTGATACAAACCAGAAAACCACTTTAAGCGGGGGTGTAACTACCATAGCGGCATACCATGTGACTGCTATGTGGCCCAAGGCAAGAGGGGGCCCAGTCTTAGTTGGGATTATCTCCTCTTCTACTAAAGGTGAAAACTTGGTCAGGACTCTACCCTCTAAAGCAGAGATGGCGAACCTGAGGCTCTCCAGGTGTTGGAAAAATGTAACTCCCAGCATGCCCAGACTGCCTACAGCTATCAGCCTACAGCTAGGCATGGTGGCAATTATAGTTTTACGACAGCTGGAGAGCCACAGGTTGGCCATCTCTGATCTAAAGGAACAACTTTTAGCAAATGAGGCAGTGGAAAAATGACCCAAGGGTGATTGAAAAGGGTTTAGGTGGGGGGCCTGGTTTGATCCTTGCGATGGGGTCCTTACTTCTCTATGTATGCCACTACCTTGGGCCCCTAGAGTCACTTCTACTGGTGGGCTTTTGGCACCCCAGTCTGACACTGAATAACTGTTTCCCCACCCACTCATGCCCTGGACAAGATATAACACAGTGTATTTGTTTTGTCTGGAGTGTACCTTTAAGGAACACTTTTGAAATCACAAAGATATTTGTTCATATTGCCCTTATTTTGCCACATGATGTAGTGTATGGTCTCTGTCAGTGTATGGCATTCTTAAACTTGGCATGATCTCAAGTGTGAGTGTCCTTGCAAGGAGGTTTCCTCCTTAATGAAAATGGATATGTTGAGAGGTCAGAACATAAAGCAGGTTATTGATCCGTGCAAAGAACCAGTTGTTGTCTGCTGGCGTCAGGAGGCACTGTGATTTGGCAGATGAAGCTTTGTCTAGCTTGGTACATATGTATGATGGGAATAAGGGAGAGACGACTCTTTCATGCGTTCATTCAAATGCTCTAATTTTAGATGTCTTAAGAGACGGCAACATGAAATTGTTTGCCCTTTCATAATGGAAAGTGAAAAAATACTGGTCTCCAGAGCCTTTTTAATTCCATTCTTGTAACTTTTAAAAAAATGACATTTGATCCATTCAAATAGAACGCAGTGTCATGTGGATGCAGCGTAATCTATTGATTTTTAAGCATGGTCTGCCGGCTGCGGCTGAATGTATGAATGTTCCTTTTTTTCTTGTGCTGAAATGTGACAACCGATCATAGATTTTTTTTATTGTCCAAGCAAAATATTCAGAAGTCATTTGCCAATGGGTTTCCATGTTAAGGGTGACCTTTACATATACAGATATCGCAGTATTGCCTTTATCTATGTAGGAGAGTTAAGTTTTCAGAATGACATTTTGCAATGTAATTTCACTACTGAGTTTTTTTTGCAGATGACTTACGTTCATTCTACATATCTTAAAGGGGAATACACATTAATGGCCTACCCTTAAAGAGGTTGTCCCATGAAAAATATTCTACAGTTTTCAAAGCAGTACCTGGATCTGAATACTTTTGTGATTGCATGTAATTAAAATTTAGTATAGCCACTGAGTTATTCAAAAAAATCTATCTGTATAGCGCCATCTGCTGTTTGTTTTTTTTTCTTATTTCTTTGTCCTGCTCACTGAGAAGGCCGCACATGCTGAAGTTTGTCCTTCAACTGAGTTGTGATAGGAAGAGCATGGCCACACCCCCTTAGCTGCAGCAGAAAAGACACTTTCCTTGAGCGGTCAGCTTGATATAAATCTAGCAGAGTAATGAATGTGGAGAGCTCTGGATCCATGTGAGGTATGTACAGGGCTGGTTCTAGCTTGGTTTGAAAGAGATTGTCATGTACTATATGATGTCTGATTTTCATTTTTTACAATACTCGTAAATAATAATACTACTATAATAATAGGATAACCCCCTTTAAGTGAATCCCACCAATTTGCAGAACAGAGAGCACTGGTTGAAGCTGAGTGTATCTAATGTTATAGTTATCTATAGTCCTTGAACCTACTTAGCTTCTCCAAGAGGGGACACCATAATTTCAGGCTTGTAGGCAATCCTGGCAGGATGCTCGTGCTCAACTTAAAAGGGGTTAAAGGAGCCAACCCATTTTTGTGACTAAAATGCTATATCACACCCTATTGAACTGTAAGAGTCAATGTTCTGCCTAGAGATGTTCCGACCTTTACAATATCTTCATCCTTTCTTATTAGTGCCCCTTTTCCAAATTGTACAAAAAACTGGCATACACATTGTGCAACAAATGTCAAATGTATATATTTTTATGTTATATTGATTTTTATATTGGCAGCCTATCCTCAGGATAGGCCATCAATAGGTGATCGGAGAGGACACAGCTCCATCCACTGTGTAGTGAGCAGAGCTTGTGATGGCAGACGATGGAATCAAGGCAGCTTGCAAGAACTAGCACTGTCTACCACACAATGGACAGGGCTGTGTAGTTTGGGAACTTATTTCCTCTGCCAGAGCTACTCAGCAGTAGCCGATCAGAAGACTGTGTGGGGGGTTTCCAATGCTCAACGTTCACATATTGATGGCCTATCTTCAGGTGTTTTAGACACTTTTTATGCCTCATTATAGTTTTGAAAAGTTGACGTGGCTAAGATTTAGTAAAGGGGTTGTGCCAAGTATGTAAGTTATCACTAACTGACTGGTGGAGATGTGATCGCTGGAACCCCCACCAGTCCTGAGAATGTGGATCCTTTGTTCTAATCTTGATGAAACGGCGGGCCGAGCTTGAATCCTGCTATTCCATTCATTCTCAACGGGACTGTGGGAGATAGCCAAGTACAAAGCTTGGTTATTTCCAGTAGTCCCGTAGAGAATGAATGGAGCAGAAGGCTTCATCAGGACGGGAACATGGGATCCCCTTTCTTAGGATCGGTGGGGGTTCCAGTGGTTGGTCCCCCACAGTTCAGATAGTCATCCCCTATCCTATGGATAGGGAATAACGTTCATTCCTGAAAATACTGCCATAAAGTAAGACAGCCAAGAGATGTCAAATTTATCTTACAGCCTGCACCACTGTGATACATTTGGTGCACATTCTTTGAGTTTCATGCTGTCTAAATTCAGGAAACTAATAATAAATCATGGCCAATGTGTTATTCGTAGACGCAAGAGTGCATTGGTTTTGCCTGGAGTGTTCCTTTATTTGATCCTCTATATTGCACTTTTTCAACTATCCTACACTTCTTACAAACTGATTAATCCTAGATGGAAATATCACGTGTATGGTAGCTCAGGAGGCAGCCTGGAGACATTTCAGCTGTATATAATTTTACACAATCGCATACATTTTAATACGTTTCTAGATTAAACTGATGACCTGTGCTGCTGGCTTCTGTAAAAAATGCTAAATTACATGTGCTTATCAAATAATTATCCCTGTTAATCAGAGCAGTATCTAATTTCCCAGATGAAACAATAGTGAGAGAGCAATAAAATGCTACTTATTATCCATAATTCTAAAATCATTTCCCTAAATTTGGATTCTGGGCTGATGACTGAGGAAGATTCACATCGATTAAATGTCTGAAGGAAACTTCGGTAACACTGTCTTGTCTTGCTTCCTTTTTGACCCGACTGCTGCCTCTCAATGCAAAAGACACATACTGATCCCACCGTGCTCCAAACTCACTATTCATTCTTTATCAAATGTCTTCTGTCTCAATTAACATATTGAAGCTTGTAGGGAATTAATCACTGATAAGACTACATGGATGGGTGATGACTAAGGAACGTGGACTTGAAGATGATAGCAGTGAAATCCTACACTGAAAATTGCATCTAACGGTTGACTATAAGAACAATTCCACCTGTTTGGTTTGTGCATTTAGTTTGTGATTGTTATTTGGCTTTAGTGAAAAGCCAACTTTCTTCTTCTTTCATTAGGATGTACAAATAAAAATGAGCTCCAACTGGTCTGAGCCCCCTGTTGGTATGATATGAATATTATCACTTGCATTTTCCACTTTGATGTGAAGTTGAACTGTCAATCTTTTGTCCATGTTTGAACGCAAAACACTAGTCTTGAAGCTTTGACTATGGAAAACACTTGCATACAGCAAAGCACAGGGAAAGCTTAGTTCATCCAGAACCAGTTGGTTCTTGCTGATTCTGAATCGTAGCAATATAGTGCTTTTAGGATCTAAAGGAAGACATAGTAAAAGATGGATCAATGAGTATTGCAGACTCTTACAACATGCCGAAGACACCATGGAAGCCTTAGTCTGAAATTCCCAATAGAAACTCCAGTACACGGACACCTCTGGTCCAGAGCAGTCTATTTTGTCCAATTTCATGTTAGTTTACTTGTGTAACAGGCCAGTTTCCTGTATCCATTAGATGTTTACATTTTATAGTCTACTCTGGTCCACTCTACATTTTAGGGTCTCTTGCACTCTCAGGTAACCCTATGATGATCTCAGTGAGGTTGAACTATCGGGAGGGGGGAGCTCCAGGTGGGGTGGCTTTAGGTCCTAGCTTATTTATGAAGAAGAACTCCACATATAAATATAGATTTAGCTTAGTAAGTCAAGATGTGGAACACTCATGAGATACAATATTGTCCCTGTTATTACATTCATTGGGTTGTCCATTCACTTAAAGAATGCATAGAATGGTGTAAATAATAAAACAGCACTCATTATATGGATCCACAATGGATATTGGATGTTGCAGTCAGTTATTGGCAGCCGCAGTGACCTACAACAGCCAGTGATTGGCTGCAGTAGTCACATGTCTATAGGGACCAGAGCATGAGCGGGGGACAATCAGTAAGTTCAATACTCATTTTTTGCTTATTTTCCACCATTTTGAGGATTCTTTTTAAAACAATTCAAGTGGCAGATGACCCCTTTAAAGTGATGATAACACTTATTCCTGCATCCTACCAGCACTGGTACCGTAGAGAAGATTGAGGATGGTTGCTTTTTGGGTAAATGTCTTTAAAGGAGTTTTCCAAAAATTACAAGTGATGACATATCACTAGGACAGGCTTTCATTTTGTAATCGGTGGGAGACCGGGACCCTCAACAGTCAACAGAATGAAGCGTCCATACCACTAGATAAGCACTATGGTGCCTTCAAACTTTTTCCTAAATAGCAGCATCTTGTCCATCTGCTCTGCAGGGAACTAAAATAGCCTCATGTACTTTAACGGTATGTTGTGGTTCTTCAAAATGGCCTTTTACCCCGAAACATCAAGCCCCCATTGATTCTAATGTTATGCTATATCGTAGCAATATGCCATAATATCATATGATAGGCATACCCCTTTAGGAGTATACAAGGAACCATTTTCCCATGCTCCGCAGTCTCACGTATGAGCTTTGTGTTATCATTTTAAGCCATGCTTGGCAGCAGATTCTCTTATATACTCATCTCTTGTTCAGTTAGTACGATAATCAATGTTAGGGCATGTACCAATAAATACATAAAAGCAGGTATGCTGCCAAGTCACCCGGTAGACACTCAATTTTTTTTTTGCATATGATGACAATTAATCACAATACCAGGTGCTAATATCCAATCTGAACCACTGGCAACACTTTAATAGACAGCATTTGTTATGGAAATGTATAATTAGCTGGTAAATACCACCTGTTTGAACAGTTTGATGAGGAAATCCCATTGGTATGCTTAATTAATATTTTGACGAGAATATATAATAATGATTTCTGATAGCTAATGTATTCTTCATCCTGCAGAGAAGCAATCTAATATTGCTCTCCCTGAATACTCATTCCCCTTACCTCTTGATCTCCTAAAGCTGCAACTGGAGAAAATTGCTTATAAATTAGAAGGTTATAGGAACAACTGACTAACTAATGAGTTTAAAGGCACCACACACAGTAGGACCAAAATGAGCTCACGGAAATGATAAATTGGATGGTTTAATGGGAGGTAGGTGGAAATAATTCCTTAAATAACGCCTGTAGAAAAATAGGATTCCAAGTCTATATGTCATTTTCTGTTGGGCCATCGAGGGACAATTACTTGCAGAAAAAAAATCATTTGTTTAGTTGACTTCTCTAATAACTGGTGACATAATTGAGCCATTTTACGATTAGTTGATGGGAAACCCTCCAGAAGCCTGGTGGCACAGTGGTTGGCGTTGTTAGCTCGTGGCGATGGAATCTTGGTTTAGATTACGACCACAACATCATCTGCATGGAACTTGTATTCTCACCATAATTATGTGGGGATGCTCCAGCTGTTGGTTAATTGACTCTGTATGAAACTGGCCTTAGTGTGAATGTGGGCGGAAATTAGATTCAAACCCCCAGTGATAAAACTTGCTTCAGTGCCTGTTGCTATGGAACGTATCATAGCCATATAGTAGATAGAAATACATAGAAATGCTGATAATTATTGTAATAAGTGCTGCGTTCTTCTTCATATTTAGACTGTTGGTTGTCTTATGTTTGTCAAACATAGTTTATAGTTTTTTGGACAGGTTCAAAGAACTCCAGTAGGTGGCCTAACTAGAATCCATAGTGCCCCATAGCAGGGATGAGCTCCCACCCTTGAGTTATGTGTCAGATCTTCTTCTTAAAGAACAAGTAGAGAGTAGAAGTCCACAACTGTGGATAGAAGATTTTGCCACCTCAGTGGGCTACCTAATTCTCTGGGCATTATAACTAGTAATGAGTGAAGTTTACAAAAATTTGATTCAGTTGCTTCACTGAATTTCACAAAGATATTCACTTTGGGACTAATTACTTTGTCACAAAGCGCATTTCTTTGTAAGTAGCGGATTGCACCGTCTCCAGTCATTGAACCCCTCAGATTCCGCGTTCATTGCTGTTCGTGGCATCTGAGATGAAAAGTGAGTGCTTTCAGGGGTTAATCAGTTAAAATAATACTCACCTTATTCATTTCAGTGTGAAGAGGCTGCTGCGGCCATCCTGATCGAAGATCCAGTGTGAAATCTTGTGTGGTGCATGATGACGTCATCATGCTGGTCGGTGTGGTGACCCCATATGTCACTGCACGCAAGATTTCACGCGGGATTTTCAATCAAGATGGCCTGGGCAACTTCTGAGATGAATGGTGTGAGATGACCAGGTTTGAAAAAAAAAGCATGATTGATCAATGGTGTACACAGATCTCATAGGGCCCGCCCCATAGCAATAATTTGTATGGCCCCCCTGCCCCAACCAGGATGCATACGTTAATCTCTCCCTGGCACTTGAGGAATGCAAAGATTTCTGATGAACTTCTTATTTTATTTTTTATTCAGTAAATTAAATTTTAATGTAAAAATTTGTAATACAAGAAGTCACCCTTGACCTCACCCACTTTATCTGACATGTCAGTAAAGTTGAACAGGTCTATTTATACCAGACAATTGGCATAAATATATAGATAAATCTCCTGCTTCCTGTCTATTACAAAACTGCCTGCCTGCAGCCACCACTAGGGGGAGCCCAATAGATAGGAATGTATGCATTTACAATTGTCTGAAATGGAAACTGTAATAATTTGTTTGCACTGAGCTCCCTCTAGAGGCAGCTGCATGAAAATGTAGTGTTTTCACATCAGAAAGAGAAGAAGGCACCACCCCTCAGGCACTGTAGCAGTATTGTAGTCTGCCTTCATTGAAGGTATGCCACTATGATTGATACTCTGTAACATGTTTGTCTATGTGTGGCCACCTGGTGGTTTTGATGTAAACTGCAGCCTGTTGTGGATTTTGCTACGATGAGGCAATTTTGTATTGAATTTATATGGTAAGAAAATGGAGTTGGGGAAAGGATGGGCACATTAGTATTCTCAGATATCCATAAAGTCCATTTATGTGGATTACAACTCTTGCTGACTGCTTGGACCTCTTCTTTTTGGGGTTAAATTCTAGAAATATCTAAAACTGGATAACCACCACAAAGACGCCTTCATACAGGTCCATACCAACTGAAAGAGAAGGTTAATGAGGTCTATCTATGAGCGTATGGCTAAACTTCAAAAAACCAGCCAGCAAGGTTTTCCAGTACAGCCTATTCCACATTCCCCGTTGGCGCTGAAAGAGTTTATTGGAGAATTACATCTTCTGTTCGGAGAAATGTCATCTAGCTCTTTCTACAGGCAAAACACAGCAGTGGGACAATTAACTTGGTGACGAGTTCATACTGAGCAGTAACTGAAAATGATTTGCAAATATGACCTTTACTGCGGAGATGAAACAGGAGGCTTGCACAGAACGAGTTAAATTTCCACTTGGTTAACATTCTTGCAATGTGCACTGTAACAATACTTTAATATAATTAAATTTTAAATTCCATGTAGAATCTAGTGGGTAGGCAGATGTACCGGTATGTTAAAGTTTATGTCGCTTGAAAATGGTTTTCAAGTACATCACAGGGAGACTATCCAACTGTAAAATTATCTGCTTTATGATGCTGTATCACAGGATTGCTCTCTTTCTCTTAATTAAAAATGTACCTTAAAGTATAACATGCTAAGACATTGTTCTCACTTTTCCCTTTTAACTGCCTAAGAAAATAAGGAAACGTATGATCTTTATGGGGAAGAAGTGGTTGAGAACATATTTGTAATGAGGGGGAATTTACTCATTGAATTCCCTTAAAATCAGCCATGTGAGGTATAGTTTTATGTCAAAGGGTGGGGAGGGGGAGAGCGAAGACTTGGTGGTGGTGATAGGGGGTACACAAGTCACTCCACCCTGGCCAGGATATTCAGAGACAAGACCAAGTCCTTTCTTTCCCTCCTGCATGAATTCTAGATGAACCTAGTAGAAAATGAGATAACATTAATATGTCAGCCGGATCAACCCCAATGCCCAAGCTTACCCTGATGATTAAAACCATACCTTTCTTACTTGCATCCATTGCTGCGTTTATAAGAAATATGTATTTTTTAAGAATATGCAAAATAAGGGCTAAAATACACTGAAGGTGGGGCCTAGATACTCGGTGCACCTTAGCTCTTCCAACCTGCTTCCCTGGACACTTCCATCTGGATGCTGGTAAAGTAGAATAAGGAGTGAACAGGGAGTAAATAATGGCTAGCACTAGCCCTGGGTGCACTTAAGTAATAATTTGCATATTTTTAAAAATATTTATTTCTCCTAAATGGAACAATGGAAGGTATTGTTTTAGTCAAAATGATCAGCCCTACTAGGCATTATGGATAGTTCAATTGGGTTGATCCTGCTGAAAGATGCCCTTTAAGGGGGCATTCTTCTCCCATTATAGCGTTTCCTATTACAATCGTCTTAGCTTCCAGCATGGTGGGTGTTTTAGCTTTTGTACAGCTTGAGAGTCACACCTTGGGGATCATTGTTCTCCTATGTCTCTCCTATGAGATAATTTTGAAAATCATATTGTGGTATGTGACCATTGCTTTGAGAACCAGCAATGGTCAACACATTGGTTGGGGGCCCAGCTCTGACAGATGAGATTGACTCCCTTCTAGTTGTAGCTAATACTTGACTAATTTGTTCTTCCCTTCTCAGTGCATACAGCTAGGGTAGCCCAAAATATGGGTCTTTTCTTATCAACAGCTAAGGATAATACTATGCCTGCTATGCTTTACACTGCAGCCTTGCTTGTTCAGAGAGTCATCTGTATATAGCCACGGTCCTACCACAAGCTCCCTAGGAATGTGCATTGAGATTTGTTACAGCAACAAAACAATAACAAAAAGCTTGGACAAGTAAAGCACTGAAAATAAAAAGCAGTAATTGGGTAACATTCATGTAAATATTTTGGGAAATAAAAAAGTGAAAAAAATAAATAAAATAAAATAAATTAAATTAAAAATTGCAAACTGCCTTTAAAGGCATTGCTTTATTTGTTACAGAATGTATTACCTATAACTTTTTTTTACTAATTAAAAATTAATGTTTTTAATATTAAAATGAATATTCTTTTTTCTAATCTGATTTTATTCTCTTATTGTAGTTTTCATTTTCTGTTAGCTAGAGATATCCTTTTCAGCAATCATATGGACTATATGTCCAATGGCCAGAGATTATCTATTGACTTCTATGGAAGAAGTTTTCAGACATGCTCTGTGTCCTGTGTAGAGGTAATTGTGCAGAGAGGGGGAGAATGTGATCTGTGACATTGCCTTTTGTGAATGGTGGATCGTGCATAATATATATATATATATATATATATATATATATATATATAGGTGTTACCTCATTGTAATCCGGCCTGTGATGATAAATAGATGACTGCTGAAAAGTGAGATCTACAGAAATGGGATAAAGACTATTGTTAGGCTTAGTAAAAACTACAGGATGTTAGGATTTTTTTAAGTATAGCTATAAAAAATATAACATCTCGCCACCAGAAATTATGCTTAATATCAAACTTGATTTAAACAATAGCTAATTTTCTGATGACACATTCCCTTTATGATTTTCCAAAAGAAAAAATTAAAATATTTATTAAAAAAAACCAAACAAACAAAAAAACTGTAACACTTTTAATAAATTCATGTGAGAAAAGACTATATGCCTCACAAGATACACCAAAAGTCATATAATATGTAATGGGCCGGAGTCTCTTTAACAGAAAACAATATCCTAAAACAAAAAAATAAATAAATAAAAAAGGAAAGAAAATAATATCAAACACAGACAAACATCAGAAGTTTCCGAAGAGTTTTGTCACATGAAATTAAAGCCAGTTCAACGCTAGTTCACTCCGCAGACATAAAGCGTGGTAGCTGGGGAAAACTTGTATATTGGAAAAAGCTGCCATCACTGTCATTTATATTTTAGACTGTCAAAACTCAGATTGCAGAATTTTCTGATGATACTGCAAAATGACCCGCGATGTTAGAAGATCTAAATGTGCGTTTGATTGACTGTTCTCAAAAACAACTCCCCCAGGTGTCTGCGTATTAACGGAACTGCAAACGATATACAGGCTTTGAACCAAAGTTGATTTACTAAGGTTTGACTAGTGAACATCCCGTGTTTTTCCTTTATTTTTTTAACTCATCTCTTTTTTTGAAAAGTCTATTTGGCTTGTATTGAAATCAATTATTTCAAAAGAAAAAGTGGAAAGCGCAATTTTATCATCGTCCATGGTGATCGCCATACGTCATCAAGTGATGTTAATGGGTCTTTTACTGCTCAGCTCTTTCTAATGAAGTTTTGAGAAGATTCAGTAGAAAATATCAGGGCTTATGCTAGGTTCATGGTGAGGTGGCCCTCACACATTAACGTGTGAATCTAATTTTAATGGTATACTGGGTTCAGTTTGACAAAATTCATTAAATTAAAAAATAAGGCAATATTTTGAATTTTGGCATGGGCTTCGGCCCTTTAATGCCCAGGAATTACCATGTTCTGGATAAAGGTAGGGTCACGTCTTTTCTAAGGTAATCTGGCAGTCTGTTCAGGCAGAGGAACAGGCTACAGGAGTTACCATATTCAGCATGGCCGGACACCGTAGCGCACCTCTAGATCCCCATTCACTATAATAGGAGCCAGCAGTAATCCTGTCGCTTTCTGGCTTAAATGCCGGCTGTGTCCGGCTATGCTGGTTATGGTAAATCTGGAAGTCTGTTTCTCTGGTAAAACAGACTTCTGGATTAGCCTAGTGGAGATGTGAACCTACCCTAAGGCTTCAGAACAAAAAAAAATAAGAAGCCCTGGTTGAAAGTTTCCCTTAGGTCTGATGTTCATTCCAAATGTGACCTGAGATGTATGGTGTGAGATAACCAGCAAAAATAAATTGATAAACAATACATGATTTCGTGATACTGTGTCATGAGATATCTATTCTTTATGAGTTTATCTGTGGCCACCAAGTGGCTGTGTTGTGAACTGCAGACTGTCAGACTGTCATGTTGTCATATTGCATATAAATTGGTAGTCTTTAAAGAAATTGTCATCATTATCAGATCAGTGGGGATCCAAAATGTTGCATCTCTACAGATCGATCCTCCAGTAATTTGATATCTGTTACCTATCCGCAGTCCAGGATAGGCCATCTTATCAGAATAGTGGGGGTCCGATACCTCACACTTCTGATGATCAGCTGTTTCAGAGTAGTTCCAGTGCCGGAAGTAGTAGTGGACAGGGCTGGTAACTGCAGCACTGCTCCTATTGAAGTTAATGGACTTAGCTGAGTAGTTGATGACTTACACTGGAGCTACTCTGAAATGGCTGATGAGGGTGGGGTTTCTGACCCCCCCCCACCAATCTGATATTAATGGACTATCCTGCAGATAGGCCATTAATATCAAAATCCTTGGAAACCCTTTAGCTAAGGTAAGGTTGGACTCATCTGTATGACACCAATAGCCTGCTATGGATCCATGCTATATCTTTATGTACGGTATCAAAGGCCTTGTTCTGGAGGTACCATATATTAGCTTCATGACTGCCACTATGCTTAAACTATTAACCCATTATCTTCTTAAATAATTTTGGAAATGTGTTGGGGGGTTAGTAAGGATGGATGGCTAAATTTGAAAAGTGAGGCTTTAAAAAGAGTTGAGAAACTCTGTGAGAATGACCCAGGATATCTAGATAAAAGACTGGCTTTGGAAGAATGGAACAAACAACATAATTATCTCCCTAAACAGAAGGCGGCTCCATAGGCCATGCTTAGCCAATCAGTGTTCAAATAGTTGATGGGCGCAGCTACTAACTCGATCAGCCAATCACAGTGTCTGTTTTCAATGCTCTGATTGTGGTGTGAGAATGACCTGGTAACTCTGGGTCATTCTCACATATTCCTAGAATCGAATGCAGTATGAGAAGAGTTATCCTAAATCAGCTCAGGTCACTTTACTGTACATGGAACTGTGCAGACTAGAGAACACCTTTAGGCCACCTACACACAGGTGTGGGTGAACGCACATAAGATCCACACAAATTTCAATGTGGATTTATGTGCATTTCTGCAGCATATCTGCACCAAAATCTGCAATGTCTAACAGTGGTTTTTGGTGCAGATTTAATGCAGTTTTGCTGCAGATCTCACCGTTCCATTGAAAAGTTTGAAATCCACAACTAAAACTGCAAATATAATTGACATGCTATTAAATTTGAAAATCGGAATGCTGGTCATTTTCTGCACAGAAAAAATCTGCAAAGTGTACATGAGATTAGTGTAATCTCATACACTTTGCTGGTACTGTAATACACTGTGTTTTTTCCGCAAGGGAATCTGCACAGAAAAAACACACGTATTTCGCAATGTATGCAGGTGACCTTAATGGTGGATTGCAATTCTTTTTACAATGTGTAGAAATACATTATTAAGAATTTAGGAAATTCCTCACAAACAATGAAATGAAGTTATGTCTGGAACAAAGCTGGCTTTAAAATTAGAGATTGCTAGACAGAAATAATTACAACGTTGCAGCACATTCATTTTGCATATTGATTCACCGATAATTAAGGATTTGAGTTGAATATATTAAAATAATGTTCACCGGACCTTCTCAGAGAGGCGCAGAAAACTTCATGAATACCTGAGGCGTGGAAAGCGACCCCTTGAAGGAAGGAGCGATTCAAGAATGTTTCCCTCCTCTTGTTTTCACAGTATAGCAGTTTGACTAAATCAAATGCAAATCCACTTATGATAAAATAAGAATATTGCAGTTAAAATCCAGCTCATGTCATTGGAATGCTGACAGCAGCACAGAGTGTTTTAGGACTGTAATGTATTTCTCCTGTGAGAAGCTGTGACTTGTCCTCTCACAAATTTGCTGGATGTGACCGGGGCATGGTCAGTTGAGACAGATGAGAGGACAAAGAAGGATAATTGAAGGGGAAGGAGCCACAGCAGCCCAGAGTATTTCAGCAGAGGGGTATGCCGCTGGGGAAAGGGTGTATGTGACATAGATGAGACACAGAGTCATCAGCATCACTGTGTGCTCACGTGATCGTGTTACTGCTTTTGACAAGGGAAGTGTCATCCTGTGAGAAGAGAAATGCAGGAAGTAGTTGGCTAGAATAGTGGAAGGTGCAGAGTCTAGAGCAGCACAGAGTATTTCAGTAGATTGTGGGAGGCAGGGACCTATGCGCTCATGCTGTTGAGGCCAGTGCTGCTTTTGACAAGGGCAGTGTCATCCTGTGAGAAGAGAAATGGAGGGTAAAAGGGGTTCTATCTCTCCTTGGGGAGAGAGCGCCTTAATCGGCGTGAGGAGACTTATAGGCCATTCATGCTCCTCTGGAATTCTGGGAAGAAAAAAGGGATGCAAATGAGCTCTTAACAAGCTCTGCCTCTAAATGCCACCAGATGTAAGGCAACTATCCTGTAAGTCAATGTTCAGCTCGTTAAATAGGCCTTGAGACATGACTCGGATATTAAATAAGCCAGCACTTCATCTGCAGACAGCTGTTTCGGGGCGATTGCCCCTCATCAGTGCAGAGCAGAGAGTACCGGTTTAACTGGGTGAGGGGCCAAGTCAAGAGAAATGGAGGAAATGGTCAAATAGGACAGTGGCAGGTGCAAGGTCCACAGCAGCACAGAGTATTTCTGGAGAGGAATTTTCTGATCTGAGGTAGTAACCTGTCCACTCACATGATTTTGTTAGTGAGGACGGGGCTTTACGTGACAGAGACAATTAATCAGTATTACAAGCTGAGGGGGCAACTAACAATATACTATATACAGAAAACAGTAGGTCCAAAAGGTAAGTTACAGAACATTTGGGACATAGTATAGCTATTTTGAACAAAATTGAACTTTTTAGGTTTATCTGGAATAACCCTTTAAGCCTTTTTTTAAATTGCCCCAAAATGTGGCCACTAGGGGCACTGTTGATAGTAGTCTCTTAATATTTTGTTACAAACTTCCCATAGAAAGAGTTACAGCCTTCTCGTATTGTAGCAAATGGTCCTCTAGTCACTGCCTTCCAATAATTTATGGAACGTTTACAGAAAAGAACAGAGATGGGTACAGTAAATCCGCTGTATAATTAGGATAAGGTATGGAGAAGTACGTGGGATTATAAAAATAATTCAGAACAATTTTCCTTTAATATGTAAAGTCGTTTCTCAAAGACTGAAAATGACAACACACTTTTAGGGAAGTGTCATACATTTAACACAACAGAATTAGTCGAGTATTTCACATTTAATTAGCAACATCAGAGCTCTGCTGCATCTTCTAAACGAGGCGGGAGATTTCTGGAGCAGAGCCGGCTGGGCTGGAGGAGAGGATTGAACTTTGCTTCGAGGATAATGCGTGGATTTGGTGGGTGCTTTATCTGAATCAGGGGGAACAGAGGGCAGAGTATTACATTTATAACCAACACTTCCCTGTCTGGATACAGAGGTCACCAGGAGATGACTGAACACCCCTCAATGACACATATACAAGACATATAACACTTGTGTTGCAGCCTGATATACAAGATCATGTGGGGGGGAGGGGGTTGAGGATAACCCTAGAGGTGCGTTTATTGGGAAATCCACCAGTCAATGCTAATTTTTAATATTCTGCTCATTTAGGTAATGGCTAGAGATGAACAAAGTTTTGGAAAATTTGTTTCGGCTGCGTCGCCAAATTTTACAAATAATTTTTTTGTAAGTAGCGGGTGCAATGACAGGGAGCTGCAATACCGCCGCTCCCCATCATTGTACCCTTCAGATGCCGCGTTTATACATGATTGCGGTATCTGAGAGTAAAAACAGTGTAACATTAAATCATACTTACCGCCTCCATTTGCTCGCGACGGGCTGGCCTCCACCATCTTGCTTGAAGATCTTGCGTGAAATCTCGCACTGCCAGAGATGATGTCATCATGCCAGCTGGCTTGGTGACGTCATACGCACCACACACAGGAGTTTGGCCGAGATCTTTAATTAAGATGGCAGAATCCAGCCGGTTGCAAGCAAATGGAGGAAGTAAGTATGATTTTTCTGTTTTTTATACTATTTCAGGTTAAATTAATTCATTACCACAAGGCACAAGGAAATTCAGCTTCTCGGCGAATATAATTTATCCTGAGATTCAGATCAAATTCCACTAGATTGGATTCGATTCGCTCATCTCTAGTAATGGCCACATAGTCAAAAACTGCGTGCAGAAACCTGACCATGTGGTCGTACCCTTATGCACTAGGACAGTGTTCTCTGACCCTTGGATTTCTAGCTTCTGCACAAATATGACTTTCAGCATGCTCTGACAGCAGCAGGCAAAACTAGAGAGCTGCAAGTCAATAACATTGTGCTAGATGAAACTGCAATCAATCAGAATCTGAGTTTTAGAAAGGGCAGGGAGAAAGTATCCCGAAGCCAATCAGATAATAAGAATGATAGCAGTAGGATATGAGTGTGCTGATTTTGTGGGAGCAAATGACCTGTTGACTCACCATGCTTGATAGGCCTTTGGCTTTACTGTATATGACAGGAGTAGTGTTATGATGTTGGCAGAGGGAAGATCTTTGAGCCAGACTGTGGAAGGATAACAGAATGAGATGAGTGTACTGATCTTGTGGAAGGAGGCGATCAGTTAATTCATGACCTCATGACCATAACAGTATACAGTATGACAGGGACAGTTTTGTAATGTGGGCAGAGATAGAGATGTAAGCAATCAGATAATGGGAATGATGGCAGTAGTAGGAGATGAGAGTACTGATCATGTGGGATACAGGCACCTGTCCACAGGAGGGCTGTTAATGTACACATTAGAGTTTCTGGATCGCATAGTGATTATTAATATGTACTGAAATAATCTTCAGCCAATCAGATGACGTAGACATGTTTTATAATGGGTGGGCAGGGAAAATCCTGGAGCCAGATTGTGAGAATGATGGTAACAGCAAAAGACGAGTGTACTGATCTTGTGGGAGGCAGTGACCTGTTCATTCATTAAAGTGACCCTCGAGTTCAAGAAAAAAAAACCCAAAAACATTAATTGGGTAATTAACAGAAAACTTATATGGTGCCCTACTTTTAATTTTTTCAGCTGCAGATCCGCTGATATCTGCCCTCCTTTTTTGTTATCCAAGAAGATTGCACTGCTTCTAAGACCACCTGATCCATACTATGCATTTGGTAGTCCAGGACACTTCCTTCTGCCCTTGGATTGGCCAGCACTGCTCATGTGAGCAGTGCTGACCAATTGGAGGGCAGGGATGGAGAAGAAGCGAATGCAATGTGCATCAGGTAGTCTGAGAATTGGTGTGGCCATCTTGGGTGATAGAAGAGGAACTGGGGGAATCGGTGGATCTGTAGCTGAAAAGGAGGCCATCAGGGAAGTGCTCTGTTTATTCCCCAGTTTTCTGAAGTATGGGCAAGGGAAGTGTGGGTAGAGATAAAAACTCTCTTTAGCTAATCAAATCACACAACTGAGGACAACAGCAGAAGACGTGCCCAGGATGAGCTGTCCACTTACACATTAGATTCTAGGGATCCCATAGTTTTAATTAAGGGTGGACCAAGGGCGTAACTACCATAGTGGCAGACCATGCGACTGCTATGGGGCCCAGGGCAAGAGGGGGCCCAGTTGAGATCTTCCCCTCTTCTACTTGGGGTGAATACTTGGTCAGGACTCTACCCTCTGAAGGAACAACTTTTAGCAAATGAAGCAGTGGAAAAATGGCCCAAGGGTCATTGAAAAGGGTTTAGGCGGAAACTCTTCTGTCCTGTGTGGTGGGCCTGCTTTGATCCTTGCTATGGGGCCCTTATTTCTCTATGTACGCCACTGGGGTGAACTATTTTGAATCACTGTTCAAATCTTTATTCAAAAGTGTAAAATGAACACTAGAAAGAAATGAGTAAAAAAAGAAAAAAAAAAGAACACATTTTCATCAGTGGAAAAAATAAGCTTTTTGGTTTATTATATGAAGTGATTTGCATGTGATGCAATTAAGAATGTAACAAGGCAACTTTAATCGTCCTTCCTAACATCTCAATATGTTCTCTTTAAAGCGGCAAGTGAAGAAGATGATCACATCATAATAATAAAAAGAATTACCAATAAAAATGTTGATTAAAATACTTCAGGATTTCATTGCTCCACAATAATTTCTTAGGCTAAGCTAACTTGTCTTTACTATGCCTCATGTTTCACGTAGGACAAACTCACATTGCTATTAAAGTACATCTCATACAGCATGTATATTGCCAGCCATCACTATGTAACATAAAAGCCAATGAATGTGACTGCTGGCATTGTAAAGAAAGTAAAAAAGATAAATCTTTATAATATCCCAAAATTCTGCAGCATAAAAAAATGTCAAAAATGTACGACAAAAACAAGTGTCCCAGTTATCTTCTTGCATTATAACATCTGGTTGCCATTGGAAACAGTCAACAAGCTTGACTGAGATCCTATAAGGAGTATTCCAGGTAGATGGGATCCAGTGGGTAGGTGACAAATGCTATATTGAAGGGGTTTGACTTCGGGGGCCACAGCAATCTCCAGGATGGGAGACCCTCTTAAGACTGGTGCTATAAGGATTTTGTATGGAGCAGTGGTCAAGTGTGAACACTGTCACTCCATTTAAAGTCTATCATACTGACAGAAACAGGAAAGCCAGCATGCTCGACTCCCACTCCATTCAAACCTCACCTAGCAGGGCAGGGACCCTATTCTGTTGATTTATAGGGGCCCCTCCAATTAGATCTGACCAGGGACGGACTGGGAACTAAAAGTGGCTCTGAAAAAAAAACTAAAAGAGGCCCCATGTTGGAGGCAGGTCCAAATTAAGAAAAGGCAGAGCAACACAAGTAGGCAGGGTCAACAATAGCATGGTGCAAAATACCATTCCAGCAGAACCAAATAACACAGTGTAGCATAGTATACTGCCCCAAAAGCTGACCGTCTGTGGTGGCCATCAATAGCCACCATCTTCTGTCCTCTTCCTCCAGTTGTCTATGGAGCAGGGGACTTAGGAGGTAAGGGTGCAGGCCACAGCAGTTGACTTCAGGAGGGCATGTGTGGTCACTGGCCGGGTACCAGGGTTGCCAACCCGTATTTTTCTTTTTTCTCGACAACTTAACCCAAAATCACGGATGGCCAACATTTTTTACGGACAAATTGAAAAAACATAATAAAAAGGATAAATATTATAAGTAATACAGCTCTATAGCTCAATATACTGATCAGAACATATTACCACCATTTACTGTGAGCTGTAAAATGATGATAATTACCACCAAAATAATCCAGTCGGGTACCTCCAGCCTCAAAAAAATCACGGACACCTATTTTTTTTCACGGACAGAGGAAAAATGTTGCCTATTTTTACGGACTGTCCAGAAATTTCTGGACGGTTGGCAACCCTGCCGGGTACATGAGTACCTGATTCTCACAACGTTAATTACTGTTGAGAGCTCATTATGTACCCGGTAAGTGGCAGAGAGAGGACTTCGGTGGTCCCCTAGGAATTGGCCCACCAGGAAATTTCCCTGTAGGTTCTATGGCCAATCCACCAGTGGATCCGACATATCTACAGTGTGCATAGAATCCATTGTGGATCTTTTTTTATTACATCACAGTAAATTTATTTTTTTAGTACCCATTCACTAACATAGTGCTGTGCTTCATTGTGGAATTTGGTGCATTTCGTGCAAATATGCACCTTATCTATCATCTATCTATCTATCTATCTATCTATCTATCTATCTAATGTATCTATCTATCTAATGTATCTATCTATCTATCTATCTATCTATCTCTATCTGCAGTATCTATTATCTATCTATCTATCTATTAATCTATCTATCTATCTATCTATCTATCTATCTATCTCTACAGTATCTATCTATTGTGGAAAAATGAGGCAGCACTTCAAATGTGGTGAAAGGGTGGTGGACCTGCTTTATCTATCACTACAGAAAGCTCTATGCCGACTTTAAAAAGCTAAGAATGCGGGGAGATTTGCTGAATGAATGTAGTATAAAAAAAACGGTAATGCAGCTGATGTAGTGATTCAATTTTTTATAACATAACTATGAACAACAATCATCTCTATTGTTAAAGGGATATCCATCTGCTAACATTTCTCACCTATCCATGGAAAACCATAAAATTTAAGTTTGATACTTATACCTACTTAACCGTTGTGGTAAAATTGTGATTGATAATTACAAAAGTCAGTGTAGATTTCTAGACTAAAGATGGAATCTTACTTCCCGTGTATGGAAAAGGAGGAAGCACCAAATAGTACCCTGCGAGATACCTAGTGCATCACATAAGACAGGGGAGCAGATCTGTACCTATGACACTGGCTGACCTGTTACATGTGCACTTGGCAGCTGAAGGCAGCTGCGTTGGTCCCATGTTCATATGTGGCTGCATGACTGAGAAAAATTATGTTTTAATATATGCAAATGAGCCTCTAGGAGCAACGGGGGCGTTACCATTACACCTAGAGGCTCTGCTCTCTGAAACTTCCACGCCCTCTGTGCTTTGATTGACAAGGCCAAGTGTGATAACGTTTTCACCATCTAGCTCTGTCAAAGTGGAGTGGATGTGGCAGTTGCAGAGTGAGCAGAGCCTCTAGGTGTAACAGCAGCGCCCCCTTTACTCATTTGCATACTTTAAAACTTCATTTTTCTCAGTAATGCAGGCACATATGAACATGGGACCAACACAGATGCCTTCAGCTGCCAAGAACACGTGCAAAAGGTCAGCCAGTGTCATAGGTACAGATACCGTTTAAATAGCACCACATGCTTCAGAAGGACCATCTTGTATGACTTTGTTGTTTTGACAATGAGTTCAACAAGTATTCATACTAGATGGCACCTTTTCGAAGGAAGCAAACATTTGGGTAATTTAGTGTAATTATATGTTGGCAAGATATCCTGATAAACATCCAACAAATCCTCTTATTCCTCTTTTTTTCCATCAGAGATGGCGTTGTGCTTTTTATGCTTCCATATCTTCAATAATTTTCTAAATCGCCCTTTTGTTTACTCTTAGACTTTATGCTACAAATTAAATTTATGCAAATATTATTTGTATGCCTAGCCCATAAATCCACTTTATAATTTCATGCTACAGCAATGGAACTGCTACTTTGATTTTTAAGGGAACCCAGAGGGAGCATGAATTTGAAACTATAATATTTCTGGCTTTTTTGGAATTCATTTGCAACCGTGATACTAAACAGGAGGCATGTTTTCCAAGAGTGTTACATGAACAGAGGAAATGTTATCATTTAATGTTCCCTTCCCTTGAAAGAGCGAAAAAAAACGAGATCTAAAGAGATTTTTTACAAAGGTTTGGTGCAAATTTGGTTTTTCAAATCATTTTAACCCCTTCTTGTCCTTTTGCTGGAGTTTACTTCATATGGGAAGATCAGGTCACAGTTCTGCTTCACATTGAATGTGGACATGGCAACTTCCAAGAGTCTCAGCATGCATCACCAATGAATGGGAAATTGGGTGCAACCAATTCTGACACTTGCACCCCTCAATCTTATTCTAGGTGTCTGAACCAACAGAATAGCAGCTACACAGGATAAAGCTATTACACATGTTATTTGGGCACTGTATCAATGTATTATACGGTACACATATAGAAAAAGGCGTCAATAGAAAGACATCATCCATGTTAAAGAATGGCCCCCGCCCCCATTCCCATATTACCAGGTCCCCTTTTGGTCTTTGCTTCCTGATCCCTCTTAACACTGCTATATACACATGTGTCGAGTTTGTCACACACCCTAACCCTAACCCTAGGTATTACTCTATGGGTCCAACATAAAAGGACTGCATAGGTAAACCGACTGACTGCCAATAAAAGGGTTGTAAAACTCCTGTCTATGTGACCTACAGCAAAATATGAAAAACATCAGCCTGTATCCTACCAATTGGCTAGAATGGAGAACTTCTGCCATACCCCAGATAAGGTATTTGCAAATTGTTTGGTTTTTAAGGTGTTATGTTTTACCGATGTCATACTGTTACACCAGCAGATGGCGTATGAATGTCAGTGGAAATTGAGCTAACCACTCCATTTCCCTCTTTTTGATAGGAGTGGACTGGTCCTACTTCCTGTCAGGAGGGAGAGCTAGCTTGGCTACTGAGGAGACAGGGAGCAAGTTCATCAGCTCTTAGTCCATAGGGACTTAGGATCAGAAATCTAGCTCATCTGTCAGGGTGATGGGAGGTTCAAAGGGCTGCAGAAAGCAATCAAAACTATGGTGTTACAGAAAGCAGAGTGACCAGCTATCACAGCTTTACAGACACTGCTGCAAGGTGAGGGCATAACAAGTTAAGACACCCGTCACCATAGCCCAATTTAGGCAAACCTGAAACACTGCATTGCCTAGTGGACTCCTACAGCCTCAAAAACTTTTTCAGCTAGCATATTTCTGCTATCAGTTTCCATGTAACCAGCCACTGATGCTACATACAGTGATGCCCCCCTCATAATTATGCCCCCTCTAGTGGCCCCCGTCAGAGAGTTATGCCACCTCAGATAGCCCCCACCCAGTGATGCCTCCCCTCATAGAATATGCCACCTTAGATGTCCCTTCTCATAGTTATGTACCCTTTGGTGGCCCCTTTACAGTTATCCCACCTTAGATGACCCCCCCCCCTACACACACACACACACACACACACCCTAGATGGCCTCTCTCTTAGAGTTATACCCCCTTAGATGTCCCTGACCACAGTCATGCCCCCTAGATGTACCAACTCACAGGGTTATGTCCATTGAATGGCCTCCCACAGTTATGCACCCCCCATGACCCCAACTAGCCTTCTCACAGTTGTCCCACATTAGATGCCACCCCTTACAGAGTTGTTCCTCCAGTTTGAATACCTACCTACCTCACGTCCCCTGTTAACAGACCATGTTATGTGTTATCTGTTGCTGAGCGGTGAAGGTGTGATGACATCTCTACATCACGCCCGTTTGCTCTGAATTATGGGCAGCAGTGAAAGGGTGAAGCAGGGAGCTAATGTTCAACTGTATCTGTGTACTGAGGATGCAAATACAATTGAAAGTTGTACATGCAGGATCTGGACATCTGGCAACCGAATCTTCCACCAGTTGAGTATCCCTGCAGTAGGGGAACAATAAATATTCATTGCCCACGTGCATTCATGAATGATCTCCAATATCTGCTCTGAAGCTACGGACTTGTATGGAGCTGTATTCTGGAAATGACACATCACACGGTAAATAACACTGTAATGTAATATAATATAATATAGCTCATCCCATGAACAATACATGTTACTGAGAATATCTGCTAATCTTCCACTTCATTTATCAATCCTCGCACCAGCATAATGACTTGCTTATTATCCAGCTTTGTGGAACGTGGCATAAAATCTCCCTCATTTACATGATATGATCTAATCTGTGCAATCTGTCCTCCTCCTTTGTCACTCGCATCCATTAAAGGTGAGATGTAATGAAAATATTGCTATTTTATCATGTAGCTTTAAATAGATGGCATGGCCATTAAGCTCGTGTTTTACTCTTTCTCGATTCTGTAGGGGCACCGTCATTTGTATTCATACAAGTAGGAGATGAAATGTGAGAAATCAAGGCTGAGTATTCTGTAATATTAATACTTACCTTGGTTTATATGCGTAGCCAATTTAAAGGGGCTGCTTTCATTGTCCCACATTGACACCTCCAGCAACTCGTTGTAATTTGGGGTGTACATGGTAGCACGTGTCCAGTTTACTTGCAGCACCACCGCAAGGACAAATTAAAAATTACATTAGCAACACTGAAACCAATAGATAGACCTCCTTAAACTGGGATAGACAGAGATGTTCGTGCTAATTAATAGAGACCCTGAAGAAGGCACTATAGCTCTTTTATCCCCTTCCCGCCCCATAATATTACCTGGCAGCTTGTGAGCCTTTTTAAAAACTTTGTATTATTATTAGTATTATTGCAGCTGTGTCTGCTGGGATAAGAGATAATTGTGTTCCCTACAGTTTACCCTCTTAAATGCCATGGTCTATAAGGACCGCGGAACCTTAAAAGTTTTACAGAGATACTAGGCTATTACAGGGTACCTAAGTTGTCTTGGTACTCTCTAGCTAACTTTGCTAATTTTCAGGTACCACCTCACCAGCAGAATATACATCTGCTTCATCTTATGGTACCTTATTGTTAATACATATGACTTGAATTAACCACAAGATCTTGAGTTTGGTCAGATCAGTCAGTTTATATCAAATGGATCATCCTGGTATTCCAACATGGACAAGTAGATTATGAATCATTTGACACAAGATGAAGGCCCCTTTACACGGGATGACACAGCAGGCAATTATCAGGAACAAACTATTCGGTCCCGATAATTGACTGCTTGTCAAAGGAGGTGAGAGCTGCATTTACATGAAGCAATCTTCTCCTAGCGACCATTACTGTGTTCCCTCAACCCCATAGAGAATTATTGCTTCTGGGCAGCAGTTAGCTGTTTACAAAGGACAATCTCCTGTCCATAAATGATGACATGCTTACCGCATCACCAGAGCTTTCGGCTAATGAACGAGCATTTGCTCAGTTTTTGAGTGATCAGTGGAACCTTTACATAGGGCAATCATCAGGAATGAGCATTTCTAGGAGCACTTCTTCCAAATAATTGCCCCTATTAATGACCCATATAAAAGAACGGTTAGTGACTTTTCCTAATCTATAAGATCACCTTGGTTGACCTCATTGTCTAGGTTGCTTACATAATCAAATCCAGTTTTGTAGCTTTAATTATGGTATATCCCTATGGTATATCCTGAAAGTGAAGAAAGAACTGTCCACTCACATATTTTGAGACACCCACACGGTGGTCTGATGGTTTTTTGCAGTGGCGTACCTTTAATGGAGGCAGACCATGCAACTGCTATGGGGGCAAGTCTGAAGGGTGTCAGGTACTCAGCACTTCTAATGAAATGTTCTCCTCACAAGAAAACACTGCATTTTTATGCAGCCACTAATAGGGGGAATTCAATGCGAAGAGATTGTTTCAGCTTCCAGTAAATGGTAACTGTATAGATTCTGATGCACTTAGCTCCCCCTAGTGGTGGCTGCAGGCAGACAGCTTTATAATAGCAGGGAAGCAGATTTATCTATGTATTTTTGCCTGCTGTCTGGTGTAAATACATTAAGAAATATAATGCTCAGAATGAGAGCCAAATTTATGAAGCACCTACACTATTTCACTTTTTCCTACATAGAAGTCTGATAGGGTGGGGCAGGGGGGCCTATAATACTTTTTTCTGTGGTGACCTATTAGAGCTGTGTATGCCCCCTCCTTTGTGATTACTGGGCCCCAAAGATAGACATACGTCAGAGGGTCACTGTGCGAGAAGATTAAAAAAAAAAAAGAAAAGAATCATACTTACCTCATCCATTTGCTTGTGATGGGTCAGCCGCTGCCATCTTGGTTGAAGATCTCACACGAAATCCCGTGCGTGGTGACGTATGATGTCACCACGGTGGGCGACGTCATGGCATCATCACTGGCTGATCTTCAATCAAGATGGCAGTAGCCAGCCTGTTGCAAGCAAATGAAGTATGTTTTATTTTGTTGTTTTTTTTTTTACAGTACACCGTGTTATCAGATGCCTCGATCAGCTGTGAACACGGCATCTGAGGGGTACAATGACGGGAGAGGCGCAATCGCAGTTCCCTGTCATTGCACCCACTACTTAAAAATAAATGCAAATTTTTTTGTAAAATTCGCCAAAGTAGCCGAATCAAATTTTTGAATACGCTAATTTCTACTCATTATATTGCACCACTGTTTAAGAGGTTTTCCAGCTTTTTAGATATTCATGATCAGAAAACTTTAAACAATTGCTCCAAAGCTTAAGCTGGAATGACAAACCTTGCCTGTCTAATGCCCTACTTCTAAGAAGTATGTGAATTCATTTCCTATCAGATTGAGCAATCAAGACAGGATGTTGCCTGGATAGGTCATTGTATTATATTCCCCGGTTTCTATGTACCAGTATTATGTTTCAGGTATATTAGGTTTAACCTCGGTTGATATCCTATAAGCTCTATGATGGAAGTGTTGATTCATAAGCTCATTTACAGGAACATAACAACTTTCTCTCCTATTCGGACACCTGGAAGGGACTCGAAAACCTCCATTTCAGCAGCTCTGCATGTGTTCTGTATTAACGCATGAAAAGTGACCTTCCTAAATCGACTCTATTTCCAGCCATCGCATTTCTTGGAATCAAATGCTAGCAATTGACTTAAATGTTAATCCCCTACTAGAGCCATATGTGCAGGGTGGTAAACATATTGTGGTATTGGAAAGATCAGACAGAAAATTGAAGCTCATGGAAGAGGTTATTATTGCCGAAAACTTTGAAAACTCTGTACATCTGTTACGATTAGGAGGTCATTGTTCTACATACTGAAGGAACATGGAATTGGCTTTTTCTCTCTTTCCTTTTATGTTAAACCAGATGTCATCTTATGGGATTTTCTATATTATCATCTTTTTGTCTTTTACTGTTCCATTATGGAGATGATGTGTTACATGGTTGCCACTTCTTAAAGAAGAATTCTAAAAGAGGGAACCCAGGCTCATTATACAAGTTCAAAAATAAAAACCTACTATACGATGATGTCAGTGGAGTATGGATTCGGCAACTAATAAAAAAAAAAAAAAAATCATCGCCCGGCTAGTTCCATACAATGTCAACTTCTAAAGTTAGAGTTACACCACATTTGGATATCACATTTGGCAGGCAAGTTTAAAGATGTATGTAGCACATTTATACAACTGTATGGCTACACAAATGCATGCTCTATGTCTGTTATCCACTCTCTCTTACCTAAAAAAATTTAAGTAAATAATTGATTTTTTTAATCTGTTTATCTGTTTATCTATCTATCTTTAGTATAAAAGGAGGAGAAGGAGCACCATATAACAATGGTGAAATGGGTCAAAGCCTTAAAGGAGTTTTTGCAAACCCCCCTCGCTCATTCTTTCGGACCTGCAAAGGGAAGATGACTTACCTGCTTCCTATCGTCGTCCCCCCGCTCCTTCTCCTATAGGCCTGCAGTGCTCTGCTGGGCTCTATCAGTGTCAACATCTGGGTTGGCATCACCACAGCCAATCACTGGCCATGGCGGTGTCCAGCTACCCTTGCATCATGTGGCCATTTGTCATGACGCAAGAAGAAGCGGACACCGCCATGGCCTGTGATTGGCTGTGGCAATGTTAAACCAAATGGTGCCATCAATGGAGCCCAGTTGAATATTGCAGGCTTATAGGAGAAGGAACGGGTGGCTGGCACCAGGTCTGGCAGAATGGGTGGGCTTTTTCCAAAAATCTCTAATTCTCTAAATCTATCAATCATCTATCTATCTATCTATCTATCTATCTATCTATCTATCTATCTATCTATCTATCTATCATCATCATCTATTCTATCTATTCTATCTATCTATCATCATCTATTCTATCTATCTATCTATCTATCTATCTATCTATCTATCTATCTATCTATCTAATATTCCAGTTCTATCAGTAGAAGAAGTGTCAGAAATCTAAGGTCATTGGAGAAAATAGCTTTTAACTTTCCTTGCCTGGCGTGGTTATTATGTAACGGGATTCTCCTTGTTGATGTTGTTATTTTGTGCTGTGATGGATACATAATGAATGTCATGAACTTCTCAGTCTCTATTTGGAAAGTATAAACACAAGTCTTTTTAATGGAGATGTTTTATATTCATGAAATAGCTGTTATCCCGGCTTTCTGCAGATTGAATAGAAATGTGGCCATTAAAATACCAAATAAACATCTCATACATGTAGTGATTGGGTTTTGCTGTCTGCATGGAATAATTAAAATTGTATGGGTAAAAAGGGAAATGCTTTATTTTTCCTGCTTACGTCAAGCACAGATCTCCCCAGACGGGATTCCTCTGTTCTCAGTATATGTATTTATATGTTAATAATTACCATAAGGAATTATTTCCCGCCTGAAATACTTTCCAGGGGGTATGGATGCCTAAATGAGTTTTATGCAGCAACTGCACAATATTCCGTATATGATGTACTTTTATAGGACAGGTCATCATCTACTCATGGCTTCCTATCCAGACTGCAGACTGTTGTGAAAACAGATAAACTACAAATTAAGCACTGCTACATCTGTAAATCATATTGTTTGAGATTATTATGTTGTTTAAAAAGGTTTTTCTCGGACCTCAGCGCTATTAAGCCATCAACCTTTGACTGGTATGATCTGATTTCTACCTCCTGCTATTCGGCAGAATGAGGAGCTGCAGCCCTTGTCCCCTTCATAATTTACACGTCCTGTGCATACGAGAGTGCCTGGTCCTATAGCTCAGTCCTTTTCACTTTAGGGACTGCAATACCAGGCACAACTTCTCATAAAGATGTGTTGCTGTGCAAACAAGTTCAAGTAGCACCATGGGTCCATCTCAGTTTTGGTCAGCAGATGGTTCCATGGGTTGGCCTACTAATGATCAAACACTGATGATGTAGCTTATAGGCGTTGTCTCACTTCAGCAAATAGCATTTATCATGTAGAGAAAGTTAATACAAGCCACTTACTTATGCATATTGCTTAATTTCCTGGTATGATTAATTTTTCTATCACATTATACACTGCTCGTTTCCATGGTTAAGACCACCTTGCAATCCATCAGTGGTGGTCATGATTGCACACTATAGGAAAAAGCACCAGCCTAGGTGCCTTTCCACTATCCCATCTACCAGAGAGACCGATGCTTTTTACTATAGTGTGCAATCACAACCACCACTGATGGAATGCAGGGTGGTCATAACCGTGGATATGAACAGTGTATAATGTGATGGAAAAATAAATCCAGCCAGCAAAGGAAGCAATATGGACAATCACAATACATTAGTAAGTGCCTTGTATTAACTTTATCTACATGATAAGTGCAACCTGCTAGTCAGACAAGGATAGACCATCAATGGTAATGCACATGAAGCCTCCTTTAACCATTGATGGTTATCTAGATGTTACCCCTCTTCCTTGGCATAGTCAGATTTGACTCTAAGGGTATGGCCACACAGTCAGGTTTTCCTATGCAGTTTTGTATCCCTAAATCAGAAAGACCATAAAAGGAAAGAAAGTCTAAAGGACAGATACTATTGCTGATTTTTTTAAATTTCACTCCTGGTTCTGGCTTCCAAAACTGCATCAGGTAGAACCCTAAGGTTGGAATGAGTTGATGTCATCTGGGAAATGTTGGATTCCTAGGTGAGGACATATAGCTGAAACACTAGACAGCACTTCTCAGTACAGCAAGGAGAGGCCTCATATGTACTGGAGATAAGGGTGTATGGAGATAAGCGGAGCTTCCTGTACATGGGTGGAGCTTGGCGATACAGTTCAGAACTTAACTGCAGAAAACTAATTTTTCTAATCCCAGTCAAATTAGGTTTATGATACACGTTGGCATGTATTACTGTAGATTGCAGCTCTTTGTAAAATCAGAGCATTACCATTACAAAACTGCAGTGTTTCCATATAGAAAATGAGCTGCAAATGACCATCGCATAAGACCAGTGTTCTCATCCGGGTAACCTTGCAAGATTTTGAGTGGTGATAATGTCGCCATGTATCCCTACTCTCTTCATTGTATAGGGCAAAATTTGTGGTGGAGATCTGCAGGACAAATTGACATATTTCAAATCTGTATCATATGTCAATTTTCACTGCAGATTTTTTGAAGGCAGTGTGTGGATTAGATTTCTGAAAATCTCAACCACTATGATGGTACTCTACCATACTGCAGATTGGCTGCACAAAAATGGGTGATGTAAACCCATGGCATATCCGCCAGATGTGAATGTACTCTTAACGTGAGATGTTCAGCTCATTGGTTGGCTGACTGGAGACTCTCTCCTGCATGGGACAAAAGAGGACATCTTAGTTGCTCCACTAGGACCCTGCTTGCCTTTTATCATCTTAGACATTGATGGCACATCACTAGCATATGCCATCAGTGTCAGATAGGACCTGCTCCTATTTCCAGAACAGGGATTCTGAAGTGAACAGGACAGAATGGAAAACATAACTTTTAAAAGGAATTCCATTTTCCTCCGACCTAATACATGTCTATGGAGACAACTAATGGTTACATTAGACATGACGGAAAAAAATAGTCCTGTCAACATTTTGCATTCCCTCCTAGAATTCCGTTATATTCTGTTATAACTCTGTTATAACAAATAATGTAATAAAGGAACTTATAACGGAATTCAATAATGCCAATGCGAACCCGCCCTAACTTTTGTAACTCCCATAGTGGCCGTACATAAGACGCTGAGGACAGCGGTCCCTTTCTGGAGATAAAACGTGGGACCCGCACCCATTTGACATTGATGGCATATTCTAGACGTATGCCATCAATGTCTAAGATGGGCATACTCCTTTAAGGAAAATGTATTCAGCTTTTGCTTTAAATTTTGCCATGGTCTATTATCTAATTTTAATGTAAAAAAAAAAAGCAATGCGCTTCATAGCTGTGGGAATCGCATATGACATTTTTGGTCAAATGTTACAGGAGGATGACTGTATTCTGTTACTTTCCAGACACGCCGCTCCTGATATTAATAGAATCAGCTGGACACAGCTCCATTTCTTCTATAATATCATCTGCACAGTGTGAGAGTTTAACCATCCTTACATTGATGTGTGCACACAGATCTCTCACTATGAGGATGAATATGTGGAAAATACATTCTTTAGAAAGTTATATATATCTTTGTCCTTTCAGGTACTTGTGACTGGCGGAGGATATTCACTGCCGAGACATTTACAAATGAAAAGCTTAGGGCTCGTTCACATCACCGTTAGGGATTCCGTTCATTCGTTATAACGGAAAAAAACGGAATCCATAGGACGGAAATTAAAACGGACACCTTTAGAGGTATTCCGTTTTGATCCGTCATAACAGAAGTATATAGGCAAGCATAACAGATCCGTCTGGTTTCCATTTTGCTATACGGAAAACAAAGTCCTGTCGACAGAACTTTGTTTTCCGTACAGCATAACGGAAACCAGACGGATCCGTTATGCTTGCCTATATACTTCTGTTATGACGGATCAAAACGGAATACCTCTAAAGGTGTCCATTTTGATTTCCGTTCCTATGGATTCAGTTTTTTTCCGTTATAACGATGTTATAACGGAAAGCCAGAACGGAATCCATGACGGTGATGTGAACGAGCCCTTAAAGGGGAACTCTAGGAAAAACTAAACATTGAGGTTTCTATAATAATGATCTGTCGGATTGATGAAGAGTAGAAAAAGGCAGTAATGGACATCATTGGTCCAAAGAAGACAACTGCCAGAGAGCACTAAAGTTTGAAATTATTTTATTTTTAAAAGTACTGCCCATTTTGGATAATGTTAACGGGGTTGTCCAATGAAAAATATTCTGCAGTTTTCAGACTAGCAAATAGACCTGAATACTTTTGTAAATACATGTATTTAAAAATGTATATAGCCAGTGATGCATATTTATAGCGCCACCTTTGTTCTTTTTCTTGGATGCACATGCTCAGTTCCATCCTAAACTGCCTCCTGAAATGTGATAAGAAGAAAATACGTGCCTCCCTGTGCTGCAGCAGGAAGGATATGTCCCCTGAGCTGCCAGCATGATATAAATCTAGCAGAGCAACTGAAACAATGAATGGGGAGATCTCTGGATCCATGTGAGTTACAGGGCTGGTTCTAGGTTTGTTAGAAAGAGATTGCCATGTACTATATGATGTCTGGTTTTCATTTTTTTTTACGTTAATCATGAATGAACCCCTTTAAAGGCCAAGAGTGGTTGATTGGTAGGGGTCTGACCTCAGGACCCAATTGAGAATCAGAGGGTTAATGGCTTTACCAGGCACAGCTGTATGGATATGAAGCCTGAGGGTCAAAGGGATGGGACCCTATAGACAGGATAGACTATCAGCAGATAATCCTAGGTCCTCCAGCAAAGAGTTCACTGGGGGAATCAGGAATCCTATTTTCCTTGCTGGTACAACTCTGGACCCCTTACATGGGCCTTTCAGTTATGAGCCAGATCACCTAGAGGGAGAACTACACTTCTTGTGACCCTTGGCTTTGGTCAATAAAGGGGTTCCTATGAAGGGGATTCCCCTCTATTACATCCCTATGTCCTAATCGGGTGGAATTTTTTTTGTAATCAAATAAAATCCACAATTGAAAGCCGCTGTGTCAGCTATCTAGCTATTTTGAAGGTCAATAATTAGTTCAGGAACTCCTGCAAAAAATGCTATTATATTGGCTACTGCACCTTTATTCCCTGAAATCTACCAGCATGTAGATTTTCCAAATGACAGCCCCATTATTTCAAGATCATCAAGTGGAAATCAGGCTTGGATGGGTGTCTAATGATGTGTTCATTTGAAAAATCTGTCATGAAAGTCAACACCGTCCAAAGTGTGTTTACCAGAGATCTATTCTATACGGTATCATTTCCAGGAAAAAAAAGCCATCTATACAGATGCACTAGTGCTGAGCTTGCCAGGTGCAGCACTGCGGAATTTGTCATTTATAAGGTCCATATGACCAGAATTTCTGGTCATATGGACCTTATAAGTAATATGGATTGATATCCCTAGGGCTCTATTACAGGGAATTATAGTATTGAGAGTTTGTCATTTAGTACAACTTAACCCACAAAAATATATTAACAATGAAATGACACTATCAGATCTGCTTCATCTATCTATCTATCTATCTATCTATCTATCTATCTATCTATCTATCTTGTCTATCTATCCATCTATTATCTATTTATCTATCTAGGTATCTATCTACATATACAACGCAGATAGAGATGAGCGAAGTATTAAAAAATTTGATTTGGCTGCTTCACTGAATTTTACAAAAAAGTTCACTTCATGACAAATTACACGAAGCGCATTTCTTTGTAAGTAGTGGTTGCACCGCCCCCTGCATTGTACCCCTCAGTCGCGGGGTATTCATAACTGATAGTGGCATCTGACAGTAATAACAGAGTGTAAAAAAAAATAAAATCATCGTTGAACTTATCCAGAAATGATTTGATGTGGTCTAAATCTATGAAAAGTTACAGCTCCAGAAATGATTATTGAAGGTGAAAATAGAAGCCTGGGCCTGTGAATGCTTCATCAAATTACTACTACTGGTCCTAGATCTAACACATTTCTTACCAGGGTACAAGAAGCTTTTCTAGTAGCTTCACAAGAACTTCTAACTAAAAGTCTTTGGCACTTGGCACCATTATTTAGGCAGAGTATGTTGGTATCATTAAGGCACTGTATGCAGTATTATTTCACCACTTCTTTGCTTTCTTGTTTGGATATTGTGCGGCTATATTTTATGCAATGTATTGTAGCATTTTCCTAGATTTTCCACTGTACTCATATTCATGCTGCCATTTTATGTTCATCTTTCAGATGTAGCCAGATTTTCATGAGCTAGTTTTCTTCTTTACTGATCAAACAAAAAGGATGACCACACTCAATGGTTTTCCCAAAGGTCTCAGACCTAACCCTTGCCTTGGCTATACGTTGGGATCGACTGGAAAAAGTACACAAGAAGCTGATATACTGTACCTAGCCCCCCTCCAATAATTGCATTTTCTGGAAGTATTGGTAGACCATAGATATTATTTAACCCAAGCCATTAGGCGTCTACAGTCTCACCATTATTTATGCTATTAGAATCCATACAACTCTTGCTTATTTCCTAGTCATTTGTTGCAGAGCCTTCGTTTGGATGTGCTGGGAACAAATATCATGACATCAATTAATTTCTTTCTAAAGAGGCATCACCACCAGCAGAGAGCAATGAATCACATTGTCAGTGTTTGCTGACTCGGCTTCTTCACATTCCACAGGCAAAAACTGGTAGCTGTGAGGAGTACACAGCTAATCTTGAATCCCCACATCCTGGAGAGGTTAATGGGCAACAGGAGTGATTGGCGGGCTTGTGGTTTTACATAAACGTCATTGCAGAAAGGTCAAACAAAAAGTTTTTACCTTTTTGCCCCTTAAATTATCTTCAATTCGATAATATGAAAACAGATGATAAAATCAAAGATATTTTAAAGGGACAAAAAGGTAAAATAATTTTGTTTGATTTTATGCACTGACATATACTGTACACTCCTTAACATTGAAATTGCAACTCCAAGAAGGACAAACTGTAAGGTTATGCAAGTTGAGGAGCTAGCAGGTGTCTCTGTGATCTGCAAATTAACTATTTTTTAAGCACCTAGCTCCAATATATGGCATCTGGCAGGGGTATAAAAGCCAAATTGAAGGCAAAGTTTTTACCCTCATGAGACCTCAAATATTGTATCAAGTCATGTAGGATGATTATGCAATGCCCCCTGTACGTCAATGTGCCGGTTATCTCCCCTTTTTGCAAACTGAGGACTGAATCCTTGCACAACCATGAGTAGGCATTTGCATGGCATTGGGTTACGAGCCAGACATCCAGTTATAGGTGTTCCATGACCTCACACCACCACTCTCAAAGGCTATCGTCGTGCACAGAAAAACTGCTGTGGAGTTGGAATGGAGGTCTATATGTCTATATGTCTATACGTCCTGTTTTTGTTGGACACAGCGATAGCCAGATATTGGTTTAGAGACCATGCAAGCAAGGCCATGAAGATACCTTCACAAGGGAATGTCACACTGGTCCCACTCTCGGGATTATGGTGTGCAGTGATATAATTTACAGTTACTGAAACCCTGTAGTGTTCATTTCAGATACACTAACAGCTCAGCGTTACACTGATTTGGCTGCAGAACCAGTGGTACAGCCATTTCTCCAAAGTGTCCCAGGAGCAATTTTTCAAGAACACCTTGCCACTGGTGGTGCTACTGTGTGCATCCTGCGTGGCCTAAACGCTCTACCATGGCCTGGGGCATCTCCGTACTTGTCTCCCATTGATCATTTGAGATGTCATTAGTTGACAAATTCAAAGGGAGCTGCCAGCTGGATCTTGATGATTTGCATGGCCAAGTGCAATGGAGGACCAGTCTGTAATAATGGCAGGCATGTAACCCTACATTCATTGCAGGGGAAATTCATGTTTGGCAATTGCTCTTCCCAGTGAGAACTGATTCATTTTTGCTGGGATTCTTGAATTATTATCGAGGAATTTTTGGTTCTGCACTATTCTTGCCTTCAAAAGAACTGAAAATAGAAAATAATGTAGATGGTGACAGCCAGGTCAAGATTCCACACCTAGAACGTCCTCATTGTTAAATGAAATAAGTGGGTAGCCTAGTAGTTAGCTGATCTTCATGGGTCCCTTTTCAAGAAATCTCCAGTGACTGGACAATTAAATAAATGGTCAACTGTATAATACACAGACTGGGTCCAGAGCAAGGGCTGCTATTTATAAATTTCTCTCTGTTCTGGATAAGGAGCATGTGTCTCCCCTTTCTTTATGCCCTGGTTGGATGTATGAAAAGGCATTATTTCACGAAGCAACCTTCTTCATTTCTCTAATTTGTTGAAAACGACTTGATCAGGAAATATTAAAAATGAAATAAAAAGTTCAATCAGACTTTAGGAACTTTTTGTATAAAGGTATCTCAAACAGTTTTTGCATTTTCAGTCTCTCAAGGAAGCAGTAGTTCCATGCTCTGTTTGTCTTCCCATTTGATTGTCGAGCCGTTTCTACACTTTATTACACAAATCTGTTAAAATATGGTAACATCATGCAAATACAGTGTTAACATAATATTTGAATAATTAGTTCTTATATATGCATTACCGTATAAGCTGAACTGCCGAGATGGAGCAGTTCTGCATGTGCAGTATATAAATGACCCTCTTAACGCTGATTTAATTTCACCTCAAGAAAGGATCTTGTATGAACAGCCGGCCACATTCTCATGATGGTGTAATTCTATTAAGATATTAAGTCGTCCCTTCGAAAGACAACATGCCAAATTGGATATGTATTATATTAAATTCTAATCAGAATACTAAGGTTGAACGCAGAGGTCATCCCATGCACACTTTATGTGCTGGATCTTGGGATATTCAAAGAAGGGGACAATGTATTTGAATGCTGCAAAGAATTGCACCTATTCTAGAGCCTTAGATATGGTATATTGAAAATGTAATTCTTGTATCTATATTACTATTCATCTTCAGTAGGTGCAGAGTATTATAGTAATGGGAAAAGCATCTATTGTCAGATCTAATTTATAATCTCTGATTTTTTTTATCCTTTTTTCTTTCCAGCTTCAGGAGTAACATTTCTTTTTGAAAGCCCAAATTTCTGTTATGACCTATATGTCACAAAAAAGTGCACTGTACCCAACATAAAGAGGCACGAGTTATTACAAGCCTTCTCCATAGAGAAGAGTCCTTGATTTATTCCCCAACCTTCCAAGCCTTATGGTCCTACAAGTTGGGAACAATGGTGGCCCCTTGCTGAAGCCTATGGAGAGCAGTCTATATCCAAAACATTACTTGGAGTTGAAAATCTAGTTTTGGCTCCTCCAGAAGGGGGTTGACTTGCAGGAGGGCGAGGAATCTGATGGCCATATACTCCCCCAAACTTCAAATAAAGAACTGTAACGGCATCACATTCCTATAAAATCTATGTAACATTCAAATATGGAAAGTGAAAAAAAAAACTGCAGAATCTTGGGCCAATAGTCAGCTAATAGTCACCAAAACAGGACATAATGGAGACACAATTCAAGTGGAATCCATACTTGTATGAAATGAGCTTCTATATAAGGGTCTAAAAACTCAGGTAACATCTGCATTAATTTTTAAATTATTTCCCCCATAAGGCAGCAAATCCACATAATTCAGAAGAATTCTGAATGAAACATTGTTTGCAACGGATCATGGATTCAAGTTCAATGAACATGAAGAATACATTCAAAATAAGTTTATGGAGGGCTGTATGGGAATTATCTGGTTCTCTCATGGAATACATTAGCCATTCTTTGTAGTTGTTCTGCACACTATCTACTGGTGGAAGGTCTCACTCTATGATGTTCTCAGGGGTGGACTGGGAACTTAAAGTGGCCCGGGAAAAAATAGTAAAGGTGGCCCTGTTTTGAAGTCGGGTCCATATTGATGGAAGGCAGGGCCAGTAATACTATACTGTAGCACATTATACCACACCAACAGAGCTAAATACCACAGTCCATCACATAATACTGCCAGCAGCACAAAAACTTCCACTGGCCGGCCAGGAGGAGGGCTCAGGAGACCTGATGGAGCAACCCTTATAGACTTTGGTCACTAAACTCAACTCTGTTAAGTCTCACCTTATTATAGAAATACAAGTTCTGTGCGAAACAGAAGTCCTCAGTCTGCAGAGCTCATGTTACATCTTCTCCCTGACTTAAACAAGGACACATACCCTCCCTCCTATCCTTCCCACTGAGCAGAAGCTCACATCTCACACCAGATGATGTGTATATCACACACAAACTTAGCGGAACAAAAGATACAAAGATTTACTTTCACCTCATACTGTTTAGTTTTAAATCAGGATGTTTTTCGGGAATGCAGCCCAATGCTGTGCCAGCCAAGTCCTCCGCTAATTCAGCTTTCTGCTAAATTAGCTATCTATATTTTCTAGCACAGTTGTTAGAAGGCAGACTGCCTGTCCTGATTATATTTGTTTAGGTCATATTTTTGGATATACAATCCTAACTGTATTACATTCTATGTCCTTCGTGTTCATCATGAATCAGGCAAGCATTAGAATCAGATTGTTTTATATTCTGAGAGTAGACATTTGTGTAATTTTTTCCAACGCCAGATTTATCTTGGGCTTGGGTATTTCACATGTTTCATTGCCCCCAGAGTCATACTGACCTACCAGAGTACAGAGAACTCTTTGGCTTGGACACAGTTATGGACCTACAAAGGTCCAAAAAACAACCCTATTAGGATCTGACTTTGAAGCCAATAATGTCACTGATTTACAAATAACTTATTGATGATCAGTCCTGCATGTACAATGATAACAGAAAAGATTCTGATGAAAATCCTGGTGATTTCTGATGGACCCACTGAATATTGGTGTCCACCAAACATCATTCCCAAACTTCTATTAATAAAGGTCACACAGAGTATTATGACCACCACTGAGTATTATCAACACCACCACCCCCTTTTCATTTGGCTTCTCCTCACCAACTTCTTAGCAGCATATATTCAAATGTAGACCCTTGCCACTTTTTGGACACAAATAATAATATGCATCTAACCAGAGTCTAAGCAATTTCTTTTCTTTTATGGAATTTGACGATTTTGTGCTATTCCATTGGTGTATATATATATATATATATACACTCACCGGCCACTTTATTAGGTACACCTGTCCAACTGCTCGTTAACACTTAATTTCTAATCAGCCAATCACATGGCAGCAACTCAGTGCATTTAGGCATGTAGATATGGTCAAGACAATCTCCTGCAGTTCAAACCGAGCATCAGTATGGGGAAGAAAGGTGATTTGAGTGCCTTTGAACGTGCATGGTTGTTGGTGCCAGAAGGGCTGGTCTGAGTATTTCAGAAACTGCTGATCTACTGGGATTTTCACGCACAACCATCTCTAGGGTTTACAGAGAATGGTCCGAAAAAGAAAAAACATCCAGTGAGGCGGCAGTTCTGTGGGCGGAAATGCCTTGTTGATGCCAGAGGTCAGAGGAGAATGGGCAGACTGGTTCGAGCTGATAGAAAGGCAGCAGTGACTCAAATTGCCACCCGTTACAACCAAGGTAGGCAGAAGAGCATCTCTGAACGCACAGTAACGTCGAACTTTGAGGCAGATGGGCTACAGCAGCAGAAGACCACACCGGGTGCCACTCCTTTCAGCTAAGAACAGGAAACTGAGGCTACAATTTGCACAAGCTCATCGAAATTGGACAGTAGAAGATTGGAAAAACGTTGCCTGGTCTGATGAGTCTCGATTTCTGCTGCGACATTCGGATGGTAGGGTCAGAATTTGGCGTCAACAACATGAAAGCATGGATCCATCCTGCCTTGTATCAACGGTTCAAGCTGGTGGTGGTGGTGTCATGGTGTGGGGAATATTTTCTTGGCACTCTTTGGGCCCCTTGGTACCAATTGAGCATCGTTGCAACGCCACAGCCTACCTGAGTATTGTTGCTGACCATGTCATCCCTTTATGACCACAATGTACCCAACATCTGATGGCTACTTTCAGCAGGATAATGCGCCATTCATAAAGCTGGAATCATCTCAGACTGGTTTCTTGAACATGACAATGAGTTCACTGTACTCAAATGGCCTCCACAGTCACCAGATCTCAATCCAATAGAGCATCTTTGGGATGTGGTGGAACGGGAGATTCGCATCATGGATGTGCAGCCGACAAATCTGCGGCAACTGTGTGATGCCATCATGTCAATATGGACCAAAATCTCTGAGGAATGCTTCCAGCACCTTGTTGAATCTATGCCACGAAGAATTGAGGCAGTTCTGAAGGCAAAAGGGGGTCCAACCCGTTACTAGCATGGTGTACCTAATAAAGTGGCCGGTGAGTGTATATATATATATATATATATATATACAGTATGAATTCTTGATACTTAAGAGCATCAGTAGAACGTGTCTGGTCTTTGGCTACTATCAGATAACATGCCAGGTCTATAGTAACTATTAGTCTGTACTGGGATTTGAATTCAGGTCTCCAGCTTTTATCACAGTATCTAACATCTCTTCTTAATGGTTCTGCTGCTATCAGCCTTCCCCTCTTCTGAGCCATCTCTTTTGCACTGTGTAATTTTGACTGCAGCTCAACTCAACATGAGGACAATCTACCCACCAAATGAGATAACCCTGTATTAGCAATTTTAGTATAGACAAAAACTAATAGAGCTTGTCTGTGGGTGAAAATGAGACTGATTTAATCTACACAATAAACTTCTTCCATTTAAGGGTTATTTTAGATTTATGTACATAATTAGTATTCATCAACAATCAAATGAGAACTCATTTGTAAATCAACATTTCTAATTAGATTGCTTAATGTATGTTTGACTTTGTTAGAGGAAAACAGAACATTAACGATGGGCGTCGCAGAAATCCCTTTTATCCACGAAAGAAAGAAGAGACATTATGCAAATAATGTGAGAGCTCAATGCCAGGTCTGCTCCATGGCTCATATCCTGCCAACAGTCAACTAGCGTGTATTACACATATGTTCAGTCTATCAGTATTGTACAATACGGGAAGAATGGGGGAATTACATTAATTCATCAGAAACTAAAGATAGACTCATAACAATCAAAACAACATCTGTTCAGAGAAGCAGGTGTATATGGGAGGTATGAAGGCCAGCAGTGGTATTGCATAGTGTACAGCATGTACGTTTCAGGGTTGTTAATGAGATTTCTGCTGTAGATATACCTTTTTGGTTAGAACACAGAGATCAACTATGTTCTGTAGGGAGACCTACCAGCAGGTATTTAATTCCCTTGCAGTGCAACTGCAGGAAACATAACTCAATAAACTATGAACATTGAAAGCAGAGGTTTTTCAAACTACTGCTGGGTCCTCCAGAGTAAGTGACACCCTTTGAAGCTTGCTCTTCCTCATAGATGAGCCTACATGTTCGACCATAATCTATTATGACATTCTTAATAAGGTATTTGAAAATAGTTTTGGCCCCAATAGGCTTTTAAACCTAAAACAGACTGGCTGAGAGTTAAAGTTCAAGAATACTAGTGTATTGACTTATGGGTCCTCCTAACACTGCTCAATTACCTTAGAAGTCATACTAAAATAAGACACTGAAAACTGGGGTTCCATACCCTTTAAGTCTCTGCAATTTTTTTATAGCTGGGTTTGGTTTTCAAAATGAGTCCTGTGTTATAATTCAGTATCATATATATTGTGAACCAACTATATAAAGTATAATTATCTCGATTCTCTAGCACAAAATTAATGATATCCAACAATACTGGTATGTTCACATATGGGTACTCAGAACATTACGTATTCACTTATCTTTGAGATCTTGATAAAAATAGGGCCCCAAACATAACATACTACACTGTACCCATGTGGATTTATTACCCCAAAATGCAACTCATTTTCCCAGACCTTGGTTAGATATAAAGATGAGCAAATCCCTCAAAATTTGATCCAAGTTTAATTCTGCTGAATCGCTTGACCTATTCGATTCAGAACTGAATACATTCTACACAAATCAAAATGCTCCATCTGGCATGAACATTTGTGTATGACACTCTGAGGTCTCCTAGGACTCAAATGTAGACTCTGATACAACTCAAATGTTTACAAAATTTGGGTCACATCTGATTTGTTTGGAATCGAATTGCTGATATCTTGAGGATGTAAAGTTCCCAATATAACTATGAATTTGGACCATTTGGGGTCAGCTGATCAGATGTCTTATTGGAACCCGCCTTCAGTCAATTGCACCCCAATATTCTCCAAACATCTAATCACACTGTGATAGATTGTTATGTACAGTATCCAGGTTTACTCCTTTAAATTGCATTTAAAGCTTTCTTTGAAGAAGAAAGAGTACCCTTGAAATTTTGATTACCCAGCATGCTGACACTGATTAATTGTTGAACAGCATACTGGGATATTTAAATTTTTAATTCAAGTCAAGTTTTAAATCATTTTCTCAGATGCTTCAGCTCTAAACATCTCAGCTATACTTTTCATTTGCTTAGCATTGCTCAGGAAGCTGCTGCATTGTCACCTGTAAGCTACTGGTTTTAAATTAGGTTGTTTTATGGTAAATCCCCAGTATAGTTGAGGCTTATATTGTGCTACTCACTCACTGGAGAGTGTGCCATTTTGTTGGACTTTAGAGCTACACAGTCACAATTTATCATTTTTACTGTATCTACAGACTTTTCTAACAAAATTACCTTGATGGTCGCAGTGACTTCATTATCTGCTCATCACAATGGACTACTGAAACCCCAAATCATAGCTAATGGCTGTATGTCTTGTCCTACCTATGTTGTAAACTGATGGATGCAGTGCAATTAATAATCAATGGGGAGCTATAATGTTATATTCATTAGTAACAATAGTACTTCCTGTATGCTGCATGTTGGACAATTTAAAAGAGTTGTCCAGGAATTTAATTTTGGTCTGAGTCAGCCATTCAATCAATTCGATTTGGGTCCAAATAAATTCTATACGAATCAAAAGTGGTCTGATTGCCTGGAAAAGTCTCTCTCCTGTCTCTTCTCTCCTTGATTCTCCCAAATTGAATCACACCAAATTTGGATTTGGTAGAATCTGAAATTTAAGTCAAATTTCAGAATTTTGGAATCGATTTACTCATGTCTATTGATGACCTATCTACAGGATAGGTCATGAAAATCAGAATGATGGGGGCCATACACCTGGCAACACAGTCGATCTTCTGATTGGAGGGGCTGTGGACAGGTTTTGCGGCCTCTGCAAAAATCGGCCAACTTTTCAGTCTATCCCAGATCTTGATTATGGACTGACATCTAGTGCAAGAAGACGCGACAATGTAGCAACGTGATTGCCAGCCACGTTGCTACATTGTCATGCCCTTGGGCACTAGATTTCAGGCCATAATCAAAGCCTGGGATAGACTGAAATTTTGGCCCTTTTTATCTAGTGAATTTTACTCTTTTTGCTGGAAACATGAATCAAAAATTGACTTTACTGATCAAGCATATTTTGAGTTCTGGGATTTCTACATTTTAGCAATCTGATCCGGATGACCTAGTCTAATAGGCCGAGTATAGCCTAACCCCTTGGTGTTTCCCACCCGTGGGTCAGCTGCCAACTACACTGAAACTATTTCAAGAGGTAGCGGCCTGGTGGCTCCCTTGCAACGAAGATCAGATTGCTGTATAGGGGTTAAAGGTTGAAAACTGGGGGACCACCAGGACATTGCCCTCAGGAACAGCCCAAAGTCAAACCGGTTAGTTGGCACAGTGGTTCTACACTGATTGGGGCAGATTTATCAAAACTGGTTTCATGGTTCATTGGTTCCATAGCAACCAATCAGATTCCACCTATCATTTTTCAGAGCTCCATTGGAAAATAATTGGTGTAATCTGATTGGTTACTAATAACTAAGCTAGTTTTCATATGCACCAGATTTTATAAATCTCCCTCATTGTCCATAACAGACATTTTTATTATCTTATAATTTTTTTCTCACTTCTTTCCTTTCCCTCCTCCCTCCGAATTTTCTCCTCTACAGCTCCATAGGAATAACAATGCCTGGTGATAAAAATAAGAAATGTTATATTGTTTTGTGACTCAGCAATCATAGGTGATCTGAGCTTTGTGAATAGCTAATTTTGCAGTAAAAGGGGTAATTTGCATGCACATTAACAAGTCCATCAATTAAAATATTGCTGAGCCATTCCTGCAATAAAAACTCTATTATCATAGCTTTATCACTTGACAAAACTCGTTACTGGATAGAGCATTGCCTGTAACGATCAATCAGATTGGATATTGATCATTAATCCTGTCATTAGGATTTAGTGAGCTCTGGTCACAGGACATGGTATAGTAGACATGTCACTGCGGGCTGATGAAGTCTATTTACAAATGAGGTGTTGGGATCTTTTGATGAATAGATTTTAAGATTTAGGGAGATTGTGCTTTTGCCTTTGGTGTTGCCAGTTTGAAAGCAATTACAGAAGCAGCAGCTTGGGAAACGCAGACCACATAATTTAGGAGACAGAAGGAATTCAACCATTGCACATGTTACCTATGGTAATCTATTATATAGCTGTACTGTTATCCACAGAGGTATACTGCAATTATGTACAGTGCATTGGTAGGAATAGAGCACCTTATATAAAATTAGGTCTGTGTGACCCCATATATGCTGCTTGCCTGCTTTGCTATGAATTGTATACATCTTATTAAATTTCCTTTTTATTTGTCTTTATAGGGTGCCTATCATTTATAGTTTATTGTGCAGAAATCATTAACATGTTCACATTTTAGCTATTCAGAGTGTAAGTCGGAATTGGTGTCTGAGTTGGCCAAAAAGGCTCCTCTACCACTTGAGAAAACACCAGTGGTGCTGCCACATAAACCGCTATGGAATCTGGATGAACAGACTGCATGCCTACACCACCAGCTGCTGACCCCCCATTATGGTTTCCTCCTATCCTACAAAGGGGTGAAGCAGATGCATGGTCCTCTACAAACCAAACCTCTTCAAGCTTTGTGAAAGTGGAAAGTGGACTTTTAAAAATTAGCCACTGACCCATGTGAAGAGCATGGTAATCCTAAATCGATGTACTTTCATACTTCAAGGGGCCAATCTCATATGCTTCCACAACAGTCATGATGTATGAGGCTGTATCTCACCGCAGTACCATATTGGAAAGATCAAAATAAATACAAAGATCAAAATCAATGAAGATCCACACAGTTTAACCATCTTACGCAACAGAACATGTACAAGACCCCTACACTAAGCTGTAAGGGCAAAAGAGACACATCAACGCAGTTCGACATGATGGTTAAAACAAATAATATAAGTAGAATAGTTTCAACCATACTCAGGGCATCTCCAACAGGTTACATAGTTGAAATGGTTGAAAAAAGCCATACTGTATGTCCATCAAATTCAACCAAATTTGGTAGGGCTGGGTTAAATATTACATTAAGGTCCATGAGGATCCAGTTACATCTCTGTGTGGTTACATGAAATGGGTGTTCCATGTCTTTCAATTTTAATGGCCTGGCAGCCCTGCATGTCTGCTACCACTCCATTCAACTCTGTAAGACTGCAAGACATTGCCAAATACGATGCTTGACTGTCTCTGTATCAGTCTCCATACCTGCGTTTCACCCTTGGTGTAGTTATGGCTGACATTTTTAAAAATGACCTCAAGCCGGCTTAAAATTTATCTCCTGAACTCAGCAGGCCTATGCAGCATATGATCATGTCCGTCAAAACTGCCTCCCTAGGTCCATCTCTCCATCAAATGGCTGGTAAATATGTGTCTTAAGTCAGGCAGATTAGGAAATCTAGTGGTAGCCCTAAAGGATAAACAGGTTACGCTTCACCATAATATTAGAAAAAGCACAAACTTTTAGTAGAACATTACAATGAGCTTAATCAAGTGCAGTAAGTAGATATTATGCCAGCCAAAGCGTTATTAGATTATCTAAGTATACCTATAGTAAACCAGGATCTGGCATCACAATAAAATATGACAACTTCACAAAAACTATAAAAAAAAATTAGTCCAGGACCAAATGGTTTTACAAATAATTTTTTTAAAAACTTCATTAACCTACTTACAGGATACATTCTTCAAATTACGAATCTTTTTGTACAATGAAGGTTGCTGTTTAGAGAAACCTAAAACTGCACATATAATACATGTGGGTCACCTCACAGGACATTAAGGTGGCAGTATGGCACATTGGACATTGTATGAGCATGTTTCTCAGTAGCTTTCCTCTAAATGTTCACTAAGGTTGCGCTAACCTTTACTCGAAAGAAAAAACAATAACCTGCAGTTATTCTCTCTGCTCTTCCATGTTGAAGTCCATCCATCTTCAAAGACCCGGGGGTATTAAATCAGATACACAAAGCTTTGTATATCCACAAGGTTGCACTGGCTGTTGATGATAATGGGAAGTTGAATTGAAGCTTTGAGTTCTCCCTAGAGAGAGCTTTCCCTGAATGCAAATATGAAAGTTCATCAATACTTTACTGTGATGTATCTACTAGACAATCCCTGAATTCTAAAACAGGATTCTCAGTGAAAGGAACATAGAAAATGATTACATGTAACCGTGGAGCAAATCTATACATGAAACAGTTGACTTCTCTCATGCACAATCATGTCCACATGTCTCCTTGTTCTCCTCAAAATTACAAATATTTTGAAAGAACATTGAAATAAAATACTAACTGAGGGATGCACCAGGCAAGCAACTTGACTTAAAGGAGCTGGTTTTATCAGAAATAACCCATCTCAGATTAGAGCCACAAATAACCTCATCGGTTTTGCCACATGTTTTTTTTTTGCAGCAGTCATACTGTATATGTTGGCTGTTTGGCCTACATTACATATTGTCCCTTTATGTTAAAATTGGCATAAAAATATTGGACTATAGGCAGAAAGTAGTCATACTATAAAGACCAGTCAGAGTTAGTTCTGACAAGCTCTTATCTTTACTATATATACCACCTATGTACACACAAATCCTGTATTACCACCCCTATGTATAAAATATAACTATGATTTTACTGTCCCATACATACAAAATATAACTGCAATAGTACTGCTCCCTCTGTAAAAGAATATATCTGTTATAATGCTGCCACTATGTACAAGAAAATAACTACTATAATGCAGCCCTTATCTACAAGTATATAACTACTACAATACTGCCCCTATGTACAAGAAAATAACTACTATAATGCAGCTCTTATCTACAAGTATATAACTACTACAATACTGCCCCTATGTACAAGACTATAACTACTATAATACTGCTCCCTATGTAAAGAGTATATAATCCTGCCACTATGTACAAGAATGTACAAGAATATTATACTATAATATTATATTCTGTGCACTAGAATGTAACTAAAACAATACTGTTCCCTATATACAAGAATATAACTACTATAATACTACCCCTATGTACGAGAATATAACTACTATTACACTGCCCCTATGCACAAGACTATAATTACTATAATACTGCCCCGATGTACAAGAATGTAACTACTATAATACTGCCCCTTATGTAAAAGAATGTGTTATAATACTGATTCCTATGTACAAAAATATAACTACTATAATACTGCCTCCTATGTACAAAAATATAACTACTATAATACTAACACCTATGTACAGTACAATAACTACTCTAGTACCGTCTCCTACAGTATGTGCAAAAATATAAGTGCTCTAACACTGCCACTCTGTACTAGAATATTGCTACTAGTGTGGAGTGTAGAGAAGTATGCAAATTGGACTTCAATCCAAATTTCATGAAAAATTTGAATTGTTAAGAAGCCGAATTTTCTCACGGTTCATGATAACGGATCAATTTTTCCTAAAAATGGTGGGTGAAAAGAAATTAAACTCACCTCATCCACTTGCTCTTGAAGGAGCCATCCTCTCCCATCTTGGGGTTTTCTTCACTCTTCAAGAGCAAGTGGATGAGGTGAGTATAATTTCTTTTAACCCCTGATTAACCCTGAAAAGCTAAATGTGAGTTACAGATGCCATGATCAGCGTTGAACGCAGCATTGGAGGGATTAAATGACAGGGGGTGGCGCGATCGGCGTTCTCCGTCATTGCTCCTGCTCCATACATTAGAAAGCCATTTGTGACAAAGTATAAATAAAAAATCAAATTTCTTTATGAAATTTGGCGAAGCAGCCGAATCAAATTTCATAACTTCGTTCATCACTACTCCCGAAGCTTGTAAGAAAAAAGGAAAACAATATGCAGAGATTATAAATTAGATCTGACATTAGATGCTTTTCCCATTACTATAATACCCAGCACCAACTGTAGTGAATAACAATACAGATACAAGAATGAGCTTTTCAGTATACCATATCTAAGGCTCTAGTATGGGTGCAATTGTTTGCAGCATTCAAATACATTGTCCCCTTGTTTGAATATCCCAAGATATTCATATTTTAAATTTCTTATTGAAGTTCGGTGAAGAGGCCTAATCAAATTTATCCAAACTTTGCTCATCTCTAATTGCTACTTTATTACTGCCCTCCTGTGTATTACAATATAAGTACTATAATACTGCCCACATGTATACAAGAATATAACTGCTATAGTACTGCGGTTAGGGAATTCCAGCTCCTATCAAATTCCAGCAAGGATTGAGACCGAAACAGCAAAGTAAGATGAATCTCAGCCACAGGATAAAACTTCCAAGACTTTATTGAATCTTCATTAAAACTTCAAGGTACACGATGATAGAAAACTGAATTAATAATGTGGTTTTCTATCGTCTGTGTGTTGTGTACGTTAAAGCTTTTATGAAGATTTAAAAAAGTCTTGGATATTTTATCCTCTGACTTCGATTCATCTTACTTTGCTATAATAGTGCCCCTATGTATGAGAATATAAATACTGTACTATAATATTGTTCGTTTGTACAAGAAAAACACTGCCATAATACTACCACATATGTACAACCATATAACTAGTGTAATACTGCCCCCTATAAAGAAAAATATAGATCTGGACAGGTGAATATTCACATCTACTTCATTTTTAAATGTTATAAAAATAATGTTATAACTTATAATAAGATTGTATTACGTTTTTTTTCTAAATATTAAGGCAGTTCTTATCTATTATTTTAAGATGCTATATTTTGCGGAATCTCAGGAGGAGCAGGACTGATCATATTTAAGACACTGAAGTCATAAATAATTGTTCAGGTTTTGCAGTGACAAAAACATTTACACTGTTTAGTTCCATAATGAATGACTTTCAGCACTCTGAAGATTCAGCTCTTTTAATCCTTCATCAGAAAACCAGTCACAGTAAGGCCTCATGCACATGAGTATGTGCCGGCCATGCTGCAGACCAAAAATTGCAGTCTACAATGCACGGGCACCAAATATGTGCCTGTCGTCTGTGCATCTGATGGTCCACACCGCAAAAAAGTAGTGTATGCAGTATTTTTTTGCGTCACGGAGGCACAGACAGGAAATCCACGGAAGCACTCTGTATTGCTTCTGTGGACTTACGATCCATGCCTCCTTTCCGTACCGTATCTCCCGGATTGAGGGAGAGTTAATGGATCCACATCTGTGATATGGTGCACACATTGCCAGTGCCCGTATATTGTGGACTCGTTGTTTGCAGGCCACAATATGAACATGGGCCACCTATTATCATGTTCATGAGGGCTAACATTTCGCTTTCTTATAAGAGATGAGCGAACGTGCTCGTAACGAGCACTGTAGCGCTCGGCTCCCCTGTGCTCACATAGGCGCAGGCATCCAGATCCGTCCTCCTCACCCGACAGATCCGGATGCCTGCGCCCATGCGAGCGCAAGGGAGCCGAGCGCTACAGTGCTCGTTACGAGCACGTTCGCTCATCTCTATTTCTTATCTATAGAAATGCTGTATCTATCTATCTATCGACATATCTATGTATTATCTCTATTATCTAAAAAGAAAAAAAAAAGAAACTTTTGTATTGCTTCAGAAAAGTCCGATTAGGAGGACTGAAACATTGTACTGGTGAATTAAGGACATTATTACTGAATTTCTTTGGGATTGCTATCTATCTATTATCTATCAATCTATCTATCTATCTATCTATCTATCTATCTATCAATCTATCAATCTATCTATCTATCTATCCATATCTAGATGCTCCTTACTTTTCATTGAGTTTGTGTAGCCTTTAGCGATAGTGGCTCATATACTATTGTTTCAAGATTGGTGTCAAAATCCTTTAAAGATCAGAGAAATCCAGGCCTGGTCTGATTCTCATTTTAATTCAATTATTCTCCCTCCTGAGAGTAACAGTGAAGTTCTTTTAACCTTGCCACATAAAAGTGCACTAAGAACTTTCTCTCCTCTCTGTTCCCTGAGCTTATGTTAGTAACCAGCTCATTTGACTGTGGCTGTGACATGTTTGATGTTCTACCTAATATGTAAAGAATGGAGCTCATGGTCTTAGGCAGGAACCATGGTAAGATTCAAAAGAGACGGGACAAAGACTAGGACTGGATGTCAGTTGCATTTAGGTACTTGATTTCACAGTTAGGTTCCTGCTACTTGAAGTGAATAGAGTAATATGATGTGTACAGTATGTTTTGTTTGCTTTAGACTAAATGAATGATAGGCCAATGATCAAAGTCAAATCCAGCTATTTCCTACAATATTGTGCTGCTCTCATATTCCATCTAAAGATCCTATCCTCAAATTACAAAATCTTCTCGACAATTACTGAGGGCAACTCTGTAGGTTCAAAGTTGTTCTTAAAAGAGTATTTTAATCTCAGTCATTGTTGAACAGGATATGCATTAACAGCCTGCTATCCACACCAATATCAAGCAGGGCCTCCAGGTCAATGTCCCACCTGACTAGGTAGATATCAGCTGCTATTCACTTCTATGGGCATTATGAAAACAGTCAACAGTACCCTTGCTCCTCTTCTTTCAGTCTTCATCTGGCTACATTGACCACCTAGTCAGGAAGGATCAGGGCACTTCCATTATATAAATAGGTGCAGGTTCCAGAAGTGGAAGCTGCGCCTATCAGACATTTTATGGCATGTCCTGTAAATCTCCATCTCCATCACCCAGATCATTCCCCATTACTTAGATTCTTCTACAATACCCAGATCCCATTTCCAACAATCAGACCATTCTCCATCATGCAGATACTTCTCCAACATCAGATCCTTTGTCAAAATACAAATCCTTTGACAACAACGAGATTTTTTCTATTACACCCATTTCCAGCTCCATCACCTCTCTTCTTTTTCTTTTTCCTAAAGGATCTAACTAGATGATTCTCCTTTTCCTAAAGAATCGAACATGTAACTAGTTTCATGAATTTTTCCTTACTCTCATACCTAAAACTGCAACTTACCCACAATGATTTAGACCAGAAAGGCTGAATATTAAATTCATTATAACGAACGCACAGGAAATACTAATAGATTTCTCTGAATAATTTTCCCATTTAATGAGCAAGCTGTAGACCTAAATCTCCCCACCAGACATGAAAAAGAGTTAAGTCAACATTCTTATACTTAAACATAATTTCACCAGGTTTACATTCTGTCTCCTTGTTGTTCAACAACCTCTTGCAATTTATTTAACCCTCGTGTCATTTTATTGCTTGGGGCCTGGTCTCTGATTTATGAAGAATAAGTCCCTGCGGCTTCAACATGCTTAACCTGTTTACTAATGAATCACGTATTTTCATAGGGGAAGTAATGGGATTGTTTATCCTCGAGCCCGTGGTGGGGAATTACTCAAAGGGGATTTATTGGCAAGATCCACAGGTTGATTTAGACCACTGGTTTCCAACATGTGCCTCTCTGGCTGTTGCAAAACTGCAACTCCCAGAATGTAGTTTTGTATTGATATTTTATCTATCTGTCCACACAAGGAACATCTCCAAAATGGCGATAAGCAAATTGATTTGTATGCATAAATTTACACTTTTAAGAGATCATCCCCACAATTCTTCACACTCTATCTGCTGGCAGGTAAACATGGCCATGCTTCTTGCATGGCCTTGGTATTCTTGAGAGTATCGGCGCATGTGCGATGATATCAAAATAAATCCACATTAACGTAATTGTATGCACCGCTAAATGAACTTGTGGACTGTGCTCAACCGCTGATTTGGTTTACCAGGCAGATCATTTGTGAATGTGCTGATAGTAATGGCGCATCTTGTACGGCCATGTTAATCTGCCGGCACATTATAGAATCGTATGTAGATGGATGCTCCCTCACAGACGTAAAATTTATTCAGATGAACAAATCGATTCATATAAATCGATTTGCTCATCCCTACTCCAAAGGCAAAAATTCTTAAAAAAATAAAAGTTTACAGTTTAAAAGTGCAGCAAAAACTGGTCAAAGTGTCTTCAAAATGCAAAAAATAAGTGATTCTCACCTCCACTAATCCAATACTGCTGCCATTCTGACGCTACCTGGGTCCCCCATGCTCTCTACTTTAGGTTTCCACCCAGAAAATGCCTCAAAATGTCAGCCAATCACTTGCCCCAGAGGTGACTCATCTGAGCTGGTGATTGGCTGAGTGTGTTGAGACAGGAGCTAGAAGTAGAGAGCAGCAGAGACAGCAACTGAAGACATTGGTGGGGGATCGGTGGAGATGAACATCACTTTGAACCACTTTGATGCTGCTGCCACCAATTTTCGTTGCACTTGAAAACACATTTAAAGTTTTAAACTTGGGCCACATGGAGGCTCGATGGTTAGCAACTTGTAGCGAGTGAGTTCTCAGTCCAAATTTGACCAGGGACAGCATCTGCCTGGGGTTTGTATGTTCTCCCTGTGTACTCTAGTTTCCTCCCACAGTCCAAAGACATAATCATTGGGAATTATTATGAGCCCCACTGAGGACAAAGAGTGATGATAATGTCTGTAAAGCTCTGTGGAATATGTCAGCGCTATATAAGTGAGTAAAATAAGCCTTTGCCATAGATCATGGCATATTTATCACCTTCACACTCAGTCAGGCCTTTCAGTATAATTCTGTGCAGACTGTTGAGTAAACTTCTTTTGTGTCCTTCCGTCTCTACTGTAATCACTTTTGCTTTGCGGCACTGGGGCTCTAAAATCAAATCCAACCATGGCAGTGTCTGCGGGGCCCACAAGCCTCTCATTTGGAAATTAGATTGTGAGTTCCGCTGGATGCAGAGATCACTGTAGGCGACTGCATTGAATTTGCTGTGATTCTGATTTTGTGTAAAGATGTATAATTCCTACCTATCTTTATGGATGTTTCATGAGCGTAGTTAACAATGGGTTAATCTCTTGCCTTGTGCTGTGACCACAGGTGTCATCGCTCCTGCTGAGTCCTATACTATTAAATACTAACACATACAGGCATGTACAACCTATTTACTATATTACAGCCTTCATTTAATTGAACACATACTGGTAATTACAGCGGTTGGCATGTGTAGAGTAGATATTATCATATGTACAATGAAATATCCCATATATATGACAGCGAAACTCATAGATGTCTTCTAGATGTCTTATCACACTCCATTCAGTGGAGGATCACTGCTGATGGCCACTAGAGGGAACCATACCCAACAAAAAAAAATCTCACAAAAGCAATTGCCAAAGATGTTCTGTTTTTAAAGCCATTTCAATATATAGATTGTACTCTCCATGGAAACAAGTGATTATTTCTGTGGTGTGTGGATCCAATTAAGGCAAGAGACGCGGCAGGGTGTCAGCTTTGGCGTAGTATCACTAAGGCCAATTTGAATGCCGTAATACAAATAATTCAGCTTTCCCATTCCATGACTTTCTATTTATAAAGCCCTGATTTGATTGTTCCTCTTGAGTGTTACGTTTAATGTTGTTTTGCTCTTTAAGCTTCAGATATTACATGTAATTATCACTTTACATATATAAGCTAATGGCTCTGATCTGAGCTGTGCAATGCTAAGCAAGGTGTCCTAATGAAAGGAACAAACTATAGCAATAATCATCTCTTAAATGGGTTCCTCCCTTTGGACAGTCCTCATAAGCAAATTATAAAGAGTTCTCTTGCTGGGACCCCTAGTGATCAGACCCCTACTGATCAGATGTAATCTACTCTGAAATCTGCTAGTAAGTAATGAGTTTCCTTGTGCTGCCCACCACAGGTGAAATAAAAGGGGTTTTCCGAGATTTTTATGCTGATGGATAGGTCATCATCTGGGACCCCCACCAATCAGCTGTTTGAGAAGGCACCAGCACTCACAGTTGGAGCAAAGCCTTCTCACTGCTAACCGAAAACAGCACTGTCCATATGATAGCAGCTGTCCTTGGTATCACAGCTCAGCCCCCTTCCCTTCAATGGGACTTCGCTGTACCGAGGCCATGTGACTGATAAACGTGACATCACATGGCCTAGGCAAAGCTGCAAGTAGGCCGCAGTGCTACTATGAGCCTTCTCGGACCCACACCAAATAGACACTGATGACCCAGCAAGATGATAGGTCATTATTTAAAATAATATCAGAAAACTCTTTACACAACATTGCATTACACAGTGTCCATTCAAATCGGTTTTCAATGATTTGTAGACCTCTAGAGCAAGACATGCTCTTTGAACCTCCCCTCCAATCTTGCCATGAAGTGAAGATCCGTAACCTTCTTTTATAATTCGTAATCCTCTAACTGGGTGTATGAAAATAGGTTTTCTAAACATGTGAACCACTTCCATGTCTTTTCCATGGTCATGAAATTTCAGACGATAAAGCTTTGTTATAAATGCTAATTACCAGCACTCTATGTAGCCTGGCTTCGGGGATAGATGGGTCCTCAAACCAGGAAGTCCTATTAATTTAAAACTATAATAGATTTGTGTCTACATCTACATATGTGCAGATCTATGTGTCTCCATGGTTACAGACTACAAGCATATTCTCGGTGTAGTCTGATCCTACACTTATGTGTTACTCCACTTTCTTTGACCCTTATACTTTCTGTAAATGCGCATGACGCAAGGGCTAGATTGAAAAGAGAAACACATGACTGCAGAACTGGACTACACCAGGATTATTTGAAGTCTGTAACCATGGAGACGCATTGGTCTCCATAGGAGTTTTATATTCAAAACCGTGGGATGTGTTTGGTTAAACTGACCCTCCAATTTAAGAAAAAAAAAAATCACATTCACTGGGGAATGTGCAGACCATTTACATGGTGACTAGAGATGAGCGAGCACTAAAATGCTCGGGTGCTCGTTATTCGAGACAAACTTTTCTCGATGCTCGGGTGCTCGTTTCGAGTAACGAACCCCATTGAAGTCAATGGGAGACTCGAGCATTTTTTGCAGGGGACCAAGGCTCTGCCTAGGGAAGGCTGGGTGAAAACCTGGAAACATCAGAAAATGATGGAAACGCCACGGAAATGGACAGGAAACAGCAGGGGCAGCATGCATGGATGCCTCTGAGGCTGCCTAATCCCACCATTACCCCAAATTCTCAGGCAACAGCCTGGTGGTTAACCTCATGGCAATTGTGCTCACCCAGACGAAGAAAGGCGAGGCACATGCCCATCACATGTTAGGGAAGCACCCAACTAGGTCCAACGAAGGTCCATCACCGCCTGCAGGTGACACCACTGCTCATGCTGGCACTGCTGTGCTATCCCCCTCCCCACGACGCAGGGATAAGCCTGACACATCATGGTGACAGCGTAGTGACCAAGTTAGATTGAGGGAGCAGTCAAATGTCTGTAGGCGAGCCTCCAAAAAATTTGTTTTGGAGTGTCCGAAGTTGACCCTCCTAAAAAATCGTTTAGGAGTGTCTGTAGTTGACCCTTCTGTAAAATATTTTTTTTGTTTTCCCTGTTATTAGTTAATGTACAACCCATGGCTGGCATGGTGGGAATATATAGGTTTTGCGTCACAGACGGTCCACTGCACCGTTACATTTTCTTCATCATTGCCAATTACTTTTTCACTAACTGTTGTCTGGCAATGATAAAGGGTAAGGTGAATCCACTGTGGAAGAAAAGTGTCATCCTCCTACAATTCTACACTTGCTCTCAATTGAAAAGGGGATGTTCTCGCCCTTGGCCTTCCTCATAGTGGCCGCCCACAGTCTGGTTTAATTAAGTGACGTACAGAAAGTGTCACCTGGACAGAAAATACGGATTGTGTTGAGTAGACAGCTGAACTGTGACACACAGAATGGTTCCACGCAGCTGTGTGAAATGGATTTGTATCACTGAGATAAAACAACAAAAAACTATTTTTTTTATATATATATATTTTTTTATATATATTTTTTTTCAGTTTTGTTTTTTTTGGAACGTGACGTGCAGAAACTATCGTAGACCTAACTCACACCCTGCTGACGGTGGCTATTTTGACTGCGACCCAGAAAAATATCGCACAGAGATTTTTGTGATCAAGCTATATAAGTGAGAGCAAAAGACCTTGTTGGATTAAGTGACGTACAGAATGTGTCACCTGGACAGAAAATACGGATTGTAGTGAGTGGACAGCTGAACTGTGACACACAAAATGGTTCCACACTGCTGTATGAAATGGATTTGTATCACTGAGATATAACAATAAAAAAAAAAAGGGTTATATATGGCGATAGCTGCACTACTAGTGCCTGCCAGCCAGCCAAGCCAGGAGACAAAAAAAAAATGTCTTGTAGCCCTTAGAAGGGCTGTTGGGTTCTTTTGAGATCACTCCTGCCTAACAAAGAACTAAATGCAGGCCCTAACACTGTCCCTGAAACGCAGCAGCTCTATCCCTAACGACATCCAGACAGCATCTGAGCCGAGCACCGCGGGCAGTCACTAGTATATTCCAGGGTCACCTGATCAGGCCAGCCAACCCCTGCTATCGACATGTAAGGGCCCCACGTGATGCTGGGTGTACCGCAGAGTCTCCTGGCTTGTGATTGGCTGTGTTTATAGGCGCCAAAAATGCACAATGCGGAAGTTGCCATTTCCTCGAGCATGGCGAGATACTCGTCCGAGCAGCGAGCACTTACGAGTACCCTAATACTCGAACGAGCACCAAGCTCGGACGAGTATGCTCGCTCATCTCTAATGGTGACCATCTTTTCATGTTTTTAGCTGCAGATCTATCAGTTCCCGGGCTCCTTTTCTGCTATCCAAGATAGCTGCACTGTTTCTCAGACTGCCTATTGCACACTGTGCGTTTGGCTGCCCTTGGATTGGTCAACACTGGTCATATGAACAGTGATGGCCAACCCAAGAGCAAGGCTGGAGAAGCAGGACCTGTCATGGACTACCAGATGTAGTGAATCAGGTAGTCTGAGAAGCGGTGTAGTGATGGATCTTGTATGGCAGAAAAGGAGCCTGAGAGTCATCAGATCTGCAACTAAGAAGATGTAAACGAGGCCACCAAATAAGTGTTCTGTTCATTCCTCAATGTCAATTTGATTTTTTTCATTTGAATCAGAGGGTCTCTTTAAGAGGATTTGCAAAATTACTCATTTTTTTTATTTTAGATGCCATGGAACAATAACAAAAATGGTCGCCCACCCTTTGATTCAATTGGTATAGCTTTACACCTGTCAGATATCATGGTCCATTTACAGTAATATTTCATCATAAGTAATGAATGCCCTGGAGACTTACATCCACCTGCTGCTCCATTTAGAGACATCTTTAAAAGGAAGGAGTCATCAGAAAATGACCTGCTATTTAAATTACTTTTTTATGTCTAATATATTTTTAAAGAATTTTTGATGATGTTATTTTTAATTTTCATGTCAATATCTATATTTAAATAAAAAACATAAAATCTTGTAGTTTTCACACTGGACACGTCTTGTCTGTCCAGGTCAATTTACTTCTCATTTGTCACTCTAAACCCTCTATTACACCAGCAAACCACTATACAGCATGGGAACGAGCGATGGCATAGCGATTGCTCCTCCCCATGCTGTGGAGGATATCGCTGAATGTAATAGCAAGCAATTGCCGGAAGGGAACGCTTTCTTACTGACAATCGTCTGCTACATTGGCTGTGTAAGGCCTCTTTCACAGTAGCGGCAGCACGGATCCGGCAGGTGAAGGGTGCCGCCGGATCCGTGCTGCCGCAGGGACATGTGTGGGGCCGGAACCGCGCTCCGGCCCAACACAGGTCACACAGTACATACACACAGACACACACACAGGTATATACACATACAAATACATACTTACATGCTCCCGGCAGGTCTCCAGGTGGAATCATCCTATGCGCGCACCGTCCTGCTCCTCCTGCGCTGTGGAGACCTGCCGGGAGCATGTAAGTATGTATGTGTATTTGTATGTGTATATGTCTGTTTATGTGTATGTCTGTATGTGTGTATGTATGTATGTGTGTGTGCAGGTGACTGATCCGTCATGAACTCCATTGAAAGTCAATGGAGGACGGATCCGTTCACCATTGTGTGGATCCGTCCCCATTGACTTTCATTGGGGGTCATGACGGATCCGCCTTGGTGCGGATGCCTGGACCAGAGAGCAAACCGCAGCATGCTGTGGTTTGCTCTCCGGTCTGTAGACGGAACGGAATGCTTTTAGGAGCATTCCGTTGTCTTCAGTTCAGTTTTGTCCCCATTGACAATGAATGGGGACAAAACTTAAGCGTTTTATTCTGGTATTGAGCCCCTATGACGGAACTCAATACCGGAATTATTAAACGCTAGTGTGAAAGTAGCCTAATACAGCAATAATACAGCCTTAATCATGCCTGTACTGATATCACCTATGTGTATAGATAAGATAGGATCCACCATTCACAATAGACGATTGTCAGATCTTATATTATTTCCTTGTACAATGACCTCTGCACAGGTCACAGAGCATGCCTAGAAGTCAATGAGGTCCCCTTATATTTACTTTTAAAGGGGTATTCTGATTGTAATAAATTATCCCCTATCTACAGAATAGAGGATAACTATTAGACCAGTGGGGATCTGTCCACTGGGACCCCCACCAATCATAAGAACAGGGACCCCATACTCAACGGGCCCCCCCAAAATGAATGGAGCAGCAGTTCAGGCATGCACACATTAGCTCCATTTATATCTATGGAACTGCTGGTAATAATCAGGCACTTGTATCATAACATATGATACAAGTGCCTGTATAATCAGGCACTCGGCTAGCTCTGGCTGTCCCATACAGATGAATGGATTGGGAGTATGCATGCCCAACCTGCAGCTCTTTTCCTTTTGGGAGCCCCTGCAGGCTACTGGAGCCCATTCTAATGATTATGGGGGTTCCCCACCAATCTAATAGTTATCTCCTATCCTGTGGATAAAGGATAAGTTTGTAAAACCAGAATAATTCTCTTTTCTTGCATAGCATTTTCCATGTATTTACTTACGCTGAATCAAAAAGACTATTTCTGTCTTTTCATCTGAGGCCATTTTGTTTTTTACATGAGAATTGCACTCAAACAATCTCTGTGACAATGGATCTTCAATGCCAGATCATTCAGAACATTTCTCTGTCTTAAAAATCTGAAACATATTCTGTTCTGAGTTCATCTCGTATATCTGGATGTTACTATTTGTTAATAGAGCAGATCTTGTCAGGGTCAATAAACACAGGGAACCAGCTGCTTTTGCTTTCACAATGTAATAATTTATGTAGACGCTGCCATTTGAAGCATTGTTTTTCACTAATATTATCTTTCTAGTCTGTAGTTGTAAAACATTTACATTTAATCTTTCTGTCTCTTTACCCTGTGCAGAGCAGAAAAAAAGCTTTTTATACCTGGATACCATCAGCAAGCAGGCTACATGCTGATGTTGGATCTTACAGTACTAGGACTTTATTTCTAAATATAGCTTGCTTGGATATCCCCAGTGCACTAGATGGTTTTTAACACATGCAACTCCACTCCAATAATCAGAAATAGCATGCAATAAATTGATTAACAGAGACAATCCGAACAATAGATCTGTCGACAGCAGTGTATATACTGTTTTCAGATAATAACAGGTAATAATGATGTGACACATATTGCAGATTTTTTTAATTGCTGGAAATTGAGCTAATATCAACTAAAGCTAGATCTTCACTTTAAAGGGGTTGTTCTAAGGATAGGTCATGAATGTCAAATTGGTCAGGGTCCCAGCCACTGCTTTAGGCAGCTGTGGCATCAGAAACTAAGCCTTCTGCTTCTCCTCTGTATACTGTATAGCTTCCGGCACTACGGCTGCCCCAAACAGCTGATCAATGGCGTCGCCTGGTGTTGAATCTGATAATGGTGACCTATCTTGAGAATACTAAAAGCATCCAGGGCCAGGGTAAAGGTACCCCTTTACCAGACACAGCTGAGCAATGGCAGGGGCAACACTGTCCTGAGGTACCTCCCTCTTTTTCACACAGTATGTTGAATGGCAATATGTATGTTCAATTCTCAATGGGGAGATTTATCAAAACTGGTGTAAAGGAAAACTGACATAGTTGCCCATAGAAACCAATTAGATTCCACATTTCACTTGCTAAAGGAGCTCTGAAAAATGAAAGGTGGAATCTCATTGGTTGCTAGGGGAAAGCCAGTTTTCCTTTACACCAGTTTTGATAAATCCCCCCCAGTATGTTCAATTCTCAATGTGTTCATGTCAATGGGACATAGGGGGAACTGTTCTGTGTACTAGATGATTTATTAAAAAAACAGAAAAATGTATAGGTAGAATGTACACAATGGGGGAGATTTATCAGACTGGTGTAAACTAGAACTGGCTTAGTTGCCCATAGCAACCAATCAGATTCCACCTTTCATTTTCCAAAGGAGCTGTCAAAAAACAAAGGTGGAATCTGATTGGTTGCTATGGGCAACTAAGCCAGTACTACTTTACACCAATTTGATAAATCTCCCCCAATGTGTTTCAACTGCGGTCCGCCATCTTCATCAAGTATCCTATCCTGACTATAGGTCATCAATCTCTGTAGCCCAGACAACCCCTTTAAATCAATCCTGACTCATTGGGAAATGAATGCATACCCTAAAGAATAACAGTTCTGTCATGGCACTTTATTTCTCCTAGAAATTTATGAATATATTTGTTGTTACCATTCCCTGTGTATCTGTTCACAGTCTGATACACCAGCACTGACAGTGCACAAGGACACTCCACCTAACTGATGAAATCCTGTTATCAGTTTATTTATACATTTCTAGGAGGAATAACAACAGTACTGGACAAGACAGAATTATAAGAAAAGATGCTCCAGAATTGCTATTTCATGGGAATATAATTATTCAGGAGAACAGACACATCTAGAGAGCTGACCGTCCTTTTTAATCTTCTGTGCACATCATTATTGACAGGGATATGAATCTTTGCATAAAAAAGCTATGAATTCCATGCAGACATGGAAAAAAAATATAATCTGCAAACAGATGCAGAGATATTTGCGATATGCAAGGTTTTACAGGAATGTTGGCATATATGAATTCATTTGAGGTTTATCATTGTGCTCATATAATGCTATATGTCCACACCAAGGACATATGAAGGTACATGTGTTTACTAGGGAAATATTAAGAGATCACTAAGGGAATATGATTTTTTATGAGATCACTAGGGGCATATGAGGCTACATGAGGTCACTGGCGACATATGAATCTATATGAAGTCACTAGGGACATACAGTAGCGGCATAAGAAATTATAGGAGTTCACTAATAGTATATGAAAATAGGTTAATATGGGCATTTGAGCAGCCTATATGAGGTCATCAGGTGATTATGAGGTTAAATGAGATCACTGGGTTATATGAGGTCACTAGGCACATGCACAGATATATGATGTCATTGCGGTTATTCAAGGCTACATGAAGTCACTTGGGGCATAAGAAGCAGAGATGAGCGAATCGATTCTACACAAACTGGATTTGTTACGAATTTCCAAAACAAATTTATTGCCAAATGAATCCAAACTTTTGGCTATTCATTTTGGACGAGTCATGTAAAAATGGCGCCCAGCTCCATTTTACTGTGAATATTGGTGGTGAAAACCATGAATGCCGAAGAAGATGGAGAATCAAATGACACAGAGAGGAAGTGGGGGGAAAGGCTTGCCCCGAATGGCTTAGTCTGATCAGCCAATCAGGTGGTAGTATTCAGCCAAGTCCTTCTGCACAGAAAGAGTTGTGTTCAACTTGCAACATGAAGGAATGGATGTCTTGTGGCAGTGTCTGACAAAAACCTATTACAGACACAAACCACTAATCTATTGTGATAATGACACTATAGTCAGAGTATAAGGAGGAACTAGAGAAATATAACAAAGTATATTTTAGGGACTTTGATTAGGGAAAACATATGGAGAGAGTGAGGGATTGAGGGACTGGTCACTCAGAGCTTTGTGTTTCATACTGCTTGCTGGCATCTAGTTCTGCATTACATATCTGCAATAAAATCATATTTTTCTGTATGAACAGGCAGCCAGCTTTGTAACAAAACAGTTTCTACAGTTCATAGACTAATTGCCAGCACCCCAATGGCATATATTCTGATACAAATACTGAGCAATTGCACATTTTGTTTTCTTAAAATCAGTTTACCATTGACCATTCTGTAAACTGTGCTACTGAACTGTATATTACTGCAATATTATGAGTTATCATACCCATTTTCGTGACAGACGTTGTAGTTCTGAGATATTTTACTACAAAAAAATAGCTTTTTTATACTCAGGATAATGAACTCCTTGCTTGCAACAGACCTTGTAGTTCAAAGACATTATACTAGAAAAATTGCATTCTTATACCCTAGTTACTGAATGCATTACTACAATAGACCACATTCTACTACTTCAATATACCGTCTAGTTCAGACACATTTTATTGCATTGTACTGCAAAAATTGCATTATTACAAAATTTAAAAAATGTAAATTGACAATACCAGTGTGTAGTGTGTTTGTAGAAGAGTACAATACATACAAAATTAGGCTCTCAAAGAATATATATATATATTAATATTTAAACCCCGCAAAAAGAGCTCAATTGAATTATACCCACCAAAAGAAGAGAAAACGGGGGAAGAGATATATCAAAATTACTTTATTAGTACCAAAATATAAAACCACAATTAAAATAAAGTAGTGAAAAATAGTGGTAGCATAAACCACACATCAGGTATAACGATCATCAAACGGAACAGACAGGGAAGGTAAAGTGCAACTATAATCACATAATTCCAGGCGTCCAAGTCTTTAGATTACATCCAGCATATCCAATGTTTGAAGTAAAAATACATATAGATATAAGTATCCTAATGCAGACAAATCACATAATAATAAATAATGACCCCATGAAATGTAAAAAGTCAATGCTATCATACCTTCCTTGCTGTACCATACCCAGACGCGCGTTTCGCCTACTGCTTCATCAGGAGGTGAACATCATATGCCATCCAGGCCCTATTTATACCCCTTTCCTTACCACTAAATTATAACCATGTGTGCCACTCACCCGAAGAATATTATCAACGGGCCGAGTGTAGCGTACCGGAAATGACAAACCGGAAATTATGTATCCATAAAATCAGTATGTATATAACTGCACAAGTCATCGTAGCGAAAATTATCAATAGCGGAAAATATCACCAGCGAAAATTCGCAACGCAGGTTCCCGGCGATCATAATATAAGGAATATTACGTACGCAAGTCAAAACACTTGGCCCTGGAATAGGATCCTGCGTTTCAAGCTGGAACGCACGCGCCACCACGGGTGATACCCAGAAATGGCAAATGCTCTCCAGCCCGAAATGCATATCGGCCAGTCCATTACATTCCCAATATGATCATACAAATCCAAAAGGATATAGATATTATATATACGAAGGGAATCGCATGAAAGAAAAAAGAAAATTATTAGTGAACCCTTAAGTGATGAGATGTGCCACCCCAAGTGTAAGTGATGTGAAATAAATAAGTGAAATAAATAATAAAAAAACTTTTATATATCCCCTTATTGTGATCGACTAAAGACCATAACAAATAATGATAGATCATGCAGTGACAACCAAAGAAATACATACCAAAAATATATATCAAAATATATAAACAAATATATATATGTGCCACAGTGTAAACAATACAATAATAGTAATAATGATATAATATCAAAACCATAACAAGTGTACCATAAAATTCATTACATACTCATAATATAAATAATTGAGTGAAACCATAATAAATAAAAAAGAATAAACAGAATAATCAAAACACACCTTTTATGTTATACCATATATAATATATAGAATCTAAATATAGTGGCCAAGGCTGGGGGATATCAAGGGCCCAGAAATAACCTCTACCTTAACTACAATATATATTAAGATAAACAAACACATATAGCCCAATGATGGACATATAGCAACAGTGCAATGCAGAGCAGAGAGCAGAAAGTAAGTAAACAGGAACCCAAGTAAATTACAAAAAAGGTACAAAGCTCAAACTTTCATTCAGTCTATAAGGGACTAACGTATTCAAGGTCACGATCCAACGTGCCTCCCTTTGGGCTAGAAGCTGTTTCCAGTTTCCACCTCTCACATTCACTATCACCTTATCAATACCCCTTGCTTTAAATAATGTTCCATCAGAGTCATGATATAGTTTAAAATGCCTGGGGATCGTCTTCAGACTAGCAAGGTTGTCTTCATCCTTTTACCGCATTGATTCCAAGGACATGTTCTCTGATTCTTCTTTTCAACTCCCTGGTGGTCAGACCTACATATAGAAAGTTGCAAGGGCAACTTGCTACGTAGATCACCCCAGTTGAATTACAATTGATAGCATGAGTGATGGTAAATTCTTTAGTCTTGCCAGAATTAGTAAATGTGATGGTCCTCACAATGTTGGGGCAGGCTACACAATTGCCGCATGATGTACAGCCCCATCTTGGACCTCTTGAACCAAATGCCTTCTCTGGCCTGACACCCTCATAATGGCTCCTGGTTAAAATGTCCCTCAGATTTTGCTCCTTCCTGAATGTGATAGAAGGAGATGATGGTAACTATACTTTCAGAACATCATCTGACAACAGAATTTTTCCAGTGTTTTGCAAGGATACGCCTCACATCTGAATGTCCCTGATTATAGATAGTAATAAATCTGACCCTTTCATTTCCAACCTTTTTCCCCTCCTTACGTGGGGGATACATTAACACATCACGCTTGGAATTATTAGCTCTCTGGAACCCCCATCTAATAGATCGCTCATCATATCCTCTACTCCTAAAGCAATTCTTCAAATCACTTGCCTGTGTTAAAAAGTCAGCATCTTTGGAGCAGATCCTTTTGATCCGGAGGAACTGTCCCACAGGAATACTGGAAATCAGTTTCCTTGAGTGAGATGAAGAGGCATGTAGTAGGCTGTTTACTGCGGTCGCCTTACGAAACAGATTTGTTTGAATGAAACCACATTTGTCAACATCCAACGAAAGATCAAGAAAATCCATCTAAGTTCTGCCCGTCTTAAAAGTGAGCTTGATGTTTAAATCATTGTTCAGAATATCCATAAATGCACACAGTTCGTCCATAGTCCCCTGCCAGATAATCAGAATGTCATAAATATAGCGGTTCCATAAATGGACCCACTCCATAAGATTCACTGGTTCGGACAGGAAGATCCTCCTTTCCCACAGCCCCAGGAACTTTATTTTAATTGTGGTTTTATATTTTGGTACTAATAAAGTAATTTTGATATATCTCTTCCCCCGTTTTCTCTTCTTTTGTTTGTAGAAGAGGAAGAACATTTAAATGTGCCTCTGCCTCATTTATTGAAAACCTGTGACTTTTCATTTATAGGCCCATAAAAAAATGTCTGGAAAACATAAAATATTCTATAGTTTTCAAACCAGCACCTGAATCTGAATACTTTTGTAATTGCATATGATTAAAAAGTTTGTGCACCCACTGAGTTATTCAATAAAATGTATCTGCATATCGCCACCTGCTGTTTGTTCTTTTTCTTATTCCTTTGTTCAGCTCACTGAGAAGGCCGCACATGCAGTATGTCCTTCAACTGCCTCTTGAGCTGTGATAGAGAGAGAGAACTCCAGCATGCCCCCTGATGTGCAAAAAGACACTCCCCTTAAGCTGTGCGTCATTCCAATTTTCAGGCCAATTGAATCATACAGAATCGGCTTCAGCCATAAATCTAAATTTTAGAAAAATTCACTGAATTGAATACAAGTTTACTAGGGACAAAGCTCTGTTGAACACTGCAGCCTCTTCACAGCTTACCAAGTAGCATCCATTGGATAGAGGCTATGCCTGGTATCACAGCTCAGCCCAATTCACTTGAATGGGACTGACCTGTGCCTAGGCCACTTGACCAAAGCACATGATGTCACAAGGTCTAAAAAGAGTCCTAAGTACTGAAAGAACACTGTGGCCTCTTCATACAGCTGATTGGTGGCAGTGCCTCGAGTTGGACCCTGGCTAAATTGATATTGATGACCTATCCTGATGATAGCCCATCAATATTAAAATTCCAGAAAATCCCTTTAAGATGTTAACTTTCTATTAAACCATGCAACTTATTATGAAAAAATGGTAATTAAAAGCATTATCTACATCTCTAAAATAAAATAGTAAACAACATCAATATTAAAAATTGATTCTGCTATATAAGGTACCTTGATATAAGAAATTATATCGCCCCCCCCCCTCCACTTGCTGTAAAGGAGTCTGATTAGCTGCTGTTGGTCGCAGCATATACCACTTCTCATTGCTATCTCCTATTCCATAAGACCTGACATCTTCTTAGACATACTCAGAAGAGATATATCCCTCAATTTGAATTTTTATTGCATATGATTAATTAAATTGAATTATTTTTCACGTTATTTGTTTTGTAGGATGGATTCTGCTTTATAATTTCTTGCCGCTGACAACCGATCCTGTGGGATTTATAGATACTCAGGCTCACCTCACAGATAGGGTTATACATATATACATACTGGGCCTATAAATTAAAATTCAAGCTTCCCGGCTGCTATTATGGAAATAAACTTGACTTCTATACACGTTATGCTGAAAGGATTTCCTCCACCAGTGATATAACACAAATGCTATTGTAATACCATTCATGCCTTTTATTTTTTATTTTTACGCTCTTGGTAGAACAGGCTCCACTTTATTGGATTACCGGCTTTACGGCCCATATAAATATTTCATTTGAAATATAAAAAGTTTATATATAATATAAACTTTGAGGTAGATCCATAATGTATATATTGTATATGTGGATTGTGAGTTTATAGGACAATAACTGATGCAATCAAAGGAAGCCAAGGCTGAATTTGTAGACTCTTACAACTTCGATATAAACCTCTGTGGGCCATTGTGCTTATCGGGAAAAGGGAAATAAAAATTGTTAAAGACGCTATAACCTCATTTAGGGGGAGTTTTCTGATGGGAATTTTCTTGTGAAGCCATGACAAAATAGAGTATAACAAATATATGGCATTTATATGGGAAGTCTATCTATATAATGTCTAATATCGCTTGAAAATATGAAAAACAAAAATCACTAGGTTATTCTGCTCAGTTTATCCTGTCTGGTTATTATGTGAATTCACATTGACTATTTTAAAAAGAGCCTTCTAGTTTGATAAACACCCCCTCACCCAAGACAATCTGCTCATAGGGTTTTGTATAAAATGGGTCCCTCAGAAACAAGAAAAGTAACAGCCCCTTCCTTGCTATCTTAGACAGTTATTTTCTTAATTTTACTTGAATGGTTGTATACTGCCACATAGCGACAATGAAATGCTGCTATATACCTCTATAATACAGCTGTTTTTCATAATGCAACAACTTCCTACTTGTCCTTTTAGACAATCTTAATTTTAGTCCACATAATGCTGGCATACCACCAAAAGTGCCAAGCTCACATGATACTACTTTGTGGCCAATAATATTCCCTTAAAATGTACACATAATGATGTCATATGGTTCCCACATACAATTATATTCCCATATACAGGGTGAGTCAAAAGTCGCAGGACACCCTTTTATTTCAGAAACGAAAGGGAAAATGAAATATCTGAATACCCCAGAAAGCCATCATATTGGATCAAGGGTAAATTTTCCCAATGGGAAGGAGGTAATGTAGCATATCAAAGAAGACCAGAAGTTTCTTAGACATTGACTGCTGCAATCAGATTTGCAATATATCTAGTGATTTAAAAGTTATGAACACAGAAAGTTCAAAACTTGAAAGTTCAAAGTTCTGTGTTCAGCACCAGGAACAATACACTGAACACGTCCAAACAATACACTGAACATGTCCGTTGCAACTTTCTGCGTAGACACCTATTGTAGACTGGACAATTCTCCTCTGGATTTCTGGGTACAATGTATGCAAATGATCACGTCCAGGGGCGTAGCTATAGGGGAAGCAGGGGAAGCAGCTGCTTTGGGGCCCAGACCCACAAGGGGCCCCCTCAGGAGGGAGACTAAAAGATTTTATTGTCAGGGCCCCCTCAACAGTATTATACAATGACATTATATACAGTGACACTATAGGAAACGGATGGAGCGGCTGTCAGGCCTTGTCTGGGAGAGCTCAATCTTGACTAGTCACAAGAGTGAGGGTTGCATGTGAGTTGTGGGTTGCGAAGAAGTTTCTGGGGGGGCCCTGTTCAAAAATTTGCTGTGGGGCCCAGTTAGTTGTAGTTACGCCACTGATCACGCCTAACATCTCCCTGTGTCAGAGGGGCATTGCTTGGTCTACAATACTGCACACATGTACTTGGCATAATAGGGGCATGGTCTGGCCTACAATACTGTGTACACAGCATACCATGGGCTCTCCATAATGAAAAAGAGTACCAGTTATACAACACATCTATATTGTTGAGAAACATATTTGTGTACTAGGCTTAGTTCGCTCATCCTTAGTTTTAACCAATTAAGGATAGGTTCACATTTCCGGCAACTAAATCAGCAAGTCTATTTTGAGCAGAGCAACCTGCTGGAGTTACCAGCATAGCTATACACCCACATACAACGCCAGGCACCACCAGATTCCATTTAATTTTAATGAGAGTCGACAGGGATCCGATGGGTTTCTGGCATAAATACTGGAATTCTGTAGGAATAATACGGATGCATATAGTGGTCTATTTCTGACAGAATGCCGGCATTTATGCTGGAAACCCATTATAGTGAATGGGAATCTGGTGGTGCTCATCGTGGTCTGGCTATGCCAGATATAGTAACTTTACCTGCCTGACTATACTAGTCCCCTAAGTGAGAAAAAGTTTTAATATATTTTGCAACATAATGCTAAGTGTAGTCTGGGCATTCCCTAAAACTGGACGTACACATTAGATCTTATAAGTTGGGCAAACACACTAATTTGAGAGGGTGGGGGGACTGGTCGGACAACCAACTAATGTATCTAATGGGACTTCCTGACTTTCCTCACTGGCTGATGTAGGATATCCTGCTTGTAGTGGTGTACCTTCCATGGAGACAGGCCACACAACTGCTATAGGGATGGCTATAATGGGGAGGGGGGGGTGGATTAAGCAGTGAACTGCTTCCTCTTTTCCCAGCATGAAAACACTGAGCTCAAAGAGAGTTTTAAAGCTTTTATTGCAAAAACTAGTAACTAAATAAATTCTTATGCACTGAGCTCCCCCTAGTGGTGGATTCAGTAAGACCATTTTATAACAATCAATGTACGAGGGAAACAGCAGAAATAGAGTTGTATGAAGCTGTTGTTCCCCTTCTTCCTATACAGTAGTCGGATAAAATGTAGGGAGACTTTTTTTTTACAATTTTTGTTTATTAAGATTCATTAAAATTTATAGCGTTGTGCTTTATGATCCACATTGCTTTGATGTAAACACACTGGGAAATTACCTGGTATTAAGTTTTGCTATGGGGCCCTATGAGATTTGTGTGCAACTCTGCCTGCTTGTTCATTAAGTACACAAAGCCTTCTCTAGTTGCAGTCTTGCAACAATTCTGTTCAATGCCATTGGAAACAGTCAACACGCTTGTCGACAGACACAACCCTAATAGTTAAGTGAGTTCCAATATTCAATAAGAGGAAAAACCCATAATAGGATCTTAATGCCCGGGGATGGTGAATGCCAAACTGAAATGTTTCTGTATCTGGAAATAAAGTTTTTGTTTTCCAAAAGTGTGTAGCTGGATCCACTGAAGCTTTGTTCACATCTACATCTACTTAAGAAACACTGATTATAAAGTTTCATTCCATAATTAAAAGCTGAAAGTTTAAAGCTGGTGTGACTTTGAAATCTTCAGAGATCACCTGTAGTCTTGTTTCCTAAGGCTGTTATCCACTATTAAGCTGGGAATTGTAAGTAAGTCCACAGCAGTTAATTTTGGAAGTCTTTAAAGGCAGCATTGCAGAGCAGCAGATACAACAGTTTATTTATTTAGTCTCGATTTCAACTCGGCTGGAAAAGGTAAATGAAAAGTGAATAGGGCAGAAAAGTAATATGATTTTTTGCTTTTTTTTTAGAGATCCCAAAAGAGGTTGTCATAAGAAAAAACAACGGCTGTCCAAAAAATATCAAAAAATAATAGAAAAAATAATAGGGGGAATATCAATAACAGGAAAATGTGTCTATTAATACGGGAGATCAACATCAATGACATACGTGTTACACATGTAGGGTTATTCCAGATGCACCTAGATACAGAAATTAATGACTGGCTTTACGGAGAATCTATCATCTGTAACTTCTCATAACCAGTCAGAATGAAGTGGAATTCTGCCGGATAAAAATTGCCTCTTCTCAAATACAAGAGATTGAAAAGAATTCACCAGAGAGATACCTGTCAACAGAACTCGTTCTGTTTTACTTGGAATAAATAAAGAAAAGGGTAATCACGATAACTGAATTGGTAAAGCTCTATTTCCATGGAAATGCTTGTGACATGGTGAAGTAAATCGAAAGAACTGGTCGCCTATAATGCAATATATCTCCATCTGAGCTTATTGCTTGGGCAAGGAATCCAGAATTAGAGGACAAATAGCTGGAAACTAAAAAGAAATACAATCAGAGTGTAAAATGAATGCAAATGAAAAACAATAGAGAAACCACAATTAAAGTTGCCTTGCTAAAAATATAGTAAACCCACATCCATTAATGCACATAGAAAACTAGAACAGGGGGCACTAGAGGGACAGGCAGTTTTCACTTTTAGGGGATGTCTAGCTTTAATACTATACCATTCCTTGGTCCAACATTCTGTTTTGAGTAACCTCAAAAAATGTGTATTGTTTTTCTACGGAGCTTCAAATCACCTATATAGACATAACGTTAAATTATAACATTTTTGCTGCCTATAGCCACCACTAGGGGAGCTTGAGAGCTTGATACATACAGTATTGTTATTAAACTTAATGGGGGGAATTTTTCATTAGAGAAGATCACAAGTCAGTTTTCCATGAGTCTGCGTTGGTATACTTTGCATCAAATGTATTAAATGGTGCGCGTTGTTTGTTACATTTGGCTCATCTTTAAACACTTTTGTCTAGAAACGCTACCCCAGTTTTCTGCAACACCACCCTACTGGAGTAGCTTTGGGACATTTTTGCAACTTAAAAAAAAAAGTCCCACTCATAACTCTGAAACTCATTAAATAGCTAACCATATCTACTTTTTATCTTCTTTTCAAAACTGGAGTGGTATATTAATGCAAAAATTTGCAAACGTTTTGCACAAAATCCCTGTATTGCAACTTCATGAAGACAAAATTCTGGAGTGCAGAGCTTGATAAATTCACCCCCAGTGTATAAACAGTATGCAGTAAGCTCATAGACTCCCTCTAGCTGTGGCTATAGGTAGCCAGTATTTTCTGAGAGTAAAATATTGATGTGCTATCTTCAGAATAGGTCATCAATACTACATCGGTGGTGGTCTGACTCCCGACACCCCTGCCAATCAGCTACTTGAAGAGGCAGAGGTGCTCCGGTGAGCTCTGCAGCCTTTTCCTAGGCCAGTGATGTGAGGGTCATCGGTCACATGGTCTAGGAGCAGCTCAGTCCCATTAAAGTGAATGAACCTGGGCTGCAATACAAAGCACAGCTGCTATACAAGGTACAGGGTTGTGCTCGGTATATTATACAATGTACGGCACTGTGCTTTGTATATTATACAATGTATGGCACTGTGCTTGGTACATTATTCAATGTACGCCACTGTGCTTGGTATATGATACAATGTATGGCACTGTGCTTGGTATATTATACAATGTACTGCACTGTGCTTGGTATATAATACAATGTATGGCACTGTGCTTGGTATATTATACAATGTACTGCACTGTGCTTGGTATATTGTACAATGTACTGCACTGTGCTTGGTATATTATACAATGTACTGCACTGTGCTTGGTATATTATACAATGTACTGCACTGTGCTTGGTATATTATACAATGTACTGCACTGTGCTTGGTATATTATACAATGTACTGCACTGTGCTTGGTATATTATACAATGTACTGCACTGTGCTTGGTATATTATACAATGTACTGCACTGTGCTTGGTATATTATACAATGTACTGCACTGTGCTTGGTATATTATACAATGTACTGCACTGTGCTTGGTATATTATACAATGTACTGCACTGTGCTTGGTATATTATACAATGTACTGCACTGTGCTTGGTATATTATACAATGTACTGCACTGTGCTTGGTATATTATACAATGTATGGCACTGTGCTTGGTATATTATACAATGTATGGCACTGTGCTTGGTATATTATACAATGTACTGCACTGTGCTTGGTATATTATACAATGTATGGCACTGTGCTTGGTATATTATACAATGTACAGCACTGTGCTTGGTATATGATACAATATATGGCACTGTGCTAGGTATATGATACAATGTATTGCATTGTACTTGGTATAATATACAATGTACTGCACTCTGTTTGGTATATTATACAATGTATGGCACTGTGTTTGGTATATTATACAATGTACTGCACTGTGCTTGGTATATTATACAATGTATGGCACTGTGTTTGGTATATTATACAATGTATGGCACTGTGCTTGGTATATTATACAATGTACAGCACTGTGCTTGGCATATTATACAATGTACAGCACTGTGCTTGGTATATTATACAATGTACTGCACTGTGCTTGGTATATTATACAATGTATGGCACTGTGCTTGGTATATTATACAGTGTACAGCACTGTGCTTGGTATATGATACAATGTATGGCACTGTGCTAGGTATATGATACAATGTATTGCATTGTACTTGGTATAATATACAATGTACTGCACTCTGTTTGGTATATTATACAATGTATGGCACTGTGTTTGGTATATTATACAATGTACTGCACTGTGCTTGGTATATTTTACAATGTATGGCACTGTGCTTGGTATATTATACAATGTATGGCACTGTGTTTGGTATATTATAAAATGTACAGCACTGTGCTTGGTATATGATACAATGTATGGCACTGTGCTTGGTATATTATACAATGTACTGCACTGTGCTTGGTATATTATACAATGTATGGCACTGTGCTTGGTATATTACACAATGTACAGCACTGTGCTTGGTATATGATACAATGTATGGCACTGTGCTAGGTATATGATACAATGTATTGCATTGTACTTGGTATATTATACAATGTACTGCACTCTGTTTGGTATATTATACAATGTATGGCACTGTGTTTGGTATATTATACAATGTATGGCAATGTGCTTGGTATATTATACAATGTATGGCACTGTGCTTGGTATATTATACAATGTACAGCACTGTGCTTGGTATATGATACAATGTATGGCATTGTACTTGGTATATTATACAATGTATGGCACTGTGCTTGGTATATGATACAATGTGTGGCACTGTGCTTGGTATATTATACAATGTGTGGCACTGTGCTTGGTATATTATACAATGTACTGCACTGTGCTTGGTATATTATACAATGTATGGCACTGTGTTTGGTATATTATACAATGCATGGCACTGTGCTTGGTATATTATACAATGTATGGCACTGTGCTTGGTATATGATACAATGTGTGGCACTGTGCTTGGTATATTATACAATGTGTGGCACTGTGCTTGGTATATTATACAATGTACTGCACTGTGCTTGGTATATTATACAATGTACTGCACTGTGCTTGGTATATTATACAATGTACAGCACTGTGCTTGGTATATTATACAATGTATGGCACTGTGCTTGGTATATTATACAATGTGTGGCACTGTGCTTTGGTATATTATACAATGTACTGCACTGTGCTTGGTATATTATACAATGTACTGCACTGTGCTTGGTATATTATACAATGTATGGCATTGTACTTGGTATATTATACAATGTATGGCATTGTACTTGGTATATTATACAATGTATGGCATTGTACTTGGTATATTATACAATGTACAGCACTGTGCTTGGTATATTATACAATATACGGCACTGTGCTTTGTATATTATACAATGTATGGCACTGTGATTGGTACATTATTCAATGTACGCCACTGTGCTTGGTATATGATACAATGTATGGCACTGTGCTTGGTACATTATTCAATGTACTGCACTGTGCTTGGTATATTATACATTGTATGGCACTGTGCTTGGTATATTATACAATGTACTGCACTGTGCTTGGTATATAATACAATGTATGGCACTGTGCTTGGTATATTATACAATGTACTGCACTGTGCTTGGTATATTGTACAATGTACTGCACTGTGCTTGGTATAATATACAATGTACTGCACTGTGCTTGGTATATTATACAATGTACTGCACTGTGCTTGGTATATTATACAATGTACTGCACTGTGCTTGGTATATTATACAATGTACTGCACTGTGCTTGGTATATAATACAATGTATGGCACTGTGCTTGGTATAATATACAATGTACTGCACTGTGCTTGGTATATTATACAATGTACTGCACTGTGCTTGGTATATTGTACAATGTACTGCACTGTGCTTGGTATAATATACAATGTACTGCACTGTGCTTGGTATATTATACAATGTACTGCACTGTGCTTGGTATATTATACAATGTACTGCACTGTGCTTGGTATATTATACAATGTACTGCACTGTGCTTGGTATATTATACAATGTATGGCACTGTGCTTGGTATATTATACAATGTACTGCACTGTACTTGGTACATTATTCAATGTACTGCACTGTGCTTGGTGTATTATACAATGTACTGCACTGTGCTTGGTATATTATACAATGTACTGCACTGTGCTTGGTATATTATACAATGTATGGCACTGTGCTTGGTATATTATACAATGTACAGCACTGTGCTTGGTATATGATACAATGTATGGCACTGTGCTAGGTATATGATACAATGTATTGCATTGTACTTGGTATATTATACAATGTACTGCACTGTGCTTGGTATATTATACAATGTACTGCACTCTGTTTGGTATATTATACAATGTGTGGCACTGTGCTTGGTATATTATACAATGTATGGCACTGTGTTTGGTATATTATACAATGTATGGCACTGTGCTTGGTATATTATACAATGTATGGCACTGTGCTTGGTATATTATACAATGTACAGCACTGTGCTTGGTATATTATACAATGTGTGGCACTGTGCTTGGTATATTATACAATGTACTGCACTGTGCTTGGTATATTATACAATGTACTGCACTGTGCTTGGTATATTATACAATGTACTGCACTGTGCTTGGTATATTATACAATGTATGGCACTGTGCTTGGTATATTATACAATGTACTGCACTGTACTTGGTACATTATTCAATGTACTGCACTGTGCTTGGTGTATTATACAATGTACTGCACTGTGCTTGGTATATTATACAATGTACTGCACTGTGCTTGGTATATTATACAATGTATGGCACTGTGCTTGGTATATTATACAATGTACAGCACTGTGCTTGGTATATGATACAATGTATGGCACTGTGCTAGGTATATGATACAATGTATTGCATTGTACTTGGTATATTATACAATGTACTGCACTCTGTTTGGTATATTATACAATGTATGGCACTGTGCTTGGTATATTATACAATGTATGGCACTGTGTTTGGTATATTATACAATGTATGGCACTGTGCTTGGTATATTATACAATGTATGGCACTGTGCTTGGTATATTATACAATGTGTGGCACTGTGCTTGGTATATTATACAATGTGTGGTACTGTGCTTGGTATATTATACAATGTACTGCACTGTGCTTGGTATATTATACAATGTATGGCACTGTGTTTGGTATATTATACAATGTATGGCACTGTGCTTGGTATATTATACAATGTATGGCACTGTGCTTGGTATATGATACAATGTGTGGCACTGTGCTTGGTATATTATACAATGTGTGGCACTGTGCTTGGTATATTATACAATGTACTGCACTGTGCTTGGTATATTATACAATGTACTGCACTGTGCTTGGTATATTATACAATGTACTGCACTGTGCTTGGTATATTATACAATGTACTGCACTGTGCTTGGTATATTATACAATGTACAGCACTGTGCTTGGTATATTATACAATGTATGGCACTGTGCTTGGTATATGATACAATGTGTGGCACTGTGCTTGGTATATTATACAATGTGTGGCACTGTGCTTGGTATATTATACAATGTACTGCACTGTGCTTGGTATATTATACAATGTACTGCACTGTGCTTGGTATATTATACAATGTACTGCACTGTGCTTGGTATATTATACAATGTATGGCATTGTACTTGGTATATTATACAATGTGTGGCACTGTTCTTGGTATATGATACAATGTATGGCATTGTACTTGGTATATTATACAATGTGTGGCACTGTGCTTGGTATATTATACAATGTACTGCAGTGTGCTTGGTATGTTATACAATGTATGGCACTGTGTTTGGTATATTATACAATGTATGGCACTGTGTTTGGTATATTATACAATGTATGGCACTGTTCTTGGTATATGATACAATGTATGGCATTGTACTTGGTATATTATACAATGTGTGGCACTGTGCTTGGTATATTATACAATGTACTGCACTGTGCTTGGTATATTATACAATGTATGGCACTGTGTTTGGTATATTATATAATGTATGGCACTGTGTTTGGTATATGATACAATGTGTGGCACTGTGCTTGGTATATTATACAATGTGTGGCACTGTGCTTGGTATATTATACAATGTACTGCACTGTGCTTGGTACATTATACAATGTACTGCATTGTGCTTGGTATATTATACAATCTATGGCATTGTACTTGGTATATTATACAATGTATGGCATTGTACTTGGTATATTATACAATGTATGGCATTGTACTTGGTATATTATACAATGTACAGCACTGTGCTTGGTATATTATACAATGTACAGCACTGTGCTTGGTATATTATACAATGTGTGGCACTGTGCTTGGTATATTATACAATGTATGGCATTGTACTTGGTATATTATACAATGTATGGCATTGTACTTGGTATATTATACACTGTACTGCACTGTGCTAGGTATATGATACAATGTGTGGCACTGTGCTTGGTATATTATACAATGTATGGCATTGTACTTGGTATATTATACAATGTATGGCATTGTACTTGGTATATTATACAATGTACTGCACTGTGCTTTGTATATTATACAATGTACAGCACTGTGCTTGGTATATTATACAATGTACTGCACTGTGCTTGGTATATTATACAATGTATGGCATTGTACTTGGTATATTATACAATGTACTGCACTGTGCTTGGTATATTATACAATGTATGGCATTGTACTTGGTATATTATACAATGTGTGGCACTGTGCTTGGTATATTATACAATGTACAGCACTGTGCTTGGTATATTATACAATGTACTGCACTGTGCTTGGTATATTATACAATGTATGGCATTGTACTTGGTATATTATACAATGTACTGCACTGTGCTTGGTATATTATACAATGTATGGCATTGTACTTGGTATATTATACAATGTACAGCACTGTGCTTGGTATATTATACAATGTATGGCATTGTACTTGGTATATTATACAATGTACAGCACTGTGCTTGGTATGCTGTGAAGAGGCCACAATGCTCATCTGAGCACTGTGTCTCTCTATAACAGCTGATCGGACCCCCACCAATCTAATATTGATGACGTATTATGAGGATAGGTCATCAATATTTTACAATAGAAAATTCCTTTAACCTTTTCTATGGTAAATGCAGCAGATATTGGTCTAAAAAAGTTCTATAAATTATCCATTATATACTTTTCAGCTAAAAAAGAAAATTAATACCTTTTTTAAAAAGAAACAAGATTGAACATTCAATTTAAGGTACAATTAGCAGGACAAGGGTTAACGGGATATGATGATTTTTTGGTAAAAGGTTTCTGATTAGTTTAAGGGGGTCATTCTGTTGGTAGCTACTGGGTTTCTCCACAAAGTTGGCATGACTTTGTATAGTTCCTAACCTGTGATCCAAGGTGTAGCTTGGATCTTCTGGGCTTTAAGGCAGAAATTGAAATAGACTGTCCACCAATGGTTCCACATGGCACTGTATGAAGCATTGGCAGTTTAGATTAAGTACTGTACTTGGAATTATGGTGAAATAGTTCAATGTTGTAGAAATCCCATTATTGTCCATGTAGAAGAACCAAATTTATATGAATCTGTATTCGTATTTGAATCTGTTGCTAAGGACCCCCAAGTTTTGATTGCTGCCTTTACAATTCTTATATCTTTGCTCCCTATAGTTTTGAAATATGTTAAAACTTAATAATCTACTATGTTATACACGGAACAAATTTCTCCAAGGGTCATGACTGCATGTGGTAATCTTAACACCCATTGACCAGTCCTACATGTCTTATCAGCCACTACACGGATTTAAATTAAGCATGCTGCTTGAAAATAAATCAGAAGAACTCACGGAACCGACATGACTCCAGAATGTGAAGGACAGCAGATAAGGAAGAACATCCCCAGCTAGCAGCTGGAATGATGCCTCCGAATCAACAATTAATGGATGGGTCTAGCTGATGAACCTTGACAACCTTTAAATTTGAAGCAACAATGAGCAATCCTTATTCATTTCTGCATTAACAAAATGCAGCCATGCAAATGATGTAAGACACATCAAGTGATTTGAATACTGCTTACTGTATTTGCATAGCATTTGCATAATCAGATGTAAATGTTTCAATCATATTCAAATGTGTGATCACTTAAATGTCTGTTTAGAAGACACACTTGCAATTATGTAGCTGTAGGGACCGTCCCTTGCGTTGGCATAACATTCGTAGCGGTCATGGCAAGGGTGAGCGTCTAAATAGTTATTGTTTTTGTCAATGGATAAGGATATTAATCATGTTATCATTGCTATGTTTGTAATAATAAGTCCTTCATGGATGGTGGTTCAAATACCCTTGAAAATGTGATTACTGGAGCGTCCTTCACTTTGGAAGAAGCAAAGTTTACCATCATATCATTCCCAAACTGTGATTGTGGTTACCGGTCAATAAGCATATATCAGAAGAGGTAACAAAGAGCATACAAATGATTAATAAAATCATTGTGTATTGTTGTGTTGCCACTTCTGGTGCTCATCAGTAGCTAGACAGGTCTGGTAGTCATGAATTGGTCAACTACAAAAGGTGTAACTCAAAGAGATTTGGGTGATAGACTGTAAGTTTAGCAACCAATGGCAGGCAGCTGCTGGTAAATGAAATATTGGGTACATCAAATGAGGCAAAGATGCGCATGAGAAAAGCATAGTTTGCCGTTATCACTATTCAGGCAATACATGGACTAATGGTTACAGTTTGGAGCATCTGTCCAAAACTTTACACAATGAGTTGATCAGCACCAATTTGTATAAGGGTGGAGGGTAGGCTCTTACAGTAGGTATGCCTGATTAGTGCATTTGCACAGGCCACATCATCTGTTATTGTGTCTAAACTAGAGATGAGTGAATCGATTTGTTCAATTTTTTTTTAATTCTGTAGAATCTGAGTTTCTTCAGATTCATTTGGGTAGATTTTTTCCAGATAGGGAGGGAAAGATAGAGAAAGAGAGGGATTTCAATTTGGGCAGAATCTATTCACGCCCAAATCAAATTTCATAGCCAATTTGGACGAATCAGACCAAAATGAAGGAAATTCGCTCCCTAGATTTTTTGTTTGGGCTGTGTTATTTGGGCACTGTATGAATGTATTATATTGCTGCTACAGGGTACATCATAGAAGGGGGTGTTAAAGGTGTTGGCCACTTTCTGGTTATTGTAGACCAATGTGCTTGTGGGATGATAATGTGTCCCTTACTAATATAGCCTTTGTAGAGATTCTGCACCATTTTCTATATTTCATAAGGTTTTCTCCCTTTTTTACAAAGTCTTTTGTGGTGTCCACACAGAGGTCCTGTCCATAAGATGGCCACTGATGGATAAATCACCTTCATTTGATGTCTCCTCCATGAAAATACTCTGCACCTGTCATCTGCCCTAGTTCTTTTGGCGAGTTTAGTGCAAGTTTAGTGCATTTGAATAGAGGAGACGTCACATGGAGGTGATTTGCCTATTCAGATGACCCTTCATCAGTGGCCATCTTACAGACAGGACCTCTGTGTGGACAAAACAAAAGGGAGCATATCTTATGAAATATAGAAAATGGTGCAGAACATCAACAAAGGCTATAATAGTATGTGACATATAATCATCTCACAAGCACATTGGTCAACAGTAACCAAAAAGTGGCCAGCCCTAGGTACTTCAAAGGGCTCATTGAAACTGAGACTGGTCCTGGGCAAGAAGGGGTTAGCTTTAAGAAAGATGCCCAGTGTGCCCACCCATCCTCCCAACATATTTTTGTTTCTTTTTGGTTGAAACATGGTAGACATTAGCCTGTCAGACATCAGAATGCCTTTTGGCGAACCCATTGGTGGTGGTAAGACCTATTTTATTAATGCTCTCATTTCATGTAGCCATTGCTTGGAGGGCTTTGACTGGTTGGGGTTGCCTTCAGTCATATAGTGCCGATATAATTACAGTACACTATATCAGTCATTGGATCAGAAGGGCTCACCATCTTATGTACATACTAGGGCTAATTTCATAGGTTTGAGTAAAACCTGGAGGTTCTCCATGAACATAGATGCTTCATGCCTATGTTAACCTGGTGAGAGTCACATAAGTACTTCTAGGTGACAGAAGTCTCCACTGAGTCAAAATGCAGCCATATTGACCTGAACCACTTTGGTCACAATCTCTACCCATAAAGTTTCTTTTCTGTATACTATTTGGTCTCCTTTGTGACTTTCATTATGTTTCCTGCCTGAAAAGCCAAGCCAAGAACCCTATAACGCCAGCCAGAAATCCTCCTCATCTTCCTCCTTTAATACCTGTATCCAATTTTTCATTGTGAATATCTTTTATGTGGCTGGAGTGAGATTTGACAGCTGCTTCAAGCAATTGTCAAATCAGATTATTCTGAGATTATTTCTACTATCCTGCTGTTTAGTTGACTTTTTTTACCTCTTTTATAAACCTGGCACATTATGAAAAGCTTTGTCATACTAGATATGTATTAAAAAAAATCCAGTATCACTGATGCCATACGGATTTCCCTCCCCAGAGGAGAACATCTCATATATTTCCGAATTGTCAGCGCTGACATTTGTATACTGACTCCAGAAGCAAAAACACCCCCTGTAAATCCTGCTTTGTAATTAACTGTACTTCAAGACAGGCTGGATGTTGCTGAAAAAGTACTTTTCGCAAAAGAAACATTGAAAGAAACATTCCTCCTTCTGACCATTATCTTTCAAGAAATTCTTGTGAAAAAAAAATGCTCGCTATAAAGGATGAGCGTTCCTCCAGGTTAAAATGTGGCTCAGATTGTGTGTTCAAGGTTGATCAGTGAGTGTGGATGTAATTCCAAGGCATTTATCCATCATATAAAGATACAGCAGAAAAATAGGACACTTTGCAGAGCTCGTTTTGTCTCCACAAATCGTATTTTATCTCAGCAAACATTAGACAATAGTGTGGAATTTTGGGAAAACTAAACCAGTTCTGTTTCCTTAGAAATTTAACAAAGGATCAAATGCCTATTAAAAATATATATTTATCTGTGTTTAAGAGAGGTTGTCCGGCCTAGGACGTGACAACCTCAATGCCCCTAATGTGTGTGCCATTTAAAAAATTTTAAAAAATTAGTCACTTGTCCACAGTCTCGACATGATCATACCATTGTCAGCCACATCCAGTTCCCATTGGACCAGTAAATGCTTGTTCACATGACTTCTGAGGCCAATCACAGGCTTTAGCAGTCACATCTGCTTGAAAGATTAGCATGGTACCATGCAAGCAGGTATGACCAGTTATGGGATTCAGCCAGTTCCCTCCAATTCTCCAGATCCAGTTATTAAAATTACAACTGGATCAGAGAACCGTGTTACCGGCTGAGTCCCAATCTGGTGCTCTGGTGGTGGCAGGGCAGCTGGAGATGTTCGCTTCCATTGCTTTCTATCTATCTTTATCTCATATGTATGTTTCTGCCTGTCCAAATACCCATACACGATGGGGAACATTTATTAAGACCAACGTTTTCCACGCTGGTTTCAAGTCCCTCTACATAAGTTATGTAGAGGAGCAGGCCTCTTCATAAGTTTGGCGCTTCGCCTGACAGACTTAACTCTACGCCAGCCATCTTGGTGTTATAGATTTAAGTCATTTTCGATGCCAAAAAACAGTATGGACAATTATAAATGAGACAGGCCTGTCAGCCAACCATTCTCCCCACACACGCAACATCCCCATTTCCCACCAATTTGGAAAAGCGGCATAAGGGGGAAATGTGGCAAATTTAGCCACACAAATGCCGGTCAGCAACATTTGTGACCTGTTCAGGCCACAAAAGTGACGTAAATAGATGAGTAAATGTCCCCCTACATTCTTATCTGTAAGAATACCACTTCAACAACAATAATAGGGGCACACTCAAACAACCTGTTTCCCACTTTACAACCTCTGCAGAATCTGCACAGAATCCACCTCCCACTGTTTTCCATGGAAATCTATGCTGCATGTCATGCATCAAGAATGAAGATGTGCCTTTTTGGTGTGCCTTTCACATAGTAATTATGCTGAAATGGATGTCTACACATGGATTAGCCCCACCGATGGGGGTTAATCTGTGATTGGATCTATGGTATTCAGAATACATAGGGTCAGACTTGGATTTCTTCTCCTAATTCTGCGGCAAATATGTAGAAATGTATTTTTAGCATCTGAACTTATCCTAAATATTTTAGATTTACAGGTTGTATATACATGATAGATAGATATGGGAGAGATAGATAGATAGATAGATAGATAGATAGATAGATAGATAGATATGGGAGAGATAGATAGATAGATAGATAATAGATAGATAATAGATAGATATGAGAAATAGATAGATAGATAGGTACATAGATAGATAGATAGATAGATAATAGATAATAGATAGATATGAGATAAATAGATAGATAGATAGATATTAGATGTTAGTTAATGAATATCATGTAAAATTGATAAAATATGATAAAAAGAACCCAGGATTATGTTATATAATTCTTGATGTCTATATCAGTAGAAATATTGTTTTGCTTTTGGCAGGGATCTCACGTAAATATGTTAATGCAGCAAAAAAGCGAATCAATCCATTAATGACTAAAAAAGGCATTAGTTTAATTATTAATCAAGAATTTTTGTGATTTAATTCCCAGTGAAAAACAGAATTATTTAATTAGTATTCACAATGTTGGTAGGAAATTGACAGCTTCCCTTACCAGCATTGACAAAGCACAGAATACATTACATGGCTTGCAGGCCCGTTCAGCGCTAAATGAGTTAATTATTAATTCACTTTTATACCACCATTTTATTTTCTCTTATCAATTAAGAGGTTAGAAATTCAGGTCAAGAATGACTGGCATGGAAGAAATTGTTTAGTGATGTAAATTGTTCTCAAGATAATCCTTCAAATGACATGCCCCACAGATGATCCAAGGTCAAGCAATGCAGTCTTCAGTTCTTCTCAATTGTTTGAAGCTAGGTTGAAAATCTAGCGGCAACAAGTGCGAATGCCAAAGGCCATTCAATAGAGGTCTGAAGAAAAATCTTCTACTGTAATCAATGTGAAATTAATAAATAGGTCTTTGAGTAAGAAATGCTTGAATTGTTAATTTCTTTTACATGCTTTATTTAATGTTTTCATATTTTATCTATTACATTGTTGAATATTTTAAATTGGTTGTTTGGTTTATCATATATTGACCTATCCTCAGGACGGGTCATCAATATCTGATCGGCAGGGGTCCAACTCCTGGCACCCTTCCCAATCAGCTGTTGAAATTGAAAGCAATGCTCCAGCGAGTGTAATTAAAGCTCCTCCCTCACATTCGCTTGAATGTGAACAAGCAGTAGATGGATAGATAGATAGATAGATAGATAGATAGATAGATAGATATAGATAGATAGATAGATAGAGATATAGATATGAGATAGATAGATATGAGTTGTTTTTTATTATACTATTGATTTTACAATTACAGTTTAACTTCAATTCTGTTTAATAATTAAACCTTTCCATTGATATATATATATATATATATATATGTTATTTGTTTTATTAAAACATAAAAATGGATGCAACCTACCATTCTGAAGTCAGTAAGATTATAGATAACGACCAAGCTTAAATCCCCTTCTATGTGTTTAGATGTTGAGACCACCTCACAAGAAGATCATTCGTTTCTGAAATTTCATTAATGGAAAAACGGCAGTACTTGCTGTACTTTTAAAAAAATGAAAATAACATTAATAATCTGTGACTTTTACAGCTTTTTGAGGAATGTGGTATGGTCAGCACTTGGTAAATGAGAAAGCTATGCTTTTGCCCATATTTTTCATTTTAATACATGACTATCAGTCAATCACTCATACTCAATGAGCTGGCTAAAATAGTTTTGTACAACACTGGCAAATGCTAATGAGTCTTTTAGGAGATAAATGGACAATAAGATTTGAGAACATAAAGTTCACTACTCCAGTTGCAAAAGAAGGGGTAACCTTTGAAAGCAGTGTGAAAAGTTCTATAAAGTGTAAGATAAATTACGCAGAGAGAGAGATGACTCTGCACATCTCAGTGTTGGATAGTTTTTAACAACTTGATTCAGTAAAGAAAAAAAATAATCCATTTTAAGGGGGAAAGACAATGAAAGTTGCCTATTTTGAGTGGAAGAGCCAGCTAACATAGTAGAAGTAGTATTTTGTGCTGCACTGTGGTATCTTGTTCTGTTGGAGCAGTTTTTTGTGCAGTACTGTGGTATCTGGTTCTGCTGGGGCAGTATATTGTGCTGAACTGTGGTATTTGGTTCTGCTGAGGCAGTATATTGTGCTGCACTGGAGTATCTGGTTCTGCTGAGGCAGTATTTCATGCTGCACTGTGGTATTTGGTTCTACTGGGGCAGTATATTGTGCTGAACTGTGATATCTGATTCTGCCGAGGCAGTGTTTTGTGCTGCACTGTAGTATCTGGTTCTGCTGAGTCAGTATATTGTGCTGCAGTGTGGTATCTAGTTATGCTGGGACAGTATATTGTGCTGCACTGTGGTATTTGGTTCTGTTGGAGCAGTATTTTGTGCTGTACTGTGGTATTTGGTTCTGCTGAAGCATTAATGTGTGCTGCACTGTGGTATCTGGTTCTGCTGGGACAGTATATTGTTCTGCACTGTGGTATCTGGTTCTACTGGGACAGTATATTGTGCTGCACTGTGGTATTTGGTTCTGCTGGGGCAGTATATTGTGCTGCACTGTGGTATCTGGTTCTACTGGGACAGTATATTGTGCTGCACTGTGGTATTTGGTTCTGCTGGGGCAGTATATTGTGCTGCACTGTGGTATCTGGTTCTGCTGGGGCAGTGTTTTGTGCAGTACTGTGGTATTTGATTCTGTTGGAGCAGTATTTCGTGCTGCACTGTGGTAGTTGGCTCTGCTGGGGTGGTATTTTGTTCTGCACTATGGTATTGCTTTTCCCACCTACTTCTGTTGTCTTGTCTTCAGTCAATTTTAACCCTTTAACATTAGACCACTTTTAGTTTTTTTTCTAGGGCCACTTTAAGTTCCCAGTCCACCTCTGGCGTCAACAATCCTTTGAGCACCACTGGTGTCTTACAGCTCACAAAGCACAGCACCGTACATTGTATAGCAGCTGAGCTTGGCGTTGAATGGGGCTGAGCTGCTTCTAGGCCATGTGACCAATGAATGTGTCATCACTGGCCTAAGAAAAAGCTGTGGGAAGGCCGCGCCTTTCACAAGAACACTGGTACCTTCTCAAACAGCTTATTGGCGGGGGTCCTAAGTGTCAGGATCAGTCAACACTATAAAAATCCCAGAAAACCCCTTTAAATATGGCACTTGCTCAAAAGTGCAGTGGGCTCCGTAGCTGCAAGGTTTCTGCTGTTTTTAACAGCAAACACCCAGGGCTAACGTCTGCGATTGGTGATGATGTGAACATGACATCTTAGGCAGCTTTCCCCAGGAGCGCTGCGCTGCAGGGGCCTGAACAGCTCCCCTGCATGGAGATTGGAGAAGCCGCTTATTCTCTGTGGTAGCTTCAAAACTTGAAGGCTTGAGGCTATCACAGCAATACATTCCTATGAAACACTGCCTGTGACAGGGTTCCACAGAAATGTATTGAATCTCCCATAGACTGCAATGGTAACTCATTGCAGCCTATCAGAGAAGAAGATTGCCTGTTCAAGTCCCCTACAAGGACTAAAAAAAAAGTTTAAAAAAAGTTTTAAAAAATATTCTAAATATTGAGTGCATCCTAGGGTCATTACAAAGATTAGGTAGACGTTAAGTCAGATAGTGAAATGTCAAATCCAGAAGTTAGGCAGAAGTCAGTACACAGACAGACAAACAAGTTACAGTAACTGTGTACCTTTGCAGGAAACTAGTATATTGAAGCCTATTGCTTAAGCTCCATCCCATAGGGGAAGCTGCCTCAACTACTGTGGGATGACTATCCTTTGGCTGAGGAAGATTAGGGCACGCTAGAAATGCTGGCCTATAAGCCAAATGGAGCGCGTGTGCTCTACGAGCACAGATATGGTAAGCTCCAAATGACAGGGACCAGGAGTGGGTGAGCAATGTGGCAGCAGAATTACATGTATCTAATGAGTATGATAAGCTAAATATTTTTGTCTAAAAAGTTTCTAGCAAATTTCTGCTTGTGTGGGGGAAATGTGTACTTGTGTTTGTATGACTGTATTACATTTCATATAGCATATGCCTAAGTAAATGACTGGACTCTAATGTTGATGCAATATATTGTATTAACATATCTTGCTGACTTCATAATTTTACTTCTTTCATGAATGGGCCAAGATATGAGTATGTATTAGAAACGACAATATTGACAAACCCACATCTGGGACTTGGAGTGCTTCTGAATGAGTGACTGGTATGAACTGCTCACCCCAGCTTTCAGAGCCAGCTGTAAACAGTTACAGTCAGGGTCTGCAGAGGGATGCCAGCTCTTAATTGTCCATAAGGGCTTCTGGGATAACACAACAGTAGACTGAGGCCAATTGAATTCTTGTACTATAGCCGACAAGCAGGCAGTTTGGATTGAATCAGAACTTTGCATCTGTGTACCCTCAACAACTGCATCTCCAGAACTGTGTAGTTATCACTTAACATGTAAATGAGGGGTTTACAGCGCTTCTGAGAGCCACATCCCATGGGTGGTTTGTTGGTGCCAATAGCAATGAACCCAAGGCTTATTCTTCAAGCAGCAGATAGAACACAGAAAGCTTTTTATAAGGCTTTCTATTTGATATTAGATTATCCAAGGAGATTTAGATATTGGCAGTTTAATACATAAAGAAGATCAACCTTAAAGGGTGACCATTCTAAAAAGTATCAATTAAATGATAAACCATATATGCAGTGGAGCTTGAAGTTTGTGAACCCTTTAGAACTTTTTATATTTCTGCATAAATGAGACCTAAAACTACATAAGATTTTCGCATAAGTCCTAAAAAAAGATAACCAAATCAAACATGTGAATCCAAAATATTAGACTCGGTCAATGGTTATTTATGTATTGATGAAGATGGTCCAATAACACATATGTGAATGATAAAAGTATGTGAACCTTTCCTTTTAGTATCTGATGTGACCCCATTGTGGCGCAATAAATGTAACTAAACATTTCACTAGTCCTGCACATTAGCTTGGAGTAATTGTAACCCATTCCTCTGCATAAAACAGCTTTAACTCTGTTATGCTGATGGGTTTCCTCCAATGAATTTGTCAGCAACTTATCTGACCAGCCTCCCTTGGGCTGCGATGCGTCAGACGTAATGCTCAACCACACCCCCTGCAACGCATGCACGCTGTGGCTTAGGTGTGTGGGTTATGATGCAGGCTGAGTGACTGCTCAGCCTGCCTATGTCTGGGCTACTGTGTTCTGATCCAAAGGGGTGCCGGTCCCTGGACCTATCAGGTTCTGATCCAGGGACTCGGCGCTCTATTTAAATCCCCTGCTGGCTATACACCCTTGCCAGTTATAGGTTTTACTCCCTTGCTGTGTTCCCGGTTCCATTATGTGCATATTGGATTGCTATTTGTGTTGACCTTGGTTTGCCTTTGACCACTCTCTGCCTCGTGATTTGGTACTGTGGCTTCCATCTGGTTCTGACTTCGGCTTGGCTGTTCTGACTACCCCGTCTTCTGATTTGGTACTGTATTGTCTGCCCGGTTCCGACCCATTCCTGTATGACCAAGTTTTCTCATCTCTGTGAGTGTGTTTGTCTTGCACGTAGCAGGACAGGGAATGTCGACCAGTTGCGGACTTGCACTGCAAGTAGGCATGGAAACCGGGCTGGGTTCCAGTCAGGGCTCACTATTTGTGTGTTTCCTGCTTAGGCTACATTCACATGACCGTATGTGTTTTGCGGTCCGCAAATTGCGGATCCGCAAAACACGGATACCGGCTGTGTGAATGTAGCCGGCCCTATGATAGAACTGCCTATTCTTGTCCGCGATTGCGGACAAGAATAGGACATGCTCTATCTTTTTTGCGGGGCGCGATCGGACCTACGGATGCGGACAGCACATTGTGTGCCGTCCACATCTTTTGTGGCTCCATTGAAATGAATGGGTCCGCACCCGTTCCGCAAAATTGCGGAACGGATGCGGACCCAAAACTACAGTCGTGTGAATGCCCCCTTACTGTGCTGACAGAACTGCTTTAATAAAAGTACTGTGCTTTTGCTTTTAAGACATGCTTGTTTGGACTCCAGGCTAAGATTTCAGGGCAAGTGAACTCAAAATGCATCATGTACCTTAATGGACTTTTTTGCTTGTGTAAAATTGAGGACTGGTTCTTTTACTTAATACTGTATACTGTGACAGTATTGGGCAGTACTTCTTTTTGAAGTGGTCTCCTGTCTGACTGACTATTTATGTAGAAAATGGTCTGTCCATCTATCAGAGTAAGCTTCTTTCCTTTCACTTACTTTTGTTATCTCTTTATGAAAAGTGGTGCCTTTTCACATTTCCATTTAGGCCCCTATAGTGGAATATGCATATTTCAGGTTTATAAGAACCATAAAGATCTTTTTAGCAGGTGGCTATACTCTAATGCAAGAGGATAGTTGGAAAGGAAAGACATGTGGAACCTCTGCAAAGAAAAAAGTACCCTTCATCCGAGAACGCTACAAAAATGCAGTAGGCTATGGGCCATAATGGAATTTTTAATGTGTAAGTTATTCACCCTGTGAAGGAATCTCTTTCAACATCTGATATCATTCATTTTCACATGTCTAATATACAAAGCAATTAATTAAAGGGGTATTCCCATCTCAGACAATGGGGGCATATCTCTGGATATGCCCCCATTGTCTGATAGGTGCAGGTCCCACCTCTGGGACCCACACCTGTATCGAGAACGGAGCGGGGAAATGAACAGAGGGCCCACTGGGTATGCGCAGCTGCCCTCCATTCATTTCTATGGGGCCGCCGAAAATAGCCAAGCACTGGCTTGGCTATTTCCGTTGGCTCCATAGAAATGAATGGGAGCGGTGGCCGCGCATGTCCAGTGCTCTCCCATTCATTTCTATAGGAGCAGTGGGGGAGCTGCGCCTGGTAGTGGCCGGACCCCAGCGCTCCCAGCTCCGTTCTCGATATAGGTGCGGGTCCCAGAGGTGGGACACGCACCTATCAGACAAGGGGGGCATATCCTAGCGATATGCCCCCATTGTTTATGATGGGAATAACCCTTTAAGTGTAGGAACCTTCTCAGAAGACCCTAACTCAATCTAAACTATGGTCCATGAGTCTTTTCAGCTCTACCACTGAACAGTGGTTATACAGTATATTCCAACAAAAGGAGCCTAAAGACTGGTCACAATTATGTTGCCATTATGAGCATTGCTCATGCTACTTGGAAGTACTTTCCTTTTTTGACTCAAGCTTGGTCATGCCCAAGACATTTGAATTGAATATCCCCAACACATTATAATTGGCCTTGATCCTCCAGTGAAACAAATATTTTTTGGTACTGCTCACTGACCAAGGCAACTCCTTTCTGATGCCTTCAAATGCTTAGATGACTTGTAAAAATCTAATTGTTACATGAAATCTATTTCAGTCTAGCTTCTGACTCTACATCTGGTTCCTCCTTTCCTGGGGATTGTGGCTCTGGAGCACTGAATGAGTTACATTTAACATTTTTTTGCTGCTCTCCTTGTTCCTGTTTTCCTGCTTGATAAATGTCACCAGTTTCATCTGTAGGATTGTACACTGCTAAAACTGAGCTCTACACCAGGCTGATTAATGATCCATTCCGGAGGTGATATTTTAAAATGGTTTATTTTTTTCTTGAATTGCACTCTACAGAAGATGAATGTAAACATTAATAATTTGTTTTGCCAGCCGGTATGTTTTTCTACCCACAAAATAATTGTGTGGCCTTCTTGTGGATGATCATTCATTATATGGATTGATATGGATTTAATTTACTATCACAAGCCTTATAATTTTTGGGTAAAGTTGTCTAAGATATTGGCACTGGGAGCTTCATGTGACTTGGGAAGGGAAGTTTTGAGAGCCATAGGGGTTGTATCATGTATATATTACCCAAAGCTTTATTTAAATACTTAAAGGGGTATTCCCTTCTCAGACATTGATGGCATGTCGATAGGAGATTTATCTTTTGTTTCTTGACTCATAAATCCTTTTAAAGAATGTCCAGTATCATCCATTTTCGTTTTCAGAGTGTTAGGCAGCTGCTTGGAAGAACCCATGGCTGCTCTTTTTTGGGACAAGGTTGGAGGAGTCAGGGTATCGATAAAGCTTTAAAATTTGTATCATCTGGCCTTTCCTAAAGATGATTGTGACTAAGCCTTAACAGGCTATTTAAGGTCTGAGACCTCAGTCAAATTTATCTGATTGACCAAATTTCTTTGGGTTTCCATACTCTTGCAAGGTACTCCAACTTTACTTTTTTCACATTAAATTGGATGGAACCACAATAATACATGAAAAGTGTGTTTCATCTTTAACTTTATGCCTCTTGGAGATCATTTGTTCACAGTAATAGTAATTTTGACCAGGGTTGCCCAAACATTTGCAAAGAGGTGCCCCACATAAATGCCTCTACCAGGGGAGATCAGAAAATGTAGTTTAGGAAAATAAATTCAGTCCTGAATACGTCATGCACCTTCTGTAACCTGCATATTAATTGACATGTCCTCATTCTGAATCATCTAATTGGATAGGCAATCCTCCACACTGCTGGAATGTTAACTATGGTTTTTCTTTAAAAGAAAGATCCAATTATATTTTGTGTCGTCTCTTTTTTTTTCCTGTGGCAACCCAGCATGAAGCAGTAATTACATGGCCAGTATGTGTGTGTATGTGATGAATTAAACAAATTATACAGATATTATAAAAGGAATGGAAAATAACTTGGGAAAAAGCCAACTGTTACAAAAGACCCAAGACAATGGACAAATTGTCTTAATTATTGCTGCTCCTGGTTGTTTGCACAACGCTGATGATGATTATTATTATTATTAGGTTTATGCTTTAATCATAAATTGCCAGGATATTCCAGACCCCAGTAGAGTGTTTGCAGAGATATCATGCTACCAACTTGTAATTGGAGATTCAAAATTTTGTTCAGATCAAGGTGCTGTTGTTCCTAAATCCAGACCAGACTTTTCCCTGGCTTCTAGTGCCAATGTGTGATTAGATCCTTGTATGTATGAACCCCTGCATAATAATAGAGATAGAGATATAGAAGCACATTTATTAAGACTGACAGTTTAGACACCAGTCTTTATAAGCCCTATATCTGGAGGTGGATTGCCCTAGTTCTGTAAAGGCACTGGCCTCTCCATAACTTCGGCACATCCAGTGATGATTCTAATTGTAAGGCAGCGTCCTTGCTGTCTTACATTTGGGCCATTTTCTACTCCTAAACCAGGCATAGAAAAAGATGAATGAGATGGGCCTGCCGGCCAGTCCCCTTCCCCATGCCTATTTTTTTAGACCTGGCGTGAGCGGTGAAGAAGTCACAGATTTTGTTGCACCCTGAGGTGCACCACCAGAATGGCATATATCGGGTCATACATGACCTCCATAGAGTGCAAGCCTATACTGCAACGTAGCATCATCCCTTCTGTCCAGGTTATTTTTAATTGAAATTCTAACATATTAGTAAATATATTAGTATTATGGAATATAATACTGTATAACAATGGAAGACATTTATCAAAATGGCATCTTATGCATCACAATTATTAAGAAGCAGGCACCTTTTAATATTTGTGGCAGGTCTGTGCACCAAGGCAGAGATCTACACCATCAAGAGAGCTGGTATAGATTTCCGCCATGATCTATGCCGGCCTCACACCATTAGTTGCTTTAAAAAGTGATGGGCAGTGTCTAAATGCAACCATAAAGTTGCAAACTTTTGTGTAAGTACGTACAACATGCTCCACACTTTGAGTCTTTTATTGGAAAAAGACTGATACTATTTGTATGAGAAATGGTAGTGAGATACACTAGAAATATACCAGATAAATAGATGGAAGGAAAGATAAACATGGATAGATATGTAGGCAGATAGATACAGAGATCAAATAAGCTAAAGAGGGTACAGAGTTTCTAGTTGGACTTTAAATGGGACCTCAGGAAAGGTAATCAGTATCTGATTGGTGGGGCCCGACACCCGGGAACCCTTCCAATCAGCTAATTTTAGAACAGGTCATCAGTATAAAATCTCGGAAAACCCTTTTAATTCCAGTTTCCTGAGGAGGCAATAGGGACTACAAGGGACTGTATACAAAAGAGGACAGCAATACTAAAGACAGGCCTATCATTTTCTATCAGTCTAGAGACTTTTCACAGAAAGACAGATAGTTACTGAAATAGATAGATAGATAGATAGATAGAAGATAGATCGCTAGATAGATAGATAGATAGATAGGAGATAGATAGATAGGAAATAGATAGATAGATAGATAGATAGATAGATAGATAGATAGATAGATATACAGAGATGGATAGATATAATAGATAGATAGATAGATAGACAGATAGATAATCAATCACAAATGCACAAGTTTGCAACCTACCACCGGCTCCTCCTGCATCCTCTGTATTCTCAGAATCCTGCCATTTTAAATTGAAATCTATTTAATGAACCTGCACCTACTGTTAAGCAGAGGAGATGAAAGGGATAGCCGTGACACAATTACCACTGCAGTCACCCGGCTGACTCCTTCCCACCAAGACCTGTAATAATGCCCATCTGAAACCTAGAGATTTAACACATAGGAGTAATGTTTTTAGACACGGCTGATTGTGAGAGGACTCGCATGGGGATCCTATTCAGACAAAAAACTGATTTAATTTGACATATTAAGAGCTTGTTTTTTTCCTACCTAAACCAGTTCACTCACCCATAATTATAAGATACCATTTCACACTGAACTCGGGGAGGGCCACGCCTTAGCTGCAGTTAAATATATTCTCTCCATCCATCCTTCTGATTAGAACATATCATCTTAATATACCAAATGCTTTTGGGAAGCTTTCTTCTGAGAGCAGTCATAAATTTAAGTGTTCTTGTCAGGTGTTGAGCAGATTTGGCTCTCATCTCCGTCTCTTTCCAGCTTCTTGCATTTTATCCTTCATCCCGACCAGTCACATAGGGTCTGGCTCATGTGTAAAAATCAATATAATAGTTTAAATCCAGGAGAAAAAAAAAAACAAAGAGAAGCCAAATGGAACGATGCTGGTTCGAAATTGGCTTTGTACTTGGAAAAACGTCTGATAAATGGGCCACACGAAAGGGCCGTTGGCAGTAGGAGGCGTCTCTATTTGCATAGACTGTAGCAATCAAGCTTGAATAGAGAATTCCCTGGCAGGGAAACTTCAGCAAGCAGATTTAGGGTGAAGAAATAGAACTTTGTTTTAATTTCACAATTATTTGGAATGACCTAAAAGAAAAAAAATGTGTGCACTAGAGGCCAATATGGCCAAGCTGGAGAAATGAAGATCTGAAGGTTCTTTTGAAGGAAAGATGTTTCCTGAGATTTCACTGGATCTGGTACTCCTCTGTACTTTCTACTGTTTATTTCCTTAACAAATATATTTTACTTGTCCCTAATGAAGTTAATTAAATCTGCACAATGACTGCCAAGAAAATGCAACAGACCGACATCAGTACCCAAGCTGAACAAAAACTATTATTTGGAAAAGGGCAACTTGTTTAGTCTGTAATAAGATGAAGGCAACAGTTCACTTTTTAGGCATTCGGCTGTCTGAAAGAGTAATATGTGGGCTAAGGGGTCGATTGGATAGATTCCTTGATTAGACAAGGCATAAGGATTTGTAGATTCACCAAATATAGATTGTCATTGAATATTTTTGACATTTCAATGGGTCATTTTTGTTTTAACCCGGGGTAGACATCCAACAGTTGTGCTGAAAAGTCTATTGAAAAACGGATCAGATATTATGGATGCCTTTGGCCATTTATAGCACATCATTGATTATTTTTCAGCATCTCTGTCAATTATGATAAAGATTTATGACTTCAATACTTTTATCTACGGAGCCATCATCTGACTTTAAGGAATGTCAATGCAAGGACGTATCTCAGCTTTCCTTCACAGATTCAGTTAGCTATCCTAGCCCTCAATTGGCAGATTACAATAGGCAAGGTAGGGTGGTTTGCTGATGAAGCCTACAACACCTAGGGCACATGCCCTGCTACCCCATGCCTAGAGGCAATGACTTGTGCTTTTGGTATATTGTGGTCCACAAGATAGCTGACTACAGAAGAAATTCTATGAGAATGATATTTTTTAGATTAAAGATTTGTGTGAGCAGATCACACTGCTGAACTTATATATTTATGAAATACTAGTGGATTTTGATTTCTCCTTTAATGCATATATACAGGTGGCCTTGCGGGTAGCAAGATGTCAGATTGGTAGATGTCACTAGAGAAAGCAGAACCTTCATAATAAACGCTGTCATCAATGTAATGAAGCTGGATATTGCAAAGAAATGTTCATGAGATGACACGGTGGGATCTACCACATCTACCCATAACATCAATCCATCTTAGGGCCCATGCACATAGCACTTTCGCACGCTCACATGGGCCCTTAAGGGTATGTATTGCAGGCATTTAGGTACTTTTTGTACCGCCTTATAAAATGAAGGTGCATGGTGGTACAATATTATTGGCTGCAGCTATCATTGGACCAAACCACTTCCGGGTTCTGCGGGGATAGAAAGCAGCCAGAAACAGAGCAGCAGTGGGACTGTGGATCGTTGGGTGTGTTTTGTTATGTTCAGGGAGAGGTCCCAAAAGGTTGTTGGCTCAAAGACAGGTAATCCAGACAAACCCCTTTCCATGGAGAAATTTTCCCTAGAAGCTTTTTCTTTAATTGTATACTACTATTACCAGCTTCACAAAAATTTCCCTTTTAATGGATCAGATTAAGGACTCATGCACATAACTGTATGTATTTTGCGGTCTGCAAAACATGGATCTGCAAAAAATATGGATGACGTCCATGTGCATTCCGTATTTTGCCAAACAGCTGTCCCCTAGAACAGTCCTATCCTTGTTCGTAATGCGGAGAATAATGGGACATGTTCTATTTTTTTGCGGAACAAACATACGGACATACGGAAACAGAATGCAACTTCCGTTTTTTTGGAGGACCCATTGAAATGAATGGTTCCACATACGGTCCCCAAAAAACGAAATGGACACGGAAAGAAAATACATTTGTGTGCATGAGCCCTAACTGTTCTTTCCATCATCTTCATTTTCCTAAGGCTTTTCACATTAAAGGCTTCTGCACACGACTATATGTGTTATGCAGTCTGCAAATTGTGGATCTGCAAAACACGGATCCCAGCCATGTGCATGCTGCAATGTTCTTTTTTACTTTATTGAAATGTCCTATTCTTGTCTGTAAAATGCACAAGAATAGGACATGTTCTGTCTTTTTTGGGGAGCCGTGGAACCAACATACGGTCATGTGCATGATCCCTAAAGTGGTCCGGCCTAGCTGTGCCTCATTAAAAAAAAAACCACTCACCTGTCCACTGTCCTATCTGTGCTATCTGTGACGGATTGTTCAAGTAGATAGGCCAAACAATCCCTTTAATATTTATTAACATTCATTGAAATGTATCATCTGCTTCTTATATGGGCCGATGTAGTGCTGCTGATTCTATAGGACACAATAACTGAAAACACCATAGCAAACTATGGGTGGAAATTATTTTCAGATAACGGCAAGAATGTGATAAATGGGCTATAAAGACACAATGCACAATATAATTCTAATGGACTAAAGGTGACTAAGGAAAAAAATATGATTTCTGGTATTATGCTGCATTATGCCTATAAACACACAGTTTCTGATGGAATAAAAGGAAATGTAATATATATTTAATGTATTCTTTGAAATGCTTGTTGCAGAATATTTTATAATTGTGATGCTCGATTAACTTATACACTACCGCAGGATATTCATTTTATTACTAAAGATTCGATGACTCATTTTGTGCTGCGGAGTTCTACCTGAGAAAATCCATGTGGCCTCCTGAGATTTGTCATATTAAAATAGAATAAGAAAAAAAATTATTTCAGGAATTTTTCTTGGTGATGATGTATGTGAATATAATAATAGGTTATAACTAGTGAGGAGCGAAGTTATGAAAAATTCGACTTTGCTGCTTTGCTGAATTTCACTAAGAAATTTGATTTGTGATGAATTACTTCCCCATGAAGGTCATTCCTTTATATGAAGCAGACACAATGATGTGGGGGGGGGGGAAGGTCAGCGATCACCTCGCCCAATGCCCCCTCCCATCATCAAACTTCTCAGATGCTGCGTTAATCACTGATTGCGTCATCTAAGGTTAAAATTAAGGTCTTTCAGGGGTTAATCCAGTAAAAAAAAAAAGCATACTCCCCTTATCCATTTGGTGTACCTCTCATAGGGCCCACAGTCAACCAAAGGCCCCATCCCCTAATTACACTAAGTAATGTCCAGCTCCAGTATAGTATCCCTATGTATAGTATCCCTATGATCAGTGGAAAAAGCTGAAGGACCTGTGATGATGTCAGGAGCATAGGAGCATCTGCCAGGACCTGTGATGACATCATCATCATTATCCTCATCACAGGTAATGTATATCTAGTAAAGGAACTGAACATAGCATCATCACAGGTCTTTCAACCTCCAACAGCATGGAAAAGAACTGCAGGATGAGCTCTCCACTGAGACTAGAATGGAGTGTTAAAAATAGGTCCTCCTCCTTTCTCTTCATTTTCACCCCATTCCCTATATATACACATACACACACTGCTTCTATTATACAGTACAATAGATGCAGTGTGTACAGATATATAGTATATGCAACTGTGTACTGATATGTGAGGTATGAGGTATAATAGAGGCAGTGTGTACAGATATATAGTATATACAGCAGTGTACTGACATGTGAGGTACGAGTTATAATAGATGTAGTGTGTACAGATATATAGTATATACAGAGTATATACAGAGTATATACAGCAGTGTACTGATGTGTGAGGTACGAGGTATAATAAATGCAGTGTGTATAGATATATAGTATATACAACAGTGTACTGATATGTGAGGTATGAGGTATAATATATGCAGTGTGTACAGATATATAGTATATACAACAGTGTACTGATATGTGAGGTATGAGGTATAATAGATGCAGTGTGTACAGATATATAGTATATACAGCAGTGTACTGACATGTGAGGTACGAGGTATAATAGATGCAGTGTGTACAGATATATAGTATATACAGCAGTGTACTGACATGTGAGGTACAAGTTATAATAGCTGCAGTGTGTACAGATATATAGTATATACAGAGTATATACAGAGTATATACAGCAGTGCACTGATGTGTGAGGTACGAGGTATAATAAATGCAGTGTGTATAGATATATAGTATATACAACAGTGTACTGATATGTGAGGTATGAGGTATAATAGATGCAGTGTGTACAGATATATAGTATATACAGCAGTGTACTGATATGTGAGGTGCAAGGTATAATAATAGATACAGTGTGTACACATATATAGTATACTCAGCAATGTACTGATATTAGAGATATAAAGTATAATAGATGCAGTGTGTAAAGCTGTATTAAAGGTTGTTTTAGATATATTGGAAAACCCCTTTAAGTAAGTACTAAACTCACCAGCATACAGGGAATCATGGCTGTGGTGTGATAATGTAATGGTCATTTTCTTAAAACTAAAATTAATATAAAACTGTGGTCAATTCTGGGCAATGTTCCCTGTAAACTCAGCAATCTGGAAAATAAGGTATAAATTAAGGTGTTAAAAGTTGATGAGTCTTCCTGCAAGATTGCAATAAGAATTTGCAGATTAGTGGATGTGAATTCTGCAGGATCCAATAAATTGGTCCTCACTCATCCTTCCTCTGAAGAGTCTGTGGAGAGGAGTTTATACATTGAATTAGACTGCATAATAACACAGTGTGCATCACACTCCTGAGCTCCCCCTGGTGGTGGCTGAAAGAATTTTGTCATTATTCTATACCAGCTATTTTGAACGGCAACCTGAGGCCTGGCTGCTATTTTTGGTGACATGGTGCTTAACCATCACTTTAAAGGGTTATTCTGATAATGAATGATGATGATAGTGAATAATAGGATAGGGAATAATAATTATATTGGTGGGGTTCCTACCGCTGAGACCTCCACAATCACGACAACTGGGGCAAGGCAGTGGCAGGGGGGCACAACCTGCCTCTCTATAATTTTAGAAATCCTGTGGAGTGCAAGCCCTCATTCTCATATTCAGTGGGGGTCCTAGCAGTAGCACCCCTTACCAATCCATTATCCCCTATCCTGTGAATGGGATTATAGATTGGACTGTATGAGCCTGTTTTTTTCAACCTTATATATTTATTTGAAAACTAACCTCAGCTATAAATATTTATTTACAAAACTGTTTATTAAAAATGTTATAATTCCTATGCAGAAATCAGACTTTATATTAACATGGCTTAACAAGGGACACTTTCATCAGAAAGGGGTATTTTATAAACTTAGTATTCAGAGAACACAATTTTTTTAGATTTTTGTGGCTGTTTTTCTTTTTCAATTCGGGATAACTTCAAATTATCGGAGTACATCTTTATGCAAGGAATAATTTCAAATTACCACATTATCAATTTAAACAGGGAATAACTTGAAATTACCAGAATACTTTTTTAGAAATGTGTGTCTGAGAAAAGCATTAGATAAGCGGAGACTATTTCACATGGGAATAAGCCATAAACTATAAAAATGAATTCACATTTCATCATTAGAAAATGAGACGTTCTCATGCCTTCTGCATTGTATGGGGGGTGCTGGCCATTTTTTCACATGTGCATCTTTTTACACCAGAGGATGAGCAGTGGTTTCATTATTTCTCTCCACATTTCAATCACTGGAGATTGTAGCCTGAAGCTGATGTTCTGGTGACTTGTTAGGATACAGAATATGCCCCCAGGTCTCTTACCGCTGCTTTACAGGGACTCTGTAGACGTGACAAGTCTTTTGTTCATGTGTGAAACCTCAGGCACATACCCATCTATCAATGGTAGTCATGCAATATCAGGCCGTTAACCATTTGTAGGTGACACAAAAACATTGTCACCATACGCTTGGGCAAAGGAGGGTTAACTAGTCTATGACTAGTTACTGCACTATTGATAAAACTGTGTATATTGTAATTTACTGAGTTTTTTCCCCCAAAAAAGTGGTTAATTAAAGATTCAAGATTGTATCGTATATGATATATCTATCCGTGCATTACCGGTATATGGGAAAACTGGGTGACAACAAACATGCCGGCATTCCAGCTTTCTCAGGGGTGGTCACCTAAATTTCCTATAATCTTTGAGGAAATAAAATCTGCTTAGTGATCCAGTACAGCAAAAAATCTTTTACTGCATATGATTGAATAAATGAACACAGTTGCCATTTTCAGGTCTCCTTCGACCTCTTAGAGAACAATGATGGTGGCTAAATTTAACTAAAATATCTAAAATATAAGAGAACAGCCCATGAACATACTGTATATTCAATAGGGTTTTTTAATTATATTTTTAGATTTTTAGGAGTTCCCTAATTTTGCAGAAAATGTAATTAACTGGTCCTATACATCTGGCTACAAAGTGACAATTAAGGCCAGCCACGTTCCTTAGAAAGCTGTCAGTTAGCATGACCTAGAATCCATGTGCTCTCAAAGGGAAGAAGAGAGTAAGCCCCTTCCAGACTAGATTGGTGGCAGTTTATCTTATTTGAGAACTAAAGGATCAGACATGCTGGAATCCAATATGTTCAGCCCTTGTTTAAAACAACATCTGCCATTGGGGGAGATTTGAGACAATCCATACACATTATTGGCCGGTTGGGGTCAGCTGACTTCAAAGTGCCACCTAAAGACCTTTAGAGCATTTGCTTCATGTACAGATCCCTTTCATATGCCCCACCAGGGAACTCATAGAGGAGGGACCCAAGTGGGGAACAATGAGCTGTGGTGCACTCAGCCTTTCTATGTATTACATCTGGAAATTCATTTGACTCTCTGCAGGGCCAATCTATGGATGGCTTGGCTACAAATTATTCATGCCTGATAGGCTGTTAACTAGGGTGGGGGTCTAAAGCAAGATCCATTCAGCTGATTACTTAGGGAGTTCTAAAGTAAGACCTGATAAACGCATGTCTGGGGGTTCTAAAGCAAGTCCTGATCATCTAATCAATAGGGGGTTCTAAAGTAAGGCCTAATTAGCTGATAACTGGTGGGGTCTAAAGCAAGACCTGATAATCTGATAATTTTGGGGTTCTAAAGCAAGACTAGATTAGCAGATGACGGGGGGGTTTCTAAAGCAAGATCTGGTCAGCTGATGACTAGGGGGTTCTAAAGCAAGGACAGATTAGCAGATGACTGGGTGGTCTAAAGCAAGACCAGATTAGCAGATGACTGGGGGGTTTAACGCAAGATCTGATCAGCTGATCACTGGGGGGTCTGAAACAAGATCTGATCAGCTGATGATTGGAGGTCTAACACAAGATCTGATCAGCTGATGACTGGGGGGTTCTAAAGCAAGACCAGATTAGCAGATGACTGGGTGGTCTAAAGCAAGACCAGATTAGCAGATGAGTGGGTGGTCTAAAGCAAGATCTGATCAGCAGTTAGCTGGGGTCCTAAAACAAGATCTGATCAGCTGATGATTGGGAGTCTAAAACAAGATCTGATCAGCTGGTCTAAAACAGATCTGATCAGCTGATGATTGGGGGTCTAACACAAGTTGTGATCAGCTGATGACTGGGGGGTCTAAAGCAAGACCAGATTAGCAGATGACTGGGTGGTCTAAAGGAAGACCAGATTAGCAGATGACTGGGGGGTCTAAAGCAAGATCTGATCAGCTGTTCCCTGGGGTCCTAAAACAAGATCTGATCAGCTGATGATTGGGGGTCTAAAACAAGATCTGATCAGCTGATGATTGGGGGTCTAAAACAAGATCTGATCAGCTGATGACTGGGGGTCTAAACAAGATCTGATCAGCTGATTGGGGTAAACTGATCTGATGATGGGGTCTAAAAGCTGACAGCTGATGCTGTGAGATCTAAAGCAAGAGCTGATCAGCTGATTACTGGGGGTTGTAAAGCAAAACCTGAAGTGGTCACTTGTCTGTCTTTAATTTAAAATTTAAAGATGACACAATCCCTTTAAGACCTAAGGGGAAAAAATACAATTGATATATGTGCAAGCTGTGTGTCGCAATATAAAAACGGTTAGGAATATATGATAATGGATAATTATTCATTACGGGCCTGCTGGGTCAGGTAGTGTGCTGCGAGAGATGAGAATCTTATAGACTCTGCCATTTTGACCTTGAATGAACGTACAGTACTTTAGTTTTCCGCCAACAATGTTTCCATCCTGGAAGATTTATGTGATCATTGTTCTGCTGACTGACAACATTAATAAGTGAGTTATAGAGGAAATGTATAATACTAAAGGAGTGAATAATCTACACTTCAAAACACCAACCGCTTATATAGCGCTGGATAGAAATCCATTGATCTTAGAACGTATCTTCCCACCTTGAAAGATTTTGAAGTGTAAGCGATCTGGATACCAAACTCTATCTTAATGCCTACTTGACCTTTAAGGTAATTTTGCCATTTACAAATAATTTGCCATTCATTTAATAATTTTTTTCTGAAAATAAACAGGGTTTTATATATCAAAATGGCATCTACACGCCTCGTAATTTGCCAAGTTGTACACACACTTAAATTCAAAGACGTTTCAAAGGCATGTTCCCATTGCCTTGCCTCTATCTGTTGTCGCAGATTAAAATCTGTCTATTTTCCCTCTCCCTGTCCATATCTATTTTCTTCTCAGCTATCTTTTGTCCTTGGCATATCCCGATTCATATATGGTGGAATCTCAAGAACTACCTCCGCTCGCTGTGGCTCATGCTACTCAGATTCAATATGCCAATGGAGCCTGGGAGATAAAGTGTCTTTAATAATAGGATGTCCACTCCATTTATCTTCTCTGAGTACATATTTTCTTTGCATGGTGTGAAAAACATAGCAATATATGCAATTGGTAGGAGATGAGATGTCTCTGTAATTGTCAGGCTATTAGGAGGAAAGAATAGAATTTTATGCCATTTTTTATACTTTAGCATAATCCTGAGCTACAATAAAATGGCACCCTTACTTATTATGCCAGCAGGGTCTCACTTATCAAGGGACATAGCCATGTATTACCCCTCAGGATATTATACATCAATGTATGTTCAAAATTGTCCTCTCCTGGGATCTTTTATCACTAATCTACTCTCCAAATATGACATTTAATCAACATTCAAAGGAACATTAGCTTAATATTATCCTTGGGTCAAAATATTTTTCATAAAAATCAGAAATCAAGTACTTGATTCACCCTTCTATTTGGCAATTTCTATCACCATAAGCCTTATCAGAGCTCAAAGAGAACATTGCACAGCTTTCCTAATTTTCTGCATGGCAAATCTTGGTTGGAAGTTAGTAGTGTATATGTCAAACTAAGCAGATTGTCATTCAGACAATGGTTCTTAATAGAAAAAAATGTCAATACAAAATGGAGAACAACTCCTAAGCAATTAAGCAGGGAGTGTCACGGAACTACATAAACAACTTTATCTGTGTAATGTGATGTTATTCTATCATTTGCCATTACTGGTAAACGTCTCTATAATGAGATGACTCTGCTGACTCAGTATACATGTCTCAGTATACACAGCAAAGCTGAAAGTGAAGCTCCAGAAGCCATCATTTTCTTGATCTGCAGATGCAGAGTTGTAATTTTAAAGAACACCTTCATCCAAAATGTTTATCTCTTTCTGTTCATATTCTTTTCAGTTGGAGCTATCTATTCAAGGAGTTTTCCAGGATTTTGATATTGATGACCTATCTTCAGGATTGGTCATCAATATCAGATCAGCAGAGTCTGACTCCACAATCAGCTGCTTGAAAGAAGAGCAGAAGAGACTGTCAAGTAGAACGAGAGATGTTTCACAATTGGTTATTTACCTAATGCTGTTGTACTAAGCGCACAACAGCTCTTTAGCTGTGTAGGATCTGAGGCCTTGGTTGATGCAAGCTCTCCCACCAGTTCAGTAAAGATGTCTGTCACAAGAGTAAAGAAATGGGGACTTCTGGTGGCAATCTGCGGAAAGGAAGATTCACTGAGAGTTTCAGATGATTTACTGGTGCCAAACAATGCTTTTTGAGATAATGCTATCTTACCTTACTTACAAAGGGATCAGTCCGATCCCAAAGCGTGATGTTTGGCACCAATAAATCATCTTCTGAAACTCTCAACAATTCTTCCTTTCATCAGAGCGCCACCAGTAGTTCTCATTTCTTTACTCTTGTGAGAGCAATCAGCTGTTTGAAATGACCATTGTGCTCTTTGAGCGCTGCAGCCTCATGTTCATCGGTCATGTTGCCTAGGTGAATCTCAGTCCCATTCAAGTGAATAGGGCCGAGCTGAAATACCAAGCACAGCCACTATATAATCAACAGCACTATGCTTGGTAAGCTATGAGGAACTGAGGTGCTCACCAGAGTGCCACGGCGCCCTCAAAGAGTTGATTGATGGGAGTTGGACCCCTGCAGACTTGATGTTGATGACTTATTCTGAGGATAGGTCATCAATAACAGAATCTGGGAAAACCCCTTTAACTCAGCATTACATTCACACTAGTGTTTACATTTTTTGGTATTGAGATCCATCATAGGATCTCAATACCGGAGAAAAACGCTTCAGTTTTGTCCCCATTCATTGTCAATGGGGACAAAATGTAACAGAACAGAACGGAATGTTCCAAAATGCATTCCGTTCCTTTCTCATACCGGAGAGCAAACCGCAGCATCTGCCACAATAGAAAACGGATCCATCCCCCACTGACTTTCAATGGAGTTCATTACGGATCCGTCTTGGTTATGTTAAAGATAATGCAACCAAATCCGTTTATAACGGATGCAGATGACTGTATTATCAGTAACGGAAGCATTTTTGCTGAACTCTGCCGGATCCAGCAAAAACGCTAGTGTGAAAGTAGCCTTGCTCAAAATATTTTTCATTTGGCTTTTATAACCTCAGTTATTTTTTGTAGGTATGAAAAATAAATAAATAAACAAAGTAAAAAAAAATTCCCATGCTATGGAAGCATGAACAACTTGACATCCATCAAAGGTCCAATTTTTACTATTGCTGCATTGACATTCAAGAGCTAGATTTCTGCAGTGTGGGAAAAAAATGTCAAAACCCACCTGACCTTTGTTTGCCATGACTGCCTAGAAAATGAATCTCTGCTTAGTATCTAGAAGTCAACAGGGATCTGAACTTTTGCTGTCGAGGTCCCCAGCTCCAGCTATGACAAATGCTACTCCTGGATGTGTATTCACAGTCAGTGGGAGAGTCTCCGTTATTTCAAGCCGCCAATGCCTGGATGTGTACATGACCATTTCACTGTGCAAGGAAGGCATTATTGTAAATGCACACTGCCCTGAAAACTTTCCACTGTGAGCTGCAATAAGAAGATATTTTCTCCTGTAAATACATAGAGAGCTGTGTGACTCTATTTGGAATTAAAAAAAGATGCTGGTGATGATATAAAGAGGTTTCGGGATTGATGTGACTGATCCTTCATGCTGAGCTTATGATAAATCACAGATAAAAGGTCAATAGCTGAGATGAACACCAATCCAAGCTGGACTGAAGGGATGTACAAAGCCATGCATTTTACAGTAATAAATTTCACCAAGAGTGGAATACAGTATATATACAGTGAGCAATCAAAAACTGCAACGTAAATTGTTTTCTAGAGGGGTGGTCTTCTGAAAAAAGAAGACCATTGTGCATAAAATATAAGATAAATCAAAATCCAACATGAGATGTTTTGAAGGTCCATAATTAATTCAGTTCATTGCACTAATCCTGTATTTAAGCACCATAGCAAGACCCTAACCTGGTAGCCAGTGCCCTGGGCTCAGCTAGTGTTATAGGGTTTACATGATAGATAGATAGATAGATAGATAGATAGATAGATAGATAGATAGATAGATAGATAGATTTAAGTGCCATTGCTTTCGGAATTTTAGTGGCTGGTCAACAACCTCCTTTAAGAAGACTTGGGTGGGGATGGGGGGATTATTTTCCAGATATGTTTATGTGCTGTTTCTCACCCATGATCACTTTGGAGTTGACTTATTCTAATGGGGGCTGTAGTCTATGAACCAACACAAGTAGATGGAGTTTAGATGGAGAGGCAGTCCCCCCCCAAACTACAGTGCATTATGGGTATTTTCCTTTTAAGAGCAGAACCAATGATAACCCAGAAGATCCATTGACCAAGTTTTTACAGCTGTCAAGAGGTGATATGTAGTGATGAGCGAATCGAAGTCCATTCGAATTTCAGGATAAATTTGATTCACCGCGAAGCTGAATTTCCTTGTGTTTCATGGTAGTGAATCGATTTAACCTGAAATAGTGTAAAAAATCATTCTTATCTGATCCATTTGCTTGCGATGGACCGACTGCCACCATCTTGCTTGTAGATCTCACATGAAATCCAGTGTGCGGGGACGTATGACATCACCACACCAGCTGAGATTTTGTACCAGACCTTCAATCAAGATGGCGGTGGCGGGCCCATTGTGAGCAAATAGATCAGTTAAGTATGTTTTTTCATTTTATTTTACACTCTATTATTTAAATTATATGCCGAGATCATTTATGAACATGGCATCTGAGGGGTACATTGATGGGGAATGGCATAATTGTCACTTCCTTTCATTGCACTCACTACTTACAAAGAAATGCGCTTTGTGAATAAGTCATTAGTCACAAGGCAATTTTTATTTTTTTTTGCAAAATTCGGCGAAACAGCCTAATCAAAGTTATACGTAATTCACTCATCTCTTGAGATATGTCATATTTACTCAGGAAGACTACACCCATATGTCCAGGTCCTCACCTACAATTTCTAGGTTCCTCTACTAGAGCTCGATGTTCCTCACAATTCTATAGAAGTCTGAAACAAAACAAAGGTTTTCTCATTGATTTTATGAGTGAATTACAGGGCATAAGGAAATGAGAATAGAAAGACCGGAATTGTTATGAAAGATAAGACTCCCTCGCCTTGCCAGTGTCATACGCAATTGATTAAGACGATAATGACGACTTGCAAAAATCTAAGGGATGCTTCTTCCTCTTTTTTTTTCTACTCCATCGCAATTCCCATCAAAAATGCTTGACACGTTTGAAGAATAAAAGATGCCAAAATGAAGGTTTACAACACAAAGCCCTCAGATGAGATTATGCCTTGTAATTAAGCATTCTCAATACATCTAATCAGTTTTTACAATCTCCTCAGCCCTGCTGTTACTCTCCATTCGCAACTCCCGGCAGTTTCTGTAGTGTGTTACAGAGATAAGGCCAGAAAACATACCCTGTGTGGTTTATTTCCTCACACCAATAAGAGGACGAAACCATAGGGGTATATTTTATCATGCTAAAATTACCTTGGGAGGGAGGCAAGGAAATCAAGAGACTTTATAGCGATCTAAAGCTAGGCAATAAAGCGCACACTCTAAATAGGAAAGATCAGACTGCGGGTTGGCCGGGGTAGAATAAATCACAGTGCTCCCACCAGAGGTTCTGAGGGGGAGGGGAAATAAATTTAGAAGAGAATGACCTTGGAGTCTTTAAGTATCTAAGTATAAACACAATCAGAAATACCATTATGCTTTCATGTCTTATGTCTCTCTTTCTATTAGTTGATTCATTCAACTTTCAATTCTGCTAAAAACTATGACCATAGAATAATAAAAATGGCATTAGTAGTAACAATTATTTAATAGTAATGATACAATATAATAGAAATACAGTTTAAATATAATATATGTATATATTCAGATTTAAACAGAAATATTCCTAATAATAGCTAAGAATATATAGTCAGTTCTCATAATTAGAAGTGTATTTCTAATTACAGCTATATATTGCTACCTTTTTAAAGGCCAGAACTGCAACATGATATCGAATTTCACAAGATATGAAGCAGAAGGCTGAGCCAATTGAGAACTTCCTTAAAGAGGTTTTCTTGGTGTTTAATTTTGATGACCTATTTCTAAAACGGATTCCACAAAGTGAAGGAGAGCACACCGCACATGTGCAGTCGTCCCCATTCATTTCTATGTGAGTCCCAAAAGTTGCCAAGTACTGGCTCGGCACATGTCGTACAGCCAGCCAATCTGCATACAGCCAGCCCTTGTGATTCACAGCCCTACAAAACCCTCATCCTGTGTGGTCTCCACCATTGTCCTGTGAGCTGAGCATAGGGAGAGACGTGGTAAGGGAGACTGCAGGGAGAGTGCTGGGAGAGTATACAGAGACTGCAGAGAGAGTGCAGGGAGACTTCAGGGAAAGTGCAGGGAGACATTCTGCATCAGTTTTATTTATTTATTCCTATATCAGCTGTAAATGTAACCCAATACCAATCAAATGGAAACCTTTATTATTCCAGTGCCAGCATGCCAAGCAATACCATCTAGTCTGCGCCCCTTAGGAGGGTCAGGTCTTAATGTTGACCATCCTCATCTTCTGCTGGCTTTACTTCTTCCAATTCATCCTTCAAAGTCTCTATGTCCTAGAAAAGTCACCAAGATGCAGAGAGAGGAGGAGCTGGATGTTCCTGATGACATATTCTCATCAATATTAGATGATGTGGAAAAGGAGGAAAAGCAGATGGCTGAAAAAGGGTTCCCAATTGCAGGGAAGGTTTGGAGAAGTGGATATGTCAGCATATTGTGCCCCACCTAACCAGTAAACCCCCATACCAGCAACAGCCCCTGTTTGAAGGTGTATTAAAGGTGCAGTGTGGCCATTAACAATGAAGATCGACTATACAGTGCGGTCTTCATTATTAAATGAATGGCAGCTGTGGGCTAATTAGCTGTGCGGTTCTTCACCACAGCATAGTCGCAACCCACCTGCAGCACGGCAGCTCTGTGTGTTTGTAACAAATCGAATTTCTCGTTGAACTTCGGCGAAGCTGCTGTATCTCTAATAATATTGTAAAAATAGCAATAATATAGTATTAATTATATGAAGTTTTTCCTGTTGGATAATAATCTAATCTGCAATCATGTTATATTAAATTTACCCTTTTTTGCATTTAGTTCTTAGTTATTTTGTGAGTTAGTTATTTTGACAGAACCTGTAGAAACCAAACTGTGATGAATCTAATGAAGAAATGAGGTTGCTTTGTTGTAGTGACAAGCAGATTATGACACGCGGTCTAGATGTGTACATGTCATTACCAGGAGCATTATTTCACCTTTTATGGAGACGTGACAGAGAAGTATCACTGTACTGCATGGAACGTCCATTCAGGGAACATCAATACACAGTAACAAATGACACATCCATTGGCCGAGCAATTGTGTCTTTTGTAGTCAAGATCCGTCATTGTCTCCTGCTAAATCATCTTTAATCCCCAACAAAGACATTGTCAGATTCTTAAGAAACCTGTAGTTCAGGTCTAATCATTAGTTCTAGTCTCTTCTCAGTTATGCCAGTCACTTTAAAGTTATTAAGGGGGTTATTCAATGATTGGTGTAAAAAATGAAAATCAGAGATCATATAATACATGACAATCTCTTTCTAAAAAAACTAGAACCAGCCCTGTAACTCACATGGATCCAGATCTCCATCCCCTTCCTCCTCCCCATTTATTGCTCCAATTGTTCTGATTTTTCATGGCACAAACCCTTTGACCCCCTGACGACCTCACTTTAAAGATGGCGTCTTCTGCATTCTGCTGTTTCAAACAGCAGAAGTCCAAGACTAATGTCTGTGATTGTCCATAAGGGCGATCACAGACTTTTAACCCTTCAGATGCCATCATCAAATGTGACCACAGTATCTGAGTGGTGAAAATGTGGGAGCCATGTTCTAAGATCAGGGAAGCTGTTATGTTCCTGTCATAGTCCAAAGCAGGGATGCCCAACCTGCGGCCCTCCAGCTGTTGCAAAAGTACAACTCCCAGCATGCCCAGACAGCCTAGAGCTATCAGCCTACAACAGAGCATGGTGGAAGTTCTAGTTTTACAACAGCTGGAGAGCCACAGGTTGAGCATCCCTGGTCCAAAGGATGCTTGAGGCTCCAAGGCCTACCACTGGTATATTCCAATACAGGCCTGCAGGTGGCAGCACTGCATTGGAGTATACTGAATGCTGTGTTCTGTGATGGATAAATATCTATCACAGAATACAACTGGCAATCTAATGATTGCATATTATAGTCACCTAGGGCAGGCCATGCCCAAGCTTTATAGTTGTTCTGGAATACCCCTTTTAACAACTCATGAACTATCCTTTTCCTATGAATATAAAGAAATGATAAGCAAATAATATATAAAAATCTACTTTCTATTATAAAACATTTATATTGTACACTAAATATGATTTATTCACTTACTTTATACAACCATAAAGGCCCCATTAAGACCTATTTTGGACAAACATCCTGCTTGTTGATGGTTTTCAGTTGGCACAGACAAAAAATATATATAGATAATAACAAAAACAAAGTTAATGAGGATAAATTATAAAATGTCATATTCTGCATTTGTTAACTATACAGCCATTGTTAACTAAAAGTGTAGCTTCCTTCATTATCTAACTTAGTTCATGAAACTAAATGCTAGATTAGAAAAGAAATAAAATGTGGTCAGTGTTACTATAGACTGACGTCCCCTCGGGCACAGAGTAGTCACTTGTTATGACATGCAGGCGACAGGAAAGAAGAACATTTTCAGATGAAACAGTTCTAATGGTTTCCAGCGAGATGCATGACTGACGATCAATATGCTTACTGGGTGGTGGAATGGGTCTCAGCAGGTATGAGACAAATGCAATCCTAAATGTCACTTCCCGAAGATGTGAAATGACACCAGGTAGCAGAATCGGAATCATCATGCAAATTTGGTAGTTGGCAGGAGCGCTGCCTTTCTGAAGTGTCAGGGCACTTTCATTTTGGGACCTATAATTGGCACAGATGCAAGGCAGCTTTATTGGCACTTTTCCTTTACTTGCTCACATATTTTATCCTACTAGACTCTCTAGCTGGAAGGTATTTGAGAGATGGGAATTCACCTTCTGATCTCTTTGTATCAAGGGGCACGTGGAGACCAGTAGATATTTACTAATTTCTTATAATTAAAATTAGTTTTTATATATTAAAAAATTAGTGAATAAAAAGAACTTGCTGTGTTCATTATGTAGAAGAGAAATATTATATACATATCTTACAAAATAGTAAAAAGTAGTTCTGTCTAAGAGGGTGTGCGTGCTGCTGTAAATAATTTTCTATTTTCCATCAGCATTTAGAGAAAGAAATATGTGGCTATGCATATAGTCCTGATTAAAAATAAGTTGTCATTTTGTGTATATAGCATCTATGCAGACATCTGTGTCTCATAGTTACCAATAACACTACTATAATACTGCCCCCAATGTACAAGAATTTAACTACTATAATACTGCCCCCAATGTACAAGAATTTAACTACTATAATACTGCTCATATGTACAAAAAATAACTGTTATGATACTGCCTCCTATGTATAAGAATGTAACTACTATAATACTGCTCTGATGTACAAGAATATATCTAATATGATACTGCCCCTATGTATAAGAATATAACTGCTATAATACTGCTCCCTATGTACAAAATTATAACTACTATAATACTGCTCTGATGTACAAGAATATATCTAATATGATACTGCCCCTATGTATAAGAATATAACTGCTATAATACTGCTCCCTATGTACAAGAATATAGCTACTATAATACTGCTTCCTATGTACAAGAATACTATAATACTGCTCTGATGAACAAGAATATAACTACTACAATACTGCTTCCTATGTACAAGAATATAACTACTACAATACTGCTTCTATGTACAAGAATATAACTACTATAATTCTGCTCCCTATGTACAAGAATATAACTACTATATTACTGCATCCCCTAAAGTGGGCAAAATTGGCTTCTACCTCACAGGGTTTTTTTTGCCTTCCTCTGGATCAACTTGTAGGAAAACAGGCCGAACTGGATGGACAGATGTCTTTTTTTCGGCCTTATAAACTATGTTACTATGTACAAGAATATAACTACTATAATACTTCCCCCCATGTACAAGAATATAACTACTATAATACTGCCTCCTATGTACAAGAATATAAGTACTATAATACTGCTCCCTATGTACAAAAACATATCTAATATACTGCTACTCTCTATGTACAAGAATATGCCTACTATAATACTACCTCATATATACAAGAATATACTGTAACTACTATAATGCTGCCTTCTATGTACAGTGCAGGAATATACTAAAATACTGACCTCTTTTGTACAAAAACATAACTACTATTACTAGCTCCTATGCACAAGAAAATAATGCTAGGTATAATACTGCTCCCTATGTACAAGACTATAACTACTATAATGATACTCCTATGTACAATAATATATAAACTATAATACTGCCTTCATTGTGCAGGAATATAACTACTATAATGCTACCTCTAATGTACAAGAATATATCTACTATAATACTGCCTCCAATGTACAAGAATATAACTACTAAAATACTGCCTCCTATGTACAAGAATATAACTACTATAATGCTACCTCTAATGTCCAAGAATATAACTACTATAATACTGCTCCTATGTACAGGAATATAACTATATATAATGCTACCTCTAATGTCAAAGAATATATCTACTATCCTAGTACCTCTTATGCTGCTGCCCACTATGTGTAGGAATATATCACTATAAGTATTAGCATGCCCCTATTGACAAACATATTGAAATGTTTTTAGTTGGAATTTTTCTTAACCTTTACAGAAAACGTGGATTTTTTGGGGTTTTCAGTATGGTGATTACAAGCACATTATAACTTTGTTCCTTGTTATAATTTTGCTAATGTCACCAGGGAGTTTTTCTGATGATATATCGTCAGACTAGCACTTTGTATGAAAGTTTTTTACGACTGCTGTTTCTGTTTATGCCTTGTGTTGTTGTATTTCTTTCTGTTCTTGTGTTCCGAAAGCCAATTACTGTGACTAACAGAGCACTGTAAATTTTTGCAAATGCGTATTGCTGTCTCTGTGGGATGCGTGGCATCTCTCCTCACGTGTTTTTATATCACTCCAAAATGAACGGCTTCTGTTTAGCATATGGCTCCATACTTATTTATCCGCTCAAAATATCGCAGCTCAGGAGTGATTACCTCGGAAGACGCATGAATGTTTCATTTTTCAGTTCAAAATTAGTTATAAATAGAATGTACGGCGCTTTAAAAACCTGAATTCACGTTGAATTTGGGACAATCAATCATTACAAAGTTGACAAGCTTCAGAACTTCAGTAAGGATTTGAGATTGAAATTCAAGGGCAATGTAGGAGATTAGAAAAAGGGTCTGCTCTTTTTCCATAAACAGCGCCACCCCTTTTAATGGCCATATCTGGTATTGCAGATTCGATTAAATGGAGCTGAACCGCAATGCCAGACAAAGCCCATATATTAGAGACTATATAATATTAATGCTTAAACCTTTGTGTATATTTTTCCAATATTATTGATCTTTATTGGTAGTCGACTGGTTTGGAAATCGGAAAATACAATGGGGGTAATTTGTCAAAAGCATTATTTACGTTCTGCCCAGTAATGAGACATCTCACATACATTTCATTTCTAACTGCATCATACATTTGAGGGGATATGGGCCCCCTCAGTTATTAGGCCCCATAGCAGCTACTATGCCTGCTACCCTGATAATTACACAAATGCTCCAGTGTATGTCTTAGGCTACTTTCAGACTAGGGTTGATATTTTCCTGGTATTTAGGTTCGTCACAAGTGGTCTTGCTTGCACACTATAGGAAAAAAGCACCAGCCTATGTGTGCTCCCAATGCTCCCACCAGAGAGGCCTGCACTTTTTCCTATAATGTGCAAGCACGGCCACCGTTGTCGGATTGCAGGGTGGTCATAACCACAGAAATGAGCAGTGTATAATGGGATGGAAAAATAAATTCAGCCAGCAAAGGAAGCAATATGGACAATCACAATACATTAGTAAGTGGCTTGCATTAAGTTTCTCTACATGATAAATGCCACTTACTGAAGTGACAAACCCCCTTTAAATTAATTTCTATCTGTACTTCATACTGTTTTATTATTGAATTAAAGGAGATGTCCTGTGAAAAATAATCTTCAGTTTTCAAACCAGCACCTGCATCTGAATAATTTTGTAATTGCATGTAATTAAAGATTTAGCATAGCCACTGAGTTATTCAATAAAATATATCTGTATAGCGCCACCTGCTGCATATTTGTCGCTCCACATTACTGAGGTGGACGCACAGCTCAGTCCCATCCTTCAACTCCCTTCTGAGCTGTGAAGGGAGAGACCTGCAGAAAGGACATGTCCCTGGAGCTGCAGCAGAAATGAAATGCCCCCTGAGCTGCACGCTTGATATAAATCTAGCAAAGCAACTGGAACAATGAATGGGGAGATTTCTGAATCCATGTGAGGTACAGGGCTGATTCTAGCTTTGTTAGAAAGAGAATGTCATGTATTTTATCATGTCTGATTTTCATTTTTTTACATTAATCGTGGTTTAACCCCTTTAAATGTATAAACTGTATGCAGTACACTCTTAAGCTCCCCCTAGTGGTGGCTACAGGCAGACAAGATTATATGGCACAGCTCGTCTATGCAGGTGATGTTTCATGAAACTTTACAGGATTCAGTGAATTTCTTAAGCCACGGGGGATAATGGGCCTACGGACTACTGAGCGCACACGTTATATTTCTAATTCCTAAACTGTATAAAGCAGCATATATGAAATAAATAATATTTATGGAAAGACGATAAACAGGCATTGGGAAAGTGTCTCAGATTTACAGGCTGCTAGGAATATCCACGACCTTCTTTATGAAATAGGCCTTATTTAATTACCAGTGTATAAAACAAAGGTTAATGCCCACCACCACAGTCTCTGCCATAAGCATTTTCTTCCTCTAAGTTCCTTAGGTTTCTCAGAACGCAGCAAATCCCCTGTGTCATATATCAGCAGCCAAGGAGCACTTATTACTTACAAGATCTTCTTTTATACCTATCATTGACACATTTAATTCATTAGCTACAAAATCCACAAGTAAATGTTTGCAGGTCATAAACCATCTAAGGAGATCCAGCCTCTGGCAATAAAACCTGAAAAATTATGCTTGGCTAAATGGAGGATATTGCTTCTCGCTCGCGACTTTTCCAGACCTTGCTGCTTTCCATCATAAATTTGTGCAGTCTTTTTTTTTTCTTCTTCTTCTTCTTGCGGCGACTTGATTTGCTTGTGGTTTCTTCCAGGCCACAGAATGGTTCCATGATACTGTACAATCGGAAGAAGGTGAAATACCGGAAAGATGGATATTGCTGGAAAAAGAGAAAAGATGGGAAAACAACGCGAGAAGATCATATGAAACTCAAGGTCCAAGGAGTGGAGGTAGCTAGTTTTATCAAATTTATGGGCCACTATAACTGGAACCATATGGCTCCATAGGGTGGCGCTACTGTCTTATCATTTTTCAAAACTTGGCTGTTATTGGAAAGCTGAGAGGAGTTTGATGTGATTAAAAATCTATAAAAGTTATTGTCATTTTACATTGGTAAATATCTACTGCTTATAATTCCATATACGTCCGCCGCTTGGATTAGATATGATTTATGGAATTGCTATGTATGCAATATTAACGTACATTATCCAGGGTTAGTAAAAAAAATCTACATTTTTCTGATACAGTGCCACTCTTGCCTGTGGGCCGTGTATGGTACGGCAGCCTAGCCTCGTTTACTTGCATGTAAAAGAGCAGCAAGCCCATTGACAAGACTGGTATGATTTGAGTTGGGGGATGGGCAAAATATAATTTTTTTCCATTTCTGGACAACCTTTAGAAATTGCATTAATAACAAATCCATAAAGAAGTTTATTCACAAGTGGGGTCATGACTTATTCAGACACAAGCCACAGGGTTAGTAATATAGTTTATAAGGCTGAAAAAAGACATCTGTTCATCCAGTTCAGCCTGTTATCCTGCAAGTTGATCCAGGGGAAGGCAAAAAACCCCTCTGAGGTAGAAGCCAAATTCCTTCCCGACTCCAATCAGGCAATCAGAATAACTCCCTGGATCAACGACCCCTCTCTAGTAACTATAACCTGTAATATTTTTACACTCCAGAAATACATCCATACATCTCTTGAACTCTTTTAGTGAACTTACCATCACCACCTCCTCAGGCAGAGAGTTCCATAGTCTCACTGCTCTTACTGTAAAGAATCCTCTTCTATGTTTGTGTACAAACCTTCTTTGTCTCAGACGCAGAGGATGTCCCCTCGTCACGGTCACAGTCCTCGGGATAAATAGATCATGGGAGAGATCTCTGTACTGACCCCTGAATGATTCCAGTTTTCAAGTCTCTTCAAGAAGGGCACTTTGAAGAGAAAGTCCAAGATAGGCTGTAGCTTCTTTGTTTTTAGGATAATAGGGGGTCCTATTATTCAGCCCCCCTCTGATCCTAAAGATACCATATCATGTGACTCCTTTTATATATACATATGGTGTTTGAATGGGCCTGAGCTGCACCTAGGCCATATGATCAATGAACATGATGTCAGTGGCCTATAAAGAGGCCACAGCGCTCACAGAGTACCACAATCTCTTTAAACAGCCGATCGGCGGGGATGTTGGAGCTGTACCCCCACCGATCAGATACTGATGACCTATTCTGAGCATAGGTCGTCAGTATTAAACACTGAGACAGCCCCTTTAATATATCATTTAACCGAACAAAGAAAAAGATGGGAAGATTCACTTGGTGACTGAGTGAGATCCATGACCCATGTTAGTCATGGATCGCATCCATGTTGGCTGACAATGGTCCTCAGATAGCTACTTGCTGCCTTAGATACTGGACACAGGACATGTCTGGAACAAAAGCAGCCAAGTTTACAAGTCAGAATAGTTACTGTACATAAAAATTCACATACAATGAGGTGAGTTTTTTTTAGACGGGGATAAACATGGATGAGGGAGAATGGAGCACAAAATGGAAGATAGTATGCTAATTGAGTATATGGGAAAAACTCTCATAATGGTGCATGCCTTCTAACATAATGGTATATACTGTAGCTAGGCAAATTTCAGAACTGACTGATATGGCGGAGTCCATGGCACTTATATATCAAGCTGGCAGGAGACCTACTGTGACTCTACAGTAACTCCCATGAGTCCGCATGAACCTGGAGCTAGCCCCAGACATAACTTTGATCTATACAAAGATATAACTTGCGCCTATAACTATCTGATGGCAGCATTACCAAATTACTGTATTTGACATGGGATATTATAAGCAGTAGATATTTACTACAGGTGGAACCTCCTGTTTTCCACAGAAACTCTTCATTCAAATGAAAAAAAAAAGAATATATTGTAGTTACTGATAAAGGACAAAAACTTTGCAAACCTTGAAAATGTATATGAAGGTTCTAGCACTGAATTGAGTTCACCTTAGGACAAGTTTATGCATGTCAAGCAGCATATGAAGTTTTATGGATAGGGTCAATATACACTGAACATATATTTTATATATCTGTTGTGTTGATGAGTTATGCCATGAAATTTCCCATAATCTGAAATGATTTGGCTTTCTTTATCAAATGTTTTGGAGTTTTCTGTTGGTCGTGGTGGCTGAAATATGGATATATGTGTCATATTAGCAGAATATTTTCTATATACTGAAGGCCTAAAGTTCATGGTTGAAGTATGTTACTCCCGGGTATAATATATAGTATAATGATCAATGCTAAATGTAATATTGTGACAATATTAGACATACAAATTAAAGGGAGTCTGTCAGCAGTTTTGTCAATGCAAAACTGCTGACAGACATACAGTGGGACAGGAGTAATACATACCTTTATCCCTGCTTTTATTCATTGTATTTCTATGAAAATGAACTTTGAGTCTCCTTGATAATGTTCCTATATGTGCACTGCAAGTGGACTGGGGCAGCCCCCAGGCTCCATGCTTCCATTTCAGTGCAAGAGAACTCCACAGTCCCTCCCCTCTGTTGTGAGTGACAACTATGGCATTCAACCAGGAGACCACTACACTATCCCTGGTCCATTTGTGGTGCACCCACAAGATTCAAAGTTCTCAGCACTACAGTGGTTAAAAGTAGGGACAGAGGTATGTATTTTCTATCCCCTGTTGCTACCTATGTAAGGATTGCTATATCCATATTTCTGAAAAAGTTGTTCTTACTGGTGTTACAAAATTTGAATCTATGACCTGTTGATGGCCAATGGTATACATCCGGGAATGCTATTCTATGGAGAGAAGTGACCACTTTCAAGTGAATGGTGCTGAGCAGGCACAGCAAGATGGCTCTGTAACTGGTAAAAGCCAAAGGGTTATAGCACTTCATGAGGGATCCCAGTTAGCATGGCGCCAATGGTTGGACTTGCACCATTTAAACATTGCAACAAATTCTAGCAAAAAAAAATCAGCCAAATATGATTGCACATTTCCCAGCCTTGGAGTCATCAGCGTGAGCTCATAGAACTCCTCACCCATCCTTTTTTTTGTGGAAGTAATGTGACACAAAAACACAAAATGGCAATAATTTTGGAAAACCGAAATCTCCAATGACTTGACCAGCTCTACCAATGCGATATTCTCTTATCTATGACTAATCAAGAGTTCCTCTTTAAAATTCAAACTAGATTATGCCTTGTGTTGACCCCAACTGACTGGTAAGCTGAGTCCTTGCAGACAGGAACAAATGGTTGGCCCAAAGTCCAAAGATCTCAATGACAATCTGAGTTTTTTTTAATAACTTTGGAATAACTGGAAGGAAAATTACATTCATCAGCCCCTATTGCAGTTGCCTATGAATTATCTATCAATAAACTTTACAATATTTGAGAGTTCAAGCCATAGAACAAAACGAACACAAGATGAGTTGTCTGAGGTTAGGGGGAAAAAAAGGAGTCTGATATTTTTTTTCGTCAAACAGCGCCACTTTTGTCAAGTGGTTGTGTCTAATATTGTTGCTCCATTCAAATGAATGGGACCAAGATACAGTACAATATCAGAATCAACCAATGGACAAAAGTGGCGCTATTTCTGGAAAATAGGTAGATTTGTTTTCTAATCTCTGTCCAGACATTCCAGCACAAATGAGGCTGTCTTTCTGCTTTGTGCTGTATCCCTTGCCTGCATTGTGGTCTATTTATCTGATTTTTATCTGATTCTTTTTTTTTTTTACTACATTACACTGTGTGTTGAGTCCCGCTGTGTTACGTCGGAATGAGATATGCAGGTAACAGAGCCTTTGAATGATACTCTTTTCTTTATATATAAGTAATGAATGTCGTGCTGATTTGTTGATGACGATTTAAAGGTATAAAGCAGGTATTTAGCCCACATTTTTTTAACCATGAAGCATTAAATCATATTAAACTTATACAATTATTGTTCATTGTTTTTTAAATCTGCTTTTCAAAGACAAGCTCCTACTGTGGAGGTGCCTTTCATGAAAGCCATGATATAGGTCCATCCTAGAACAAAGCCTGAGGACAGAGCACGCTTTCTGCCAACTTGTTTTATTCATATACGTTGGTAAAGCAAGTGAAAGTATTAACAGACTATGTAATGAGCTGCGGGGGGGGGGGGGGGCTCATCTATTCTGATTTTAATAACTTGACATTTAATTTTGTTTTACATTTTGTTTTACATTTTAAAATTTAAAATGATGATAAGCATTGATATAATACTGTACCATTATTAATTTAAAGTGAACTATTCACCATTTACAGTTCTCAAAGTATTGGTTCCTGGTTTGATTGGTCAAAGGACATCACCGGGTCCCATCAGGATGAGAGGTGCCATAATTACTATAAATCTAAACAAAACCTAAATAAAACATGTATGGAATTTGCTTTAGGGCCCTAAGTGAGTAGGGCCCCAGTTCTGGTTGCTTCTATGCTTTTTTGTTACTTGGTAGGACCCCTCTTCTTAGATAAACTGGATGGGAAGGGGTGGGGAGTTGGTCCAAAAGTCATAGAAAGGGGGTGAAAGAGGAAAAGAACACAACTTACCTGTCTGTAAGGGAGGACAACACCCAGCATCATAATGGAGCCCCATTTCGATCCTTGCTATTGAGCCCCATTGACACCACGCTTTTGAACATCATCCGAAATGAATGTTTGGGTGCTAGTTAGGGTGCACAAATGGCATCCACCAAAGCAGAATATTATAATCATCTTACTGAAAGTCTATATTGGAAGTATCAGTAGTAAAATCAGAGCAACTGGACTTGTATTTACTTTTGAAGATGTTTCGCTAGTTACTCTATTGGGTTTCCCAGTTAGAATGACTGTACAAGGAATCTCCACGAATAATCATTCTAATTCAGAAATCCAGTTAGATAACTACCAAAACGTCTTCTAGAGAAAATCTTGTCTTGAAATGTGAATTGAATGCTTCTCTTTCCTCCAGGCTTTACCCTACAGCTCTGCTAGTTCAAGTTAACTGCTGTGTATAAGCTGCTTTGCCTTGGGGTCCATTTAGACAAGCAGATTTCTGTCCGTTAATAAGCACTGGTGAATGGTACAGTCTGCCAAATTGCACTTACTAAGTGTTGTCTACAAGTGGCAATCATCGTGACTATGGGGATAAACGATCATTCATGGGTCGTTCATTCCCCATGCGGTTTACATATTTTGGCAGCACATTTCCCGATTACACGGGGGATGTTTTGCAGTCGTTTGTGCAGATTGTTGCTTTAGTAAAACTTTATCATATGTAAAGAACATAGAGCACATTCTCCACAATTTTCCTAAAAAACAATGTTCATTTGCAGATGATGGCGGGCCCACGGTGAACACAGTGTTGTTTAGTGACTTGAAATGTGCATTAACAGAGGGTCCTGGGAACACTTTCTGCTAATTTACAGCAACTTTATTCTCCAAATCCTCATAAAAAATTCAAAGCCGGATCAGGCATTGTAATATACGTATGATTCCTGTAATGAAAAAGCACTGGCATTGTTCTGTGTGGGCCTTACAAATGAACCCATTATAATTCATCCAAAAGAATGGTGACGGAAGGTTGGCTGTGACTTTACTCCGTGCCCATTCTGAGCTGTTGGTCTCCCACTAATTATACAAATGCATGCAGAGATGCTTCTTTAGGATTAATCCTTAATTTGTCTTTGAATTTAAATATTCTGTTAGTGCATACTGACAATGTAATTATCCTTTTCAGCCTTTTTGTTATTTTTACTGTTCAGAGCTCTCAGACTATCATTCTATAAAGAAAGAGCTCATGGACATGTTGAAGTGAGCATCTATCTCTAATCAAATGTCAACCACCTTGTATATGCTTTAAAAAAAACAACCTGAAGCTACTGTATGTTATACCTGCTATGTACCTTGGTTAGACAACTACTGGATAGAGGTTTTATAATATTATGTGAGTCATCCACCAGAGTACCAAAGCATCCTTCTGGTGGATCCAGGGTCTGACACGCTAATGGGCTTCAAAGGTCCTGCAGAAGACAACCTCATTTATAGGTGACTTTAAAGCCAATCATTTAAAGCGACTAGCTTAAGAAAGAAAGTTGACATTAACTGGGGAACAAACGAAACACTTGGTGCCCTGATTTTCATCTTATGAGCTCCAGATCCATCATTATCTAGGCTTCTCTTCTGCCATCCAAGATGGCTGCACCGCCTTTCAAGCACTCTACATTTGGTAGTCCAAGACACTGTCTGCTGTCCTCAGATTGGCCAACATGATTCACATGAGCAGTGCTGCCCAATCCAAGATCAGGCCTGGACTATCAGTGCCTTGGACTACAGATGCACAGTATGTATTCGTTAGTCTGAGAAGTGGTGTGGACTCTTGGATCAGAGAAGAGGAGCTCAGGAATCACTGCATCTGCAGAAGAAGAAAATAAAAAGGAGGTCACCCTGTAAATGCAGCAGGCAACCCCCAGTAGTGGTACCGAAGTAGTAGTAGTTCATATTGGCTATCATTCCTGCCTGGTGGTAGTTGGGATGCCCTTGATGGTGAATGTTTGGAAGAATGCAAAGCAGGACGGCAAATAGAGTGAGGGCTGGTGAATGGTGGAGACAGTGAACATGACCAATGTAGTTGCAATAAATAAAGTCTCAATGTGCTGCACAGATAGTAGGAGTAGTAGTTCACACTGTTCTCCCAGTAATTGTTTCTTCTTTCATTCTTTAACTCATATTGCTCAGCAGGGGCAGCAAAGAGACCATCAAGGCTCCTCCCATGGAATATAATAATATAATACCTTTGCTCTCTCCTGCATCACGATGGGAGCAACAATCACAGAAATAATGGACGCTTCACAAAGCCTATTTTTGTATTGGCCTTTCTACGTAATCTAGGAGTGTTTACCAGATGATTGCAGCTCATATTAATTGTGATTGGACTTGCTCCTTAAAAATTGAGTTATAGAGGCACAAAACAGGCCTGTCTCATTTCAATTCCGCCCTTGTTTTCCAAGCATTGTTTAGCAGTGGTATTTGGTCTAACAGCATGTCAATATACCAGGCATACTGTGCTCTCAACCCTGATGAAAAGGCCGCTCTGTATTAGCCTACAATTATTCGTTCTGATTATGCCGTTCTGGAGTCACATTGGGGGCAGCAGTCTGGTGAACTGTCATTTGCAGACAAACAGATTGGAGCTCAGTAACATAAGGAGAGAGGAGAGATGGGTGAGAGAATTTATTTCCAGCAAACACTGATTTGTATTCAGACGCGCTGTGAAAAATGAGACTGATATGTGAGACAATTAAACGAAGCGGAGAGAAATCTGCAAGGTTGCAGGATTTTGCAGACCCTGCGATTTAGGCGCTGACATTTATCATCGGACAGGGGTTAGGAAGGTTGGACGCGTGTGTACTCTCCAGTTAAAGGATATGGCCTGGCAGAAAAGTGGACAAATATGTTTGTTGCATAGTAAAGCTGTTATTTTTTTGCTGTGTGCAAAATGCAGGGAATCCTGTGAAGAGTCCTTTCGGACTGCAGCCAGATGACTACTTTGGCACACGGCTCTATGCAACAGCCGTCTGTAAGTAGCAGCTCGTAGAAATTAATGGCTTAGCATTATTAAAGTGGCATGTAGTGAACCAATGTGCAAAATACCATAGCTTGGCCAACCAAAATTAACCATTGGGTGTCAGGGTAGCTGTAGCTGCTAAAGTTGTCATGATCAACTCCAAGCTAAAGGATACCCTTCAAGGGATTGTCCAGTCTGGAAAACATTTCTGAAAGGGCTCAGGCTGAGTTAAAAATATTAAAGAAGGTATACTCACCTCACGAGTCCTCCACCACTCAGAATCTGAAGCTTACCGGGTCCTAGCAGGTCTTTAGTTCATGGTCTTGTTGCGACACAAGCAGGAAATACAAGAAAACACCCTATCAGCACTGGAACGGGAGTGGTGGGGTTTAGTTAGGTGAATATCTCTTTTTTAATTTTTTTAATTTTTTTTTTCACCTATCCTTAGCTCTTTCAAGCAAACTTATCCTTACTGGACAAACTGTTTTAATTTACAACAGTGTTTAGATGGTTCCAAAACTACTGTATTTATCCATATTAATCCCTATCCCCTCTTATAGATATAATTTGGATGCAAAATCCCCTCACTAGCCATGTTCCATCTATTATACTAATGTCCTTTATATTTGGGTAAGAGCCCTTCTTGAACACCATGCCCTGAGTGCAACTGTTATCTCCTCCACCGTCTACAGCTTCAACATTGTCCTTCTACAATTATCTACTACCTGCAATTACCACACTTTCCATTGGGATAATGATATTTTGTTTACCTTTGGTTTCTATCAAGAGGAGGAAGGGGGGACTAAAAGCCCTGTTAGCCCGACCGATATTTGGATCAATTATCGGGAGCAAGCATTTATAGGAAAGCTCCTTCATAATAATTGGCTTGTATAATACAGTACAGTGGATGAATGAGCAAATGCTTGTTTGTTGGCTGACTGGTATGTTTCATCAGGATGACAGATATAAGATTATTGGCAGCACATCCCTCTGTGTATTCAGGTATGTACGACCTATAAACAACAGCACCAAAGGGGAAGAACGACTGTGGTAGCAATCATTCCTCCTACACTGACTTCGCTTTTGACCTGTGTAATAGGCAGGTGCAAACAAGCGCCAATAGAGGTGTTTATTGCCTATCGGCGCTAGTCCTACCCAAATATTGGTCAGTCTTATAGGGTCATTAAGGAACTGATCTCTTTTCATTTTTAGAAGTCCACTGCTTTACGAAAATATATTTTAAAATGAAAACATAAGCAATCCTACAACCTACATACCATTGGAAAAAGTAGCCAAAAAGATATCTGAAGGAGCCCATAAACACAGAAGTTCATATCCATGTAATCTGGGTGCTGCCACATTTGATCATACACAGACTTTTTGGGAAATGTTATTGATCAGGTCCATTTTAGTAATGGTAGGATATAAAAAGTTTTAGTTATTTTATTTTTACTTTTAGTACTTGTCAACTTAAATGGTCCAGATAAAGTACTCAATGGTCTCGCCAGGAATTCTAAATGGAGATTTTGTACTTAAAGAGGGCAAAATAAGACAATTAACTCAAATTAACAGTTAGATTTCTGCAAATGAACGTATGTAGTTTTGGAATCAATAGGAGACCGAGATCCATAGTCCTTATAGATCCAGACTACCGTGCAGTTACTGTGTTTCAGCAAAATCAATTTACTTGCTAAAGCATTCCCGATTTTGTAAGGAAATAAGTAAACAAGTATACATGGATAATAATAATAACACTAAAAATGATAATGACCGTAAAAATTCAAAATGTTAAAATTCAAATTCTAAAATTTCAATTAGAATATTCTTTACTGAAAAACCAATTATCATAATTTTGGTATTATCAAATGCTAGATTTAAGTTATGTCCTATACTGTGTGAAGTCATTGTAACAGTTGGGTGCCTTTGTGCTGTTTTTGGACTACAGCCCAGGAGCTTCTTGCTGTGTGCACCATATAGTGGTCAAGCTACCCAAAAGCTCTTTTCACTGAAAATCTCAAACACATTACTTTTGATGACACATTAATGTTTATATCAATGCTATATTGCCACATATGATGCATATGTATCCAACAACCTATTTGTCTGGATTAACCTGGGCTGTGGAAGCTCTTGGGTTACAATGCAGTTGGCTCATCTCACACATTGCTGGCGTATTGCTAGGATATGCTATCAAGGTCAGAAAGGTGCAGGTGCCACCTCTGAAACCTCTCCTCTACAGAACAGGGCCCCCAAAGTGAAGGAGAGCACATCGCACATGTGCGGCATGCTTTCCATTCATTGCTACGGGAGTTCTAAAAAAGTTGAGTGAGCATTTCAGGAGTTCGGGAGTCCTGTAGTGGTAAATGGAGAGCGCACCATGCAATCTTTGCCACATCTTTCTTCAAAGTTATGGGACTGCCAGAAATAGCCCAGACTGTGTAAATCAAGACCAAAGAGCATTTCAGGAAATGAAAGATAAAGGTATGAACATGCAACAAATAGAAAACGGCTTCAGAATTGCTTGGATATCACTGTAAATACATATGAATCACTTGAGAGGAAATGGAAGCTAGTTTTTACCAGACACTGCCATCCCTCAACACTTAGTGCCAGGGCAAGAAGCAAACTTGCTTGCAACGTGAGGATTGATCTACCGTAGAGGTCATTAGTAATCCAGATGAATCTGTTGACTTTTGAGGGGGTTGTATACTTTTGCACGCCACTCTGTACCTCTGATATTGATATTTCTGAGGTCACACAATGTTTTAAAAACTTTTACTTTTAATATATTTAATTACTCGGGTCTGCAAAACTGCAGAGGAGCTCAGCCAGCAAATGCATCTGCATACATTATTTCTTAAGCTTTTTGAAACATGAAAATCCCCAAGTACAGGTAGGGAAGTGAAATATCAATTCTGTATGCAGAAATGGTATTTAATTATCAGCACAGGAGTCCCTTAACATTATTACAGATTAGCCCTCAAGGATGTATATGGAAATGTAAGGTATTCAGTTACAGCATAAATCTTACAACACTGCTCTAAAAATCCACCATGGGGTTTCGAAGGATTTTCAACAACCCGTCCTACGTATTAATGTTGTACATTTAGACCGTACACGGGGAACTCAGAACTGATATGTTGCAAAATCAAACACTTGAATTGCTGGGTACAGCGCACATTGCACGTTTCAATATTGATCTGAATTCTAATTTATATGGCTGCAGTGTAACTTTTATAGGGAAGGGAAAAAAAAGAACACAAAAAGGTCCCAAGCAAAATGGATTGTCATTTATCACAATGATCTGATCCCGGAGGTTGCTTGCTTTTGTAATGGTCGGAAAATTATATAGCGCGTTGGTTATCTATTTCTTTCTTCTTTATGAAAAAAAACAAAACACTAAAATCATTTTTCTGACATTTAACAGGAAATAAATGCAAAAATGATTTGTATTGTTATGTATATGTAACGTAAGTGGAGGGAACGATTTTAGAAACTAGAATAAAAAGACAGTGTTAAATCAATGTTTGCTGGACAGGAGAGAATGCTGAACCCAAGGAGCATGCTAGTACAGTAGGTAGAGTTTGAGTGGATGGAGTTAGAATACTAACTAAAATTTGGGGCACTCCAAAATTTTTATCAGGCTCCTACACTGGAGGTATAGAACCAAGAAACAATGGTGCACTAGTCCAGAAAAGTTCACAATTGGCTATTGTGGACAAACATTTGCAACCTTTCCCCCCGTGGTCCTAGCAGGCGTAGAATTAGGCTTCTGGTGCATTGACCTCCTGCAATTCAACAAAATTATTAAGAGGTGTGCATCTTATACATGTTACACTGGCATCCTGTACTTGCCCTGATTTCTCCTGTGGGCACGGTTGCTGTATTCCTCACCCTGTTACTCCCTCCTGCTTCTATGGCCACCGATATATTCTGCAGGCTGCAGCCTGAACATCATCCTCCTTGACTTCCTGTGCTGACTCTCTTAGGGCACGCACACTCTGAAGCTTGACCTCTTTAATGGTCAGTGCACGTGTCAAAATTCTTTCCCAGTCAATGGCTGGTCATCCCTGTGTACTTAAAGCACTCTCCCTAGTGGGAGGGTGCTTGACCATTAGGTTTTCTAGTCTCTAGTAACCAGCAAAAGTGTGATTCTCTGTCTGACTACCCATGTACCAAACACCAACTCTGACTTCTAGCTGCCTGCCCTGACATTAGCCTGTTCTTGGATCATAATACTGCCATCTGCCCTAACTTTAGACTTGTTCTTCGAATACACCAGTATGCTACCTCCCCTGAACTCAACCTGTCTCCTGACTGCGTATATTGATTGATGCTTCTGTGCCTTGCACTGGTGTCTCTGATCCCTGTGAGTCAGTTGCCAACTATGCCAGGACTACTCCAGGAGGTAGCAGCCTGGCTGGCTCCTTGCAGTAAAGTCCAGATCCCTATATGGGAGTTAAATTGAAATTGTAAATAGTTACATTGTAATCACCACCAATGAATTTGAACAAAGTTTCAGATGGTGGTGCTTAAATAGTTATGGGTCTATTATTTCCCAAACTCCATTCTGCAACTATTCAGCCTGAAGAAGGGTATACTACCATCTAAAACATTGGTCAAATTGAGTAGTGGTTAATTACAATAAACCTTAATTGCAACAAAAACCTTGGGAGTGCTGTCTCTACTTTGGATTTATGTATGGAAATTGGCCAGTGCCTGGAAAATCCAATCATTGCACAATCCTTATGGGGACTGTAAATGCCAAGGGTACATGCATAAAACAGTACTAGAGGAAAGATGCATCACAAGAGAAGTTTTGAAGATTTTTCAGGGGAACCATTAAAAAAGGAATGAAAAAACAAAACAAAGGTTTGATTTGAAGGAAAACTATATTTTGGAGAGCATCTATATATAATTTATGGACAATATGTGAGGAAGTTTGCACATTGTCATGGTACTATGAGATAGTTCAAAAATTTAGAATTTCATCTAAGGGGATTATATGGGTTGTCTTGCCAGGTCATCCCTTTTCCATATATACTGTTATAGCATATGGACGTCATGTAAGCGGGATTTCCCTATATTAGCAGTAAACAAAGAGAAACTTTCTGTCTGGGGGTCTCATCCCATACTTATATTATACAGTTGACAATCTATTGCTTGCCAGGCCATCTTCAATTGAGACAACCTCTTTAAATCTTGGAATCTTAAATATAGTGCTTAAAATAAGGATATTTGTTTAGATCAATGGTCCACAATCTGTGGCTCTTCAGCTATGGCAAGACTACATCTCCCAGCAGGCTTTGACAGTCTCCAGAATGATGGACATTGACAATTCACCACAACTGGAGAGCCACAGGTTTCAGAACACTGGTTTAGATTGAAAATGACAGGTATAGTCAACAAGATCATGATTAATAAGTGAGGAAGTCGACACATCCATGATGGTGATGACACTGCAAATTAGGAGGAAAAAACATCCACGAAAGAAGACGAATAAATGATAGATGAATACTGATTACTTGGTTTATAGCCGTAATCTTATAGTTGTTGACATCAGCAGTTAAAATGACAGCAGTTTACAATAGTAGCAGCCTGCTATTTGAGATCTCCTTCCGGGGGCTATAGAATTAAGGCCAATCGATCGATAGCAAGAACCTCACCTCGTCTAAAACATTCACATTGTTGCAAACCAAAGTGTGAAGTTTCCTCTGGTATAAGACTTTTACTATGATGGTTAGACAAATCTTAATTGACCTTGAGCATAATAAAATCATCGACTACATGGTACCTGTCACTGCTTGTAATATCACCGTGGAAGTAGCAATGTCTGACATGCGAATACTTCTAAAAAGACTGTGTTCACTTGCTAAAATGTCTAGAAATTCCTAGAATGCCGAGGCTGTTCTTGAAGTGTATATTAGGATTTACATAATTTTATGTGTTAAGATTTTTTTTTTACTATACCACACTTATTGTACAAGCTATTGTATCACTGTATATAGCAGGGCTGAGCATGTCTGTGAAAGTGGTCAACAATCTATGTATTACTGCATCCTAAAGTTCTCCCAATGACATATATATAGGAAAAAAGGAGGCACCCTCAGTCCTTTGCTTGACCAAGGGATAAGTATCTTGGGTCCATACAGACCAGTGGTAAGAGGCCTTTAGCTCCTTTGTGGTGGATTCACATGTAGGTTTTTGCTGACGTATTTTTGCATTTTTAGTGGCACTTTTTGCAGCTACATATTTGGTGCATTTTTTGGGTTAAGAGCACCATCTCCAGATGTTAGCTAAAGTCTATGAGAAATATGAAATGTAGGACACACAAACAATTTGCTACTGTCACTTTTGTTCATTGGGTGGTGTTTATTGCCTTTCTGGCTTCTTTTAAAAAAACACAGCATGTTTTAGTCCTTGGCGTTTTTTTGGGAGGGAGTCGATGGGGGTGTCTTTATATTACCTTCTCTACAGGAGAAAATGCAATGACAAAGCAGCAAATACACGGATTGCAAAAAAAAAAAGTCAGAAAAAACACCACAAAAAGTGATACAAAATTCAGGTGGTCAAAAGAAGAAAACACGTGTTATTTTAGCATTCTACACCCATCCCCAAAAAATGCCTGGCTATGATATTACACCAGTCTGTTTAGTATGAAGGGAATTGTGCAGGTGCCAGATGGCTGTTTGGCAGGTAAGAGCTCACACGTGACGATGAGATCTTGTTTGGACTCATTTGCCTGGTTTGAATGAGCCACTTACAGCAGTACCACCACCTTCTATCAGCAATGGGACCTGGAGGTATTCCTGATATTTCAAGCTGCATTGTCCCATTGGACATAATCACATAAATTCATTAAATTCCAAGTGATCTAAGCACGCAAACGGTTAAACTTTTGATGCACAAGGTAAGAAGGAAGGACATTTAATTTAACACAATCCCGCTGGAATAGTGATGGTGGAGTCCGGAGGAGATGCATATATTATGCATACTGCTTAAGCCTCTACAAGACAGTAGGGAAAAAAAAAGACAACCAACTCGCCGTTTAATTTGCGTTGCTGTAACTTATGTACTATTTAATGACTGATGCAACAGATTCCCATTTATTATTAACACATAAAAAAATGCAAACAGATTGATTATTTTGAATCCACTTTATTAAATAGTCTGCTTGTCTTCATAAAATGCCGTCCTCGCCTTCATTAAACATCTTTAAAGATTTATGCTTTTGTACCCCCGCTAGCGCCACCAGAGTGCTTTACAGTTTTTGACGCGAACAAGGATTATTATTAAAAGGGAGGGATAGATCTATATTTATCATGAGCGTTGGGGACAGGAATGTTCATGGGCTTTGAAGTTTCACAGGACACCCAATGGTGTGATAAATGATAGTGAAGTGGAGGGCTGAAGGCGATGAGAGTTTTGTTAAGTGAGATGAGTATTAGGGTTATCTCAAACACATAAATTCTGGAGCAGAGACATAGCTAGGCTTTCCTTTACCTTGGGCAATGGTACAGTTTTATGCCCCCGTCAGCTATGTCCTTGTTATAAAGGAACTTTTTAAAAAAGATTTATCTGTTTACCCTTAGGATAGGTCATCAATATCAAATTAGCAGGGTTTGGTACCCCACTGATGAAATGATCAAGCAGATCGGTGAGCTTTGCCTTCTCTTCATTCTTTACCATCTGGCATTGACATTGCATATGACAGGTGGTGTGGGAATCCTGTGAGTTGGATCCCCATTAATACGATATAAGGGTCAATCAAAGTCTAGCCAATATGGTCCATCCCTTCTCAGCCCATAGCCCAGAGGAGTCATTTGAGGCTCCTAGGCCCCAGTGGAAAATCTTTAACTGGACTGCTAACAATCATGTTTAATTTGCAGGATCCTGACTGTGACTATAAACTCTGCAACTCCTATTGTAACACGTCTACCCTGGACTAATTAGGATTTTTTTTACTATAATAGATTTATATAATGTCTATGAGCTCCTCAGCTTATAAGTCTGAATATTTTTCCACTGGTGTGAAGTTTGCCTTGGAATCTTGGAAGTAGATGGATCTTCTACCCGTTCAGTTTCACTCTGGTTGTGTGTGTGTGGGGGGGGGTTTGCCATTGATGAATTTAGTTCGTCTTTAAACATTTGTCTTGAGATGTTACCACTTTTTATGCCACCACTTTCCTGGAGTAAAATGTCACACTTATTTAATGTGGCTTAAATCCGTCTAACCACGTTCACTACCTCAAACTGGAGTATTTGCTCAGATAAGCTGAAATTGTAGAAATGCCCCACTTTGTGACTTTTTAAAACCATAATTTTGGAGTGCAGGGCTTGGTAAATCCCCCCATATATTCAGACAATAAATAAAGTGCAAATACACAATTGCAATACCAAAGGTAATGTATCAAAAGTGAATAATATTAAATAAATGAAGGAATGAGGAAATAAATGAATGCTAAGTGTTTCCAAGTGTTTTTTTTACTGATGACCTATCCACTGGATAGATGATCAGTGTCTTATTGGTAGGGTAACTTACCTCAACTGCAGTAGTGCTGCGGTCTTCAGGGCTGACAAGGGGCCCGGGAGCAGTGTCTCAAACACACTTACTGTATGTACATAATTTCACATTTTCAGGCCAGGCTGGGCCCCCTTCCTTCACATTAGGTGCGGTTACATAGGTGCCCGCTCGCCATGCCAATCCACCCTCCATCACATTCATTAAAACAGGGCCCACTCTGCGCGCCCTATACATGATAATGAGCTGAGCTGCCTCTTCTGCCTTCCTGAATAGCACGCTGCCAGCCAGAGAACAAGCCAGCAGTGTGCTATGCAAATTAATCTCTTCAGTCTTCAGGCAGCTAAGGGGCAGCCCGTCCACCAAGTGAAGTCCTCTTTAAGGGGCGTGGCGAGCAGGAGAAGCAGGCCAAAAGAGCATCAGAAGCAGGGCGGAGGGAGGCACAGCAGTCCTGCACAGCACTCATTTTTTCAGATATGTGCCTGGTCCCCCCTGGTCCCCCCTTGCCTTGTCTGCTGCTGCACTAGTACACAGTGGTTCTGGGGCCTTTCCGGGCATGAAGAAGGATGAGGGCAGGGCAGAGTGCAAGTGGTTCACCCTTTCCTCCTCTCCTCTCCCAGTCTGTGACAGGAGGAAAGGCTAGGTACAGCAGCAGGCAAAGTTCTGAGTGTGTAGCCAGGGCAAGCTGCAGTTGCCACAGGCTGCCATCCCAGTCCCACCAGCCTCCTATATAATAAAAGACATGCATCTGCTTCTGTTATAGTACAGGAGGTTGGCAGAGGCTGGGATGGCCACCTGGCAGCTGCATGCTAAAGCCTTCAGCATGCAGCTGCCAGGTAGCCAGATCACAACCTATGCCTACTCCTTCCTCTGCCAGCTTCCTGTACTATAGCATGCAGTACATGGCAGCCACCCCTCTCTGGGCTGGCATCGGGTGGGTGCATATGTTTGCCATAATAAGCACTAGTACATGGCGGAGCACCAGAGGCATAGAGGGGAGGCTGATGAAGGAGTGGGCAGAGTTTGGAATGAAAATCCCAATCACCCACTTTCCCAATAAAGATAAACATAAAAAAGCATTGCCATGTCCAAAAGTGTCTTCACTATTAAAAAATAAAAATAATTTTCATGCACGGTGTACACCGTGACTGAAAACAATCAAAACACGATTCAACTTTTTTTTTTTGTTACCGTGTCCCCCCAAAAAATTGAATATTAGTGATCAAAAATTGTATCATCGACCAGAAAAAAAAATCTTCAGCTCTTTAGGCAGAAATATTAAAAAAACTTTTAGTTGTCAGAAAATGGCAATACAAAGACATTTTTTTTTTCAAAATGTTTTATTTTAAGTAAGTGAGGGCGGGCCCTGTAAAAAAAAATTGCTGTGGGGCCCAGTCAGTTCTAACTACGCCCCTGCTTCTCTCTGCTATTCAAACACAGTGCCATGCACTTTACATACACTGTATAGCAGCTATGCTTGGTATTACAGCTCAGCCCCATTCATTTTAATGAGGTGCGCCCAGACCATGTGACCATGTGGCCTTCTCAAACAGCTGATTGGCGGGTGTCAGATCCCCAAAAATCAGATCCAGAGAATAGGTTGGTAAGTCTCTTTGTTCGATCCACAGTATATACACAGTGGAAAGTGGAGTTTTAAACATATAGCCGGCCAATGACTTGTGTCATAAGCCTTCAGATGCCATGGGCAATTGTAACCACAGAATCTGAGTGGTCTTTTCCTGAGATGGCTGTGCTCCTGGGGACTGAACGGCTCCCCAACTCCAAGTTCCAGGGAGCCATTCATTTGTTATGACAACCGCGGGACTGAAGGCTTCAAGGCCAGCCATAGCAAAGTGAATCTACTATAGGCTGTTAAATGATTGCAGTCTATGGGAGAAGTGATCAGATGATAGCATGTTTAAGTCCCTAGGCATCCAGTGCCAGCCTGCCAATGTAGACTGTGCACAGCAAATGGTCAGAGTGGTATTGCGTGTCTGAATGCCTCTCTTCATGCTTCAAAAATTCACATTATTTACCATTAAAAGGTCAGCAATACCCAGGGATTGCTTATTTTTAGATGCAAATTAATTATTTCACTCAATGACACAAATAGTGTGTTGGAAAACAACAGTAAACAACTCCTGTTATTCTGCTAGCTTACCAATTCAGTTTATTCAGCCTTTTCACAGACTATACAGCGCTGACCTGGTTTTGTACATTTAGACAGAATTATGTAGTGGCAGAGTATGCAATCAAAATCTAATAGACTTAGTTATTGCAAAGTGCAAATAAAAACAGGTTGGAGTTTCAGGGAGCTCCACACTAATTAATGCACAATATCTACTAACCACTAATAGAATAGCTATATATATATATATAGTTTTTTTTTCTTTTTTTTTTTTCCTCCACAGTTGAAATGGTTGTCTAAGATAATAGAAGGCTCCCCTTTTAGGAACTTAAAGTGCACCGTATGTAATCTTTCAACAAACTTTTCATTAATTAACCCCTTGAGGACAGAGCCCATTTTGGCCTTAATGTCTGGGCCAAATTTTTGAATTCTGACATGTGTCACTTTATGTGGTAATAACTTTGGAACGCTTTTACTTATCCAGGCCATTCTGAGATTGTTTTCTCGTGACACATTGTACTTCATGACAGTCATAAATTTGAGTCAATATATTTCACCCTTATTTATGAAAAAATCCCAAATTTACCAAAAATTCGGAAAAATTTCCAAATTTCCAAATTTCAATTTCTCTACTTTCAAAATACACCGTAATACCTCCAAAAATACTTATTATTTTACATTCCCCATATGTCTACTTTATGTTGGCATCATTTTGTAAACGTCATTTTACTTTTTTAGGACGTTAGGAGGCTTAAAAGTTTAAAAGCCATTTTTCAAATTTTCACAAAATTTTCCAAAACCATTTTTTTTTAGCACCAATGCAGATATAAAGTGATTTTGAGGGGCTTACATAATGAAACCCACCATAAATGACCCCATTTTAGAAACTACACCCCTCAAATTATAAAAAACTGCTGTTACAAACTTTGTTAACCCTTGAGGTGTTCCACAAGAATTAATGGAAAATGGAGGTGAAATTTCAAAATTTCACTTTTTTCGTAGATTATTCATGTTAATATTTTTTTCTTGCAACATAGCAAGGGTTAACAGCAAACTAAACCTCAATTTACATTGCTCTGATTCTGCAGTTTACAGAAATACCCCATATGTGGTGGTAAACGTCTCTATGGGTTTGTGGCAGTGGTCAGAAGGAAAGGAGCGCCATACGGATTTTGGAGGCAAAATTTGCTAGAATAGTTTTTAGGCACCATTTTGTAATTGAGAGACCCTGACGCACCCCTACAGTGGAAACCCTCATAAAGTGACCCCATTTTTGAAACTACACCCTACAAAGAATATATTAAGGGGGGTACTGGCCACTTTGACCCCCTAAGCATTTTACGGAATTTGGAAACACTTGGCCGTGAAAATGAAAAATTTTTTTCTTCCAATAAAATGTTGCTTTAGCCCCAATTTTTTTTATTTGCATAAGGGGTAACAGGAGAAAAGCCCCCCCATAATTTGTTACCCATTTTCTCCTGAATACGGCAACACCCCATATGTGGTGGTAAACTGCTGTGGGGGTACATGGCAGGACTCAGAACAGAAGGAGCGCCATATGGATTTTACAACACAGATTTTGATGGAGTGGTTTGCGGGAGCCATTGATTTTTATTTTTTTGAGCTATTGTCTTATGTGGGGGCTCATTTTTTGCAGGATGAGGTGAGGTTTTCATTGGTACCATTTTGGGGTAAATACGCCTTTTTGATCGCCTGCTATTACACTTTTTGTGAGGGAAGAGGGAAAAAAATGGCTATTTTGGCATAGTTTTTTTAAAAAATTTTTTACAGCATTCGCCTGGGGGGCCATCTCATGTAATATTTTTATAGAGCAGGTTGTTACGGACGCAGCGATACCCAATATGTCCAACTTTTTTATTGTTGGAAAGTTTTACACATTAGATGCATTTTTGAACAGAATAAAATATTTTTTTTGTGTTGCCATTTTCAGAGAGCCATATTTTTTTCAGTTTTCGGGCGATTGTCTCAGGTAGGGTACAGTTTTTGCGGGACAAGATGACGGTTGAATTGATACCATTTTGGGGTAAATATGCCTTTTTGATCGCCTGCTATTACACTTTTTGTGAGGGAAGAGGGAAAAAAATGGCTATTTTGGCATAGTTTTTTTAAAAAAATTTTTACAGCATTCGCCTGGGGGGCCATCTCATGTAATATTTTTATAGAGCAGGTTGTTACGGACGCAGCGATACCCAATATGTCCAACTTTTTTATTGTTGGAAAGTTTTACACATTAGATGCATTTTTGAACAGAATAAAATATTTTTTTTGTGTTGCCATTTTCAGAGAGCCATATTTTTTTCAGTTTTCGGGCGATTGTCTCAGGTAGGGTACAGTTTTTGCGGGACAAGATGACGGTTGAATTGATACCATTTTGGGGTAAATATGCCTTTTTGATCGCCTGCTATTACACTTTTTGTGAGGGAAGAGGGAAAAAAATGGCTATTTTGGCATAGTTTTTAAAAAGATTTTTTTACAGCATTCGCCTGGGGGCCATCTCATGTAATATTTTTATAGAGCAGGTTGTTACGGACGCAGCGATACCCAATATGTCCAACTTTTTTATTGTTGGAAAGTTTTACACCTTAGATGCATTTTTGAACAGAATAAAATATTTTTTTTGTGTTGCCATTTTCAGAGAGCCATATTTTTTTCAGTTTTCAGGCGATTGTCTCAGGTAGGGTACAGTTTTTGCGGGACAAGATGACGGTTGAATTGATACCATTTTGGGGGTAATTACGCCTTTTTGATCGCCTGCTATTACACTTTTTGTGAGGGAAGAGAGGAAAAAATGGCTATTTTGGCATAGTTTTTTTAAAAATTTTTTTACAGCATTCGCCTGGGGGGCCATCTCATGTAATATTTTTATAGAGCAGGTTGTTACGGATGTGGCGATACCTAACATGTTCATGTATTGTGTGTTTTTTTTATTTTTAATCAATTTTTTTAACTTTTTTTTTAACTTTTTTTTTAAAACTTTTTTTTTTCCACTTTCTGGACTCAGATCCACTTGGTTCTTCAAGAACCAGTGGGTCTGGTATTTTACAATACACTGCAGTACACTGTATAGTGTACTGCAGTGTATTTTCTTATAGCCTGTTCAAGCTCCTGCCTTTAGCAGGAGCTTGAACAGGCTTTCATGGCAAGCCAGACGAAAGCGTCTGGTTGCCATGGTAACCATCGGGACGCTGCCACAGCAGAGCAGCGTCCCGATGGAAGGGAGAGGGAGCTTCCTCCCTCTCATCTGCCCACACCATCGGCGCTGCCAGCGCACCGCAGCGCCGATGGGAGAGGGAGGGAGCGCTCCCTCCCTGTTAACCCCTTCCATACAGCGGTCCCTACGGACCGCGGCATGGAAGGGGTTAAACTGCTGACATCGGTGCCAGCACCGATGTCAGCAGTTTCAAGCAGAGTATCAGCTGTATGCTGATACTCTGCTTGAATAACTCTCGGCCATTCAGAAAAATTATTGCGGGCGGCACTCGCGGCAGCCGCCCGCACATTGGAAGTCTCCCCCCCGCCGCCCATCTGCCCACCCATCTGCCCACAGCCAATCAGGGGGGCGGGGGGGACACCCTGACCCCCCCCTAACCCCTGACACTCGGCGGGGATTCGCTAGAATAGCGCTATCCCCGCCGAGTACACGGAGCCTGCTGTGAATGGCTGGTCTGAATAGACCAGCCATTCACAGCGATCGCCATTATGGGGGGTGCACGGCACCCCCCGAGGCCTTCACTATGGATGGCTGGCTGTGTCTAACAGCCGCCATCAAAGCATGTTAACCCCGCTGCACTGAGCAGCGGGGGTTAACATGCATGACGTACCGGTACGCCCTGTTGCGCTAAGTACCTAGCGCCCATGACGTACCGGTACGTCCATTGTCGCCAAGGGGTTAATAATACAGGGTGAATAACAGTACTTCTGGCCACTATATGACCTATATCCATCATTGTTAGTGTGTTTTCTCATCTATGTACAATATAATACACATAAAGTAGAAAAAAATCTGCTTCCTATTTTTCTAGCACTCACTCAGAAATAGCCCCAGGATCATGGAGTAGATTACAGAAAAGTACTGAGCTCTACTGATGTGAATAAAGCACTTGGACTGCGAAAGAAACTGTCTATTTAGCTGCCAGCCTTTGTGGTGTCTCTTCTGCTTACTCACCCTCCTTCTCCTCTCTATAGACTTGCATTAGATGATGTAATCTGATCTTCAGTGAGCAGGCAGCCCGTCTTGTCTCTCAAGACAAATTTCACATACTGCAAATTCCAGAGACAATGGTGGAGATTGATCATTGTCCTACAAAAGTGTCACATCTTCCATTTTTTAAGCTGCCCTCAACAGTTTTCCTTAAGTGGGCATGACAAGGATGGGAAGGGGGCATGGTCAACAGCCTTGACAAATTTATCTTCATTCACAGCAGTTTTCTAGTGCCAATGAAGCCAGAAATCCATGGCAGCACAGAGCTGCTGTAGATTTCTGTTTAGGTGTGCGGCCTGCTGGAGGAGGCACCTAATATATAATGAGGCCTTCGTGTCATAAATTAGGCGCATCCTCTGGCACCGCAGGGAATATAAAAATCGGCACTGAAAGCTCCAGTTTTGAGAAATCTACCCCAAAGTTATTTTCAAAAAAGGTTCTGGGGAGGAAGAAAGCACCTGATTACACTAGAACAAGGCATTTTTCTTTCATAACATATATTACAAAGTTTCTTATAGTCACTTGTGCTATTGATTTATGTAAAATTGTGTGAAAAATGAGTGACCATTTAATTTACTAGCCAAAGAAAGAAGTGGCTTGAAGGAACATTCCTCCTCTGGAGAACCTGGAACATTGGTGCATTAGACAGACAATTAATGAGAACTGCAGGGTGCTTCAGGGAAATTGTACACTTGCTGCCAGGTTCCCACACAGATTATAGCTGATTCCCGGAGTTCTCAGCAGTAGGACATCCTGTGATCATCTTTATCATCAGTGGACCTTGATAGAGATTTTCCAAAGCAGAGAGCGACGTTAGCTTTTCAGCATTGCCAGTTTTAGATTTATGAGTCTTCATATTATTTTCAGATGACTATACAAGTAATGACCAGCCATATTCCACATTCATTTTGTTCTTATCGTCTGAGAATGGCTTCATCTTTGTGTCCTCAGCATGTCTTGATCAGCATCTTCTATACCATTCAGCATCTGGATTAGAAGTAGAGAAGTTATGAGATTGAAATCCCTTGTGAGTTTCGTTTTAGCACAATTTTGCGCAGTCGAAATGTCAATGAACTCATTGTGTGTGATTTTTAGCCAGTGGTATTTTCTTTTGAGAGTGTCTGTCTATTTTATTTCATATGACTTTCATACTGTTAAAATTACACCATTATGTATTGGGATTTGCCAGACTATGGGAAATGCAGTGAAATTAGCCACACGCAATATTAAGAGCAGGGTGACTGCAATCGTTTTCCTCTCTTTGATGTGAAAAAATTCAGTCCCCATCTCTTTTACATTAAGTTATGTAAACTTTTGGGTTTAGGAGTTAAAAAATGTGGACTATAACACCCATATTAGTGGTCACTTCCAATCCTCAATGAAGAAGGAGTGGAGAGTAAAGGGACAGTATGTGACACCCCTTCCCATAGATGACTGAATATGGTAGCTGCTCAATCTGCGTATAACCTCTGCTTGCAGCCTATGAATACAAGCCTTTATGCTTTACTTCTAGATGATGAAAATATGTCCTGTTTATATAGCAAGCACCATGACATTGTGTGATCATCACATAAACAACATTTTCATCCTCAATAGAAAAACAGGAAAGGTTTTTATTCACTGACTATAAGTAAAGCCCTTGAAAAGTTTATACACAAAGTAGATTTAATACAGGGGCATAGCTATAGGGGGTGCAGAGGTAGCAGTTGCTACCAGGCCCAGGAGCCTGAGAAGGCCCAAAGACCCTTGTGCCACATAAGAAGACACCAGTATAATAGAAAGTGCATGCTGGGAGGGCACTGGGGCCCAGAATCTTCAAGTTACACCTCTGGCTGGAGGGACAGGTTAGGTCAAGAATTTGGCATGGGGGGGGGCATTTAAATTTTTGTCTCAGGCTGCAGGAGGGCTATGTGCTCCCCTGTCCCTTGCCACAAAGCACGGAGGGAAGGGGGGCCCAAGCTGAACTCTAGTTCCAGGGCCCATGAGCCTTTCACTATGCCCCTGATTTAATATAATTATATAACATTTCATTTTTATCATAAATAAGCTTTATACGTGTAAGGGGTTGTCCAGTTTTAGGAGGAAACTGGACAAGTCCTGGTATCCACCTGCAATAGAGAGGAAATTATTACTTACTTGACAGATCCTGTGACACTGCTACAGTTCCAGACCTCGTAACTGTCCCAGATCCAATGGGACAGTCCTGTATTTCTCTGGCTGTCCCACAGTCCCGGGAGGGCCATCTGCTCTACCAGCTCCTGTCTGGTTTTCTCCCTAACAGCAGGTGTGATGAAGTGACATCATCAAGCCTGCCTGGCTGAGCAAGCAAACACACTTATTGATGACCATCCCCTGGCCTGTGCGCTCCTCAGATCAACAGGTGCGATGATGTCACTTCATTGCACCTGCTGCTGTGGAGAGCATGATGTTTTATGCTCCATTGATCAGGAGAACGGGCTTAGGTGATTTTTATTTTTTATAATATTGTAAGGGGGGCAATAAGGGGCTACACTATTGAAAGGGGAGACTAAGAGGGCTACATACACTATTGTAAATGTGGCACTAAGAGAGCTACTCTATAGTAATAGAGCACTAAGAGGGCTATACTATTGTAAGAGGGCATTCTGCTGTGTTGGTGCACTAAGGACGTATTCTAATATGAGGTGCCACTAAAGGGGAATTCTACAGTGTGAGGCCACGATAGGGGTATAACAACTCTAAAGGGGAATAAAAACTGTGTGGAGACACTAAGGAGGTAAAACTGCTGTGTGGGGGTGAAAGGGGACATAACTACTGTCTGGAGGCACTATCAGGACATGGTAACTATGACAGGATTCATAAACCCAAAAAAAAACTCTACCTATTAAAACATAACATTTAATGAAATCGATAAAAAAAATCCACAGATGTGGATGGAGATAATCTCTACTTGAGAAAACTGGCAGATTGAGGGAGTATAGGCGATGGACCAACAGGACAGAAAAGACAACACAGCACTGACCCTAATACGGCCCTTTTTATGGCTGTGCCCAGGGGAACACCCTGATGGTGGGTGGCCCCTGTCCTCGTACCTAGGCCTAACTACCCCTGAATTTCCCTCACAACATATACATACAAAACAGAATACATAAACAAAAACATGCAAAACAGTCCCCTGGGCACAGCCATAAAAAGGGCCGTATTAGGGTCAGTGCTGTGTTGTCTTTTCTGTCCTGTTGGTCCTCGCCTATACTCCCTCAATCTGCCAGTTTTCTCAAGTAGAGATTATCTCCATCCACATCTGTGGATTTTTTTTATCGATTTCATTAAATGTTATGTTTTAATAGGTAGAGTTTTTTTTTTGGTTTATGAATTATGATTATGAATGCCCTACCATATCGTTATACTATCTGATTGGGAATTATATAACTATGACAGGACACTAAGGCATTACCACTGTGTGGGGGCACTAAGGGGACATCTGTTTTCCCTTCTTGATCATTTCATAATTTGAAAGATACAGTATGCAGTTCTCCCAGCTGGGCTCTGTTTACCTAGCTACAGTGGTTATGTCATGTGACTGCCTCTTCAGTGCCACTGAAGCCACTTATTGGCTATAGTGGTCATGTGTTGTCAATGCCACGTCACCACTGCAGCCAGGTAAGCAGGGTCCTGCCAGTTAAGTATCAGTATGGTATGATCACTTCTTTATTGCAGGTAAATTTCCAGTGTTGTCTTTTTTTCCTGAAGCCAATATATAGACATAGAAAAATGGGTGAAATAGAGCTACCAAGTTGCAGTAAATAGATTATGCCATGCCCGTCATTTTTGTATTTGATATTTTTATAAGTTTGAAACAATTTGCACCATTTTTTCTGACTCCAAAATGTATTAATCATATGACAGTATTTTCAATTCTCCATTATCACAGTAGTAACATTTTATTAAAATTATTTTTAAAAAAAAACAGTGCCACGACAACAAAAATGTCCAAGTTCAATGGGACCAATCTGACTAGGGATACTGGTACTGGAACCCTTATCAATGTTAGTTGATAAGTCATAAGTTGCTGTAGTTTATCATAGTTCCCCTCTAAAATGTACAATATATTACACAGCTATACTCATAGCTCATAAACTCTTTCTAGATATTTTTGTACACATTTTGTTTTAGCATTTTTGACACTTTCTTGTCAGTTATCATTTCTCTATTAACCGGAAAGAATTGGTAATTTCCACCCCAAAGCGACTTGAGGCATGACTATGTCAAGTGACTTTCATTTTATGGATGATGACTGGTAGCCTATAAAATTCTGTTTCTTGGAGGCCTCCAGATGGAATCTCTTTGCAAATGTTACCAGCCTTAGAGGGGGGAAAGACTAAAATTCATTCTATAAGAAATAAAGAATCTGTTTCTCTGGTTTCTCGTGTAAATGGCACTCCCATTGACATATTGTGAATGGTCTGAATCATAACAAAGAGAATTGAAACAAACCCCTGGGGACACACAGAACGATTGTTACACATATTTGAACTGATATAATGCAACCCAATGCTTTTTTACACTCAATTAATTCACACATTTCGTTGGACACGGACCAGGATTTAGAACTTTGAGGCTATTTTGCTTCCGTTTGAAATGATTTTAGAAAACAAGGTGACACACATTTAATAAAGGTTTAGTAGATTTCACTTGGACCGAGCTGCTTACTTCTCTTTGTTTTGTTTTGCAAAAACTGATCAAACAATGCATTATGACATGTATTTGGCATTATTTTTATTTGGGTACAAAACAATATTTAAAAGTTATTTGGGTAATTCTCCCAGCATGCCCTGCTTGTTCAGTGTCTGCAATAAGCTTGTTCTGGTGATTTGCATTCTAGAGAATATGACCCATATACCACGCACTAAAGGAAAAAAACAACTCATAGACTTTTATAGAATCTAAGCTAAATAGGCATATAAGTCCATGCTTGGCCACATTAATCAGACATGTACCTTTCAGCTCATCTGAAAAACCTGTTATGACATCCCAGGCTGTCCACCCCCGGTTATGTAAACATCCCACCCCCACTGCTGTTAAAAGTGTCCATAAAAACTAGTGTTGAGCGAATCAAAGTAAAACGTATTGACTTTGATACGAATTTTAGGGAAAATTGGATTTGCCGTGAAGCAGAATTTATTCTCACTTCATGGTAACTAATCAATTTTCCATGAAATGGTGGTTAAAACAAAAAAATACACACTCAGCTCATCCATTTGCGTGCAAAAAGGCCGTCACTGCCATCTTGATTGAACATACCAAGCAAAATCTTACGCGGGTGTTACCTATGACATCACCATGCTGGCACATTGGCCGGGTGCGGCGACGTGATCAATGATTTTAAGCATTGTCTTCAATCAAGATGGCCATGACGGCCTCTATACGAGCAAATAGATAAGGTAAGTATGTAAATTTTTTTTATTTCTACCCTGATTAACCCCTGAAAGCCCTAAATGGTAGCCGCAGATGCTGAAATCAGCAATGAACATGGTATCTGGGGGGTTTAATGACGGGGTGCTGCGATCACCATTCCCCTTCATTGCGCCCACTACATACAAAGAAATCCGCTTAGTGACAAAGTAATTGCCACAAATCAAATTTATTAGTAAAAATCGGAGAAGCAGCCGAATCAAATTTTTCACACATTAACTTTGCTCATCTCTAATAAAAGCCAAAATGTCAGTGATCATGTGGTTTAATTATGTGGCCCTTTTTTTTTACACGTCCATGGCCACACTCTCTTCTGCGCAGGTGCCGGACAATAGTTGAACCCTTCCATTTCTTGTGCAGAAGAGGATTCATCCATGAAAGGGTAAGCAAGGGCTCCCTTGATTAAACTACATGACCACCTCCATTTTGGTTTTCATGGATGCAGCAGCCATGGCATCAGGATGCAGACATAGCCAAGGGACAGGCAACTGGGGACTTGTGACAAGCATTTCAGGTGAGCTGAAAGGTAGATGTCTGATTTCTGTGGAACATCATGGACTTGTGTGTCTATGCAGCCTAAAGTGGCCAATCCCTTTACATATATGGTAATAATGCAGGTTTAGCAACGTATTAGGGGCGTGTCTGACAAGTTTGCTGACTGTTTTGAATGGCAACCAGCAAAAATTATTATTATTAAAGTGCCATTCATTCCGTGATACTTACATATGAAAAGGGGTATACATATCTAATATGAAACAATTCCAATGATCATGAGTAAGACAAGTTATAAACTGGTACAGAAGGAGAGGACCCTGCCCACGAGGGCTTACAATATACAAAAAATGTGAATACAACTCTGGGAGATTCTCTACTGTGTCTCCAATGGCCTATAGATTGGAAAGAAGAAGGAAACAGAGAGAGTGGGGTATTGTGACTGTAGAATCAACAGGGTGTTGTATTCACGTAAAATCCAGATTTTTTTCCATGTGATCATCTAATTGACTACCAATTTTTACCCCACAATCCTAGGTGAATTGGCTTTGGAAGCTAAAAGCTGTTTTTACATGTTTTTACAATTAATGTGATACAAATCAGAACAATAAAGTCCATAAAAATCTATGGGCCAATGATATTTGTCGCAGCCTTCATGAGAAAGCTTTATAACATCTCATAGAGTGATGACACATACCTATTGGCACTTGTGTAGAACCTTACTGTTTTCATGAGGTCTTGTTTCAATGACTAGTGTATGCTGATATTATTCAGCATGATCATGGTAGAGGGTCATTGACTTATACAAATAATGTAACTGTGTACGCTACTACTGATTTTCCATCACACAAAATTGCAGTAAACCCTACACCATTCAACAAACTTTGACATAACCTTTTGTTTAGGGAAATTATTATACTAAAGTTGCAGACAGTGCTACCTTAATTTAATGCATATTAATAATACAAGAGAAGGCTATAATACCCAATTAATTTTTTATTGTAAAATGAACAAAAATGCAAAAATAAATAATAGATTCAAGGAAATGCTGCAGCATCAAGTCATTTACATACATTATACAGCTCATTATCTTTGTTTGGAAAGTTTTAGCTACTTTCGCGGCTGATCTTTCTTCATGCGCTTTTCGTACTGTGTCATAGATAGGTTTTCCTTCACCTGGGGCAAAGATTCAATTTCCTGCCCTAGCCCTATATCTAATACAAGCTTGCTCTCATCCCTCAACACCCAGCACATCCAAAGCCTGTCTCCTTCCCTAGTTACCACCCTGTCTATAGATCTTCTTTCATTCTGCAGATTAACACAATCTAAAAACACCCCGTGAGATGTTTCCTATGATAATGCGCCATTTAATTCTGAATGTGTTTTCTCATTCATAGTTATATTGAAGTGTCCGGTCAAATGGGGATTTTTGGTTCAATATTTTCAAGATGAGAAGAATCCTATGTTAAAGCAATTGTTATGCTGGTGATGCATGCCGGCCACTGTCCTGTACCTCACCCAGTTGATCCCTCTGATTCCTGGTGGTCCGGACCCTCTTGCCCTCCTCTGGCTAGCCCAGCTACCAGCGTTCCACATGCATTCCTGATTCAAGCTGCGGCCTATGTTTCTCCTCCAGGTCCCTTAGCTCTGTCTATAGGGCATGTATGCTCTTAAAGGGCCAACACACAAGCAGATTAGTCTTCCACAGCCAATGGCTGCTCATTTCTGGGTGCCAAAGGCACCTTCCCCTGGTGGGTGCCTGAGCTATTGGTTGTCTAATTTGCTAGTTCCCTGCAAAGCTATTCTTTTTTGTCTGCCCATGTACTGACCTCGGCCTGTTTACTTACTTTAAATGCTAGGTCTCGGTTTTTATTCTCACAGATGCAGTAGTCACATTTGTCCACAGCATCTGGGGGATTAAATGTGTGCAATCAATGTTATCATCAATTGCTTACATTAGCTCCGGGTGGCTATGGCACCCACTGCACTCACGAGCGGACACCATATTTAAATACCCAGCCACCAAAGTACATATTCATTAGGAGGTCAGGAATGGGTTTATCAATCCTTTTACATGTGTACATGACTGATATAGAAATGTACTGCTGATAACTGTCAATTATACATTGAATTTGACATTTGGCTGCCAAATCTATTTACATACATGACTTATTGTCCTCTTAGGGGTTAACATTGTATTGGGTTTTCTGCTTTCATTTATTTTGGACTCGTTCTTTGTTGATATTGTTGTTTTTTTGTTGCTAAGAAGAAAACCTGTTTTTCTGACTTTGAGCTTTATCAGCAAAGCGTATAGAAAGCGGAAGATGCGTAAACTAAAGTCAACAACACTTGGTCAACTTTCCTTCTGCTGTGTTATAGCTGCACGTGCTCCGAGGATGAATTAATTACCCAATGGCAGAAACGTCTGTTTATTTTTCAAGATGAAGCAACTTTGTTATCAACTTGAAAAGGCTTTTTTTCCATTGCCGAGGTTTTAAAGCAATCTATCTGCTGGGGATTTAAGGCTCCGTCTACAAAGAAGATTGAAAAAGCAGAACTTACATTTGATTCTTACGTCTCAGAGGGTGGCATTTTGGGATGGCTTGATGGATTTCGTAGGGTTTGTAGATGAAGCTTTGGTTATCAATTTGGAAGTCATAATCTTTGCAATCCAATATGCAGCCCTTACTTTTTTTTCCCCACGCGCCTCATATTTAAAGACCAAATAAAGTGGATATTTCACATTATTTAGCATACACTGTTTACAGGAAAATGTTCTTAAGCCACTAAACATACTTTTTCAAGATACCTTATGTGACCTGATGGAAATTTGTAGTAGTGGAACGGATGTCACAGCAGCTCAACTTGGATGGTGTATGAATGCTTATCTAGGCTACAGCACTACAGTAGAATTGAAATTATAGCATGTCCAGACATCATATAGTACAACTAAATAATTTATAAATAAGTTCATATTACGTCAGTGGAACGAGGTCTGATATATGCTCTTATACCTTTGGTGTTGCTCATACTCAGAAAATAAAACAGTGGATTGTCCAAAAAAAATGCATTTGAATTGGTAGGACATGACAATAAAGTTGTAATATAATGTAGTCTTAGGGTCCATTCACATGTCCGTAACTGTTTTGCGGTCCGCAAATTGCGGATCCGCAAAACACAGATACCGGCCATGTTCGTTCCGCATTTTGCAGACTGCACATGGATGACACTATGATAGTGATGCCTATACTTGTCTGCTCTATCTTTTTACGGGGCCACGGGACGGAACTACTGTCTGTTTTGCGACCTCATTGAAATGATTGGATCCGCACCCATTCCGCAAAATTGTGGAATGAATGCGGACCCAGATCTAAGGACGTGTGAATGGACCCTTAGTGATTTACCTGGAATTAATAATGTATTATTGCTGATCACCACTGTAAACCAAGATATTCCAACCACAACAAATCTTTGTCAGTGATATCCTGCTTATCTTAGTTCAAGCAGCACAACTTCACTATCACTCTCTTATCCTCCCCCTCATACTACTAGTGTGAGGATACAAAAAAATGGAAGCTGGGGCTCATGTTCTGGCCCACATCCAATCAGCATTTTTTGCAGATCAGAGGCAAACCCAGTCATCTCAATGAGGTCGGAAAAGATATGGACAGCACACCAATGTGCTGTCCATATCCATAAGTCTGTTCCACGGCCCAGCAAAAAATAGAACATGTCCTATTCTTGTCTGTTTTGCGGACAAGAATAGGACATTTCTGCAGGAGAAAAAAAAACGTGACAGCAGGATCCGTGTTTTCCAGATCCACAATTTGTGGACCGCAAAAACAGATACAGTCGCGTACAGGAGCCCTTAGAAACAGCTAATTGGATGTCAGGGAGAGCAGGACAAAGATACTTTTTGTGGAGTTTGTATCAACAGGAGTAGCTTGCAAATGAAGCTTTATTCTGCCAGGTTCTGCTCCTGTAAGTGCACTGGAGGAAGAGCTTTACTGTGGAGTGCTCTTTGTATTGAGCTGCTTCATAGACCTGTCCATCAGCTCTGAGGGGCAGCTGTAGTTCTCTGATTGGATGCTACAGTTATCACTCAAAGCAAAACAGAGTTGTGGGCTATCTCACTGCAGAAAGCAGAACAAGTGCCTAGAGAATAAAAGTTCATATTTTAATACTCCTGAAGATAAAACCTGCTCTCCCCAACCTCTGCCTAGCACTGTCTGCAGTTTTGCATGGTCAAAATTGCTTGCAGACTCCCTTTACAATGTTCCTGACTGTTGTGTTGGCATCCTGTTCCCCAACACTGCCTCACTTCTTACTGCGTGCATGGGCACCACGCTACTCATCCTAGCTGCTCTCCTGCTGTCTGTCCCCAATTCTCTTCATCCAGCTCCAGTGGTGCCTGACTTCAGCATCCTCTGCAGGCTGCGATCTACATGCCTGGTCCTAATGGTATGTTCACGATCACTCCCAGCCGCTTTAAGAGCTGGAATGTGCATGTCTTATTCCTTCCCCAGCCAATGTTGGGGCACCCTAGCCAGTGGGACGATGTCTGAGCTTTAGGTTTTAGTCTCTAGCACCCAGCAAAGGTGTTTTCTCAGTGTGACTACCTGTGTACCATACTCCACCCTGACTACCAACCGTGACTTCTATCCGCCTGCCCTGACCTTAGCCTTTTTCTTGGACTGGCCTATTGCTGCCTTCCCTGACCTTGGAGATGTCTCATGGATGTGCTTGGACGTTGCTGGCCCTGACCATCTCAGGACTGCATATACGTATTACCTGATCCTTCTGTGCTTCGCACCAGTGTCTCTCATCCTGTGGCTCAGCTGCCAGCCACTCCGGGACTATCTCAAGAGGTAGCGCTCTGGTGGCAACTTCGCAGTGAAGTCTGGATTTCTGTATAGTGGTTAAAGGTTGAATACCAGGGGACTGCCAGGATAACACCCTTAGAGTTAGCTCTAAACCAAACCAGTTGGTTGGTACAGTCGGTCCACACCCACTGCTAGTAACAATGACACATTATGATCAGGAACCAAACAGCTAGGCCCAGGCTGTACTGTTCTGCAGAAACTAAGAATACGTTGACATACCCATCTTGTTAAAGCAGTCCTGATAGTGTTTAAAGTCTCTGCTTCTTTGATACAAGGCTTTCTAGCACTAGGAATGATCGTATAGCACTTTCTGTGACTTTCCAAGGACTTTTAGGCAGCAATAGACAGAAATGAACAAAAATCAAATATATAAGTCATTGAGGGTATAACATGAGCATATGTATCATTTGCACCAGGTCCTTAGAAATCCACTTGCAGCATTTATGCTGACTTTAGAATAACAATTATTATGATCAATAATTCTTAAAGCTCTATTTCTCATTTATACTCATTTATGTGTGACAACGCTTTGCATAAAGTGCAGGTGGAACTGGTAATTTAAAAAAAGGTATATGATGCTATAAAAGCCAGCGAGAACCCCCCAGGAATACCAGCTTGCACAGTGTTAAATCTCTCCAGTTAACAGTTTGTTTGGAGAGATTTACCAGGGAAGCTGACACAGAGACCCCGGACCGGCTCTCCCTGTCACCGCATCTCCCTGTGCCGCAGGCAACACAAATTAAACTGTACAAACTGTAGAGGATGCACTCAGTGTTCCTGCATAAATTGTATGTTTGTGTACATCCGTGGTGCTATATAATAAAATATCATTATTAATAACTCCCCAGCAACCAGCAACATACCGGAGTTTATTGTGTGTAAATGCAAATTCATAGCAGGGGCACTACAGCATATTGCATACAGGAGATTGGTGAGTGGAGGGGGATGGGAATAGGGAACTTTATATCTCATCAGCATGTAGTACTTCCTCTCACTACATTTAGAGCCACTTAACTCAGGTATTTAAAGATCATTTCACTCACTCCTTGAGCTGATCTTGCAAGTGTTATATTTACAACAATTTACACAGAGGACTGTGGAGGCAAAATGGAAAGGGAAACACAAATTTCTTTTACGTCTTATGTACATATAAAGGGCTAGTTACAATGTATGCATTAAGCAATCTGCTGTTAAAATGTTACACTAGATTATAGCTATTTTACTGTTGTTTGGTATGTTTATAGACTTTTTGCTAATATCACTTTATCAACAGTATGGTTCTCACTGGTCTCTTAGGCTTCACAAGTCCCTCCCCTGAGGTTCGAATAAGAGCAGACAATGGCTACTAATGGTCTAGATCTAGATTTTTTTCAAAGAGATATTCTTTTGGAGATGTATCAGTTGGACATAGGTGCACAGGCTGGTTGTTTGTGATCAATCTTTTGAATCTATGAATAAACAGAATTTCTTCGATTTGTTCACACAAATCTGCAAAATGTGGATATCATATTTTTCTCATTCCCATCAACAGAAATGACTATTTTTGTCTGTAATACAGATAAAAATAGGAGTTGTTGTTTAATCTGTAATGGCCACATACTGTAGATCCGCAAAAACTATGCATGTGGCACATCTTCCAATAGAAATGAAAGGGTCAGTGTGCTATCCACACATGTTGGGAAATATATTCATGTGCTTAAAGCCTTACTAATAGAAAAGTATAAGCCCATAGTACACATGTCAAAAATGGGTAATATGAGATTTATATTTTTTTCATTAAAAAAATTATAATAATTCAAAAACTTCATTAGATATTTTATTTTCTGATTTTATATTACAGATGTAGCAGAACTAAAAGGAAAGGTTAACATGGCAAGAAAATATTAATTGACTTCTTCAATGGCTCTTCTCATAAGATTACACTGTGACATGTGCTATCAGAGTTCCTTTAAGCTTAAAATCAAATATGAGGCCACTGTGGTAACATGAGAAAATAGGTTTATATCACATCACCTAAGTTTTTTTGCTATTGTATTAATTTAATATGCTGCTAATTAAATTATTCCTTTTGTTTCAGTATAATTGGTTACTTTAGGACCCACCCCTGTTTTACTTCTTTTACCCTTTTTCAGACCCTTTATATTTGGAAAACTTTGATGAATAACCTTACAATGTTTTTCTATGCAGAAAAGCATTAAATGGATTGTCCCACAAACAATTACTCAATTTTTCAAACCAGCACCTGGATCTGAATACTTTTGTAACTGCATGTAATTAATATTTTATTATAGCTACTGAATTATTTAATGAAATCTATCTGTATAGCGCCACCTGCTGTTTGTTCTTTTTCTAATGTCTCTGTCCTGCTCACTGAGATGGAAGCACATACTCTGTTCCATCCTTCAACTGCCACCAGCTGCAGCAGAAAGGACACACCCCTAAGAAAGGACATGCCCCCTGAGGTGCCAGCTTGAAATAAATCTAGCAGAACAATTGGAGCAATGAATTGGGAGATCTCTAAGTCCATGTGAGATACAGGGCTGGTTGTACAAGGAGATGTATGATTATGTATGATTTTCATTTTTTACATTATTCATGGGATAACCCCTTTTAGTGTTTGCCATGTACACCATTAATAAGCTTTTGCCATTAATTTAGGTACTGACACAGCACGCCTGCAATTACTTTGATGGATAATGAAACTTTTCATTTTCTTGGAATCTGCTTTGCCAGCAAATGTTTTAATGTTACATGTGTAATTGGATTGACTTGAAATAAGCAATGTGTTGTCTTTGCTGTTTCTTTGCAGCATCCATTGTTTTGTTTTGTTTTTTTGCACTCCCTCCTCTGACTATTACATGCAATTGTATTAGCAACAACCCCCAACCCCCCCCCCCGTGAGCAGCGCTGGTTAATTTGTCTATGTAAATTTGTCTTTACATATTGTTTCATAAACTGGACAGTTTTGTGAGACAAGCAAATACATTGCTTATTTCTAACCTAATAAGACAGGCCTTGGGGCTCGTAAAGTGATTGTTCCTCATATTTTGTGTCCCGATACTGCATACTGAGATGCTTGATGCCAGGGGGCCACCCGCAGCTCATGATTTCACAGGCCTTGCTAAAAACATTCTGTGCAACACATCAAGTGAATGGATCGAGCAATATGAAAACAGCTGGTAGAACGTACAATTTACTATACGTAAGGAGGACGCCTTCTCATATTTCTTCTTTGCTGCAAGATATTTATTCAAGTTGTATTTTGCTTAACTTTCTTAGAGACTTTCACTGGAGCCTTCACCCATCTCTGGAGTCTACTTGTACTTTTTCTAAATAAAACAGACGAAAAATGACAAACTGAGCTTGAGTTTAGGTGAAAAAAACAGCTGGTGTAGGTCCAACTAGCCTTAGATATATAATCTACATGTAAATGCTACCAAAAGGGGTAGTGCAAGATAACCCACCTACCCCTAAAAATTACAAAACGTTAAAAGCGTACAAAAAGACAAAAGCGGCACTTTTTTGTAATCATATTTATCAACTTGGAGAACTGAGCCGACTTCTCTATCAGCTACAGGCTCTATCTTAGGGATGGGCTTCACCTCAGTGGGGAAGGTTCAGCTGTTTTTTTTTGGGAAAAGATGGCTAGAAGGTCGATGGAGTGTTTAAACTAGGGACTGGGTGGGTTTAAGGGTGACTTATAGACCTTATAGAAAGAGAATATAGAGATCTGGGGTGAGGTAATGGAACTGGGGATGGAATGAAGGGAGGAACTAGTATGGTACCCAAATGTGTTGGGTAAAAAATATTCAAAAACCTCCTAATTGTATGTATACTAATGCCAGAGGCCTCTACATAAGTTTGGCGAGTCCAGCATTGCTTCTAAATGTAAGGGCCCATTCACACGACCGTGTGAATGGGTCTGCATCTATTCCACTATTTTGCGGAATAGATGTGGCCCCATTCACTTATATTAGAGCTGGCAAAAAAATAAAAAATAAAACATGTCCTATTCTTGTCCGCAATAGCGGACAAGAATAGGCATTTTGAAGGGGGCGACCGGCCGGGCGGCATCCGTGGTATTGCGGATCTGCATTTTTGCAGATTCGCTATACTATGGCCGTCTGAACGGCCCCTAAGACAGCTTCCTAGCTGTCTTACATTTAGACCATTTTCTACGGCCCGTCCCCTTTTCCACCCAAGGCCACTTTTATAGACCTGGCATGAGCGGGATAAAGTCGCAGATTGTGGCGAAACTAAGGCTACTTTCACACTTGCACTTTCCCTTTCCGCTATTGAGATCCGTCACAGGATCAGTTTTCTCAGACACAATTTGACACAATAGAAAACTGATCCATCCCCCATTGACTTTCAATAGAGTTCATGACGAATTCGTCTTGGCTGTGTTAAAGATAATACAACCGGATCTGTTCATAAAAGATGCAGACGGTTGTATTATCAGAACGGAAGCATTTTTGCTGATCCATGACAAATTCAGCAAAAACACTGGTGTGAAAGTAGCCTAACCTACACAACTAACCTAGGCGTATTTCAGGTTAATAAATGACCCCCATGTTACCTATTGGCGTTCCTGAATTAATTTTCATCATTAGATTACAAATTCATGTAGTCACAAAGCTTGTTTCAGTTCATATAATAGGCTTGCCTGAAGTCCTATGTAACATCTCGGTGTGATACCGCACGTTTAGTTCTTTTACACCTGACAGATTCAGCTCTGCCATATTGTCCACAACTATCGAACAGAGAAACCTTCCTAATCATGTTAGTAAAATTTCTATATCGTGTTAATGGTTGAGCGGAGTATTGACTGAGGTTTATTGGTCTTGTTCAGAACAGCTTCCTGGAGTTTTGTAGTCTTCCTGATAAAATATGGGGCTTCTCCTTGGTGACCTCTTGCAGGAGGAGAAGATGTTTGCATATTTGCTCCTCATGAATTTTCACTCTCAGGGAAAAAAAGGAGTTTTGGAAAAGTAACAAATTAGACTGTGTCACATCCGAGGAGGCTTAATGGTTTTACAACCAAGATTAATATACTTCGAGGAAAGAGTTATTTTCAGGAGCAGGTTGTTAATTGTTGGTAGATGTTGTGATTGTACTTTATTTTCTCGAAAGCGATGCAGCCAGTTATGTTTTGTGGAGAGATCATTAGCATTTACGCAGTGACACAATTGCTGGTTGCTGTTAATGGGCTGCTAAACCTCAAACATACACGGGTTTATACGGAACAAGCTAATAATAACACTGCAAAAGATGAGGAGCAGGTCACATTATACAGCTTTACAGAAAACAGTAAGGCAAAAAAATGAAAACACATCCTAAAAATAAATAATTTTTCCTTACATTGTTTTTTTTTTTTTAAACTCAAAAACTTAACACAAAGCATTGTATACTAATATTAAAAAATATATCTACAGGTTCTCCTACTACTTTGCAGCATGGTAGCGTCTTCTGGTACTTGACTGTAGCGGTTACTCTCTGGTGGTGGGGTGACAGCACTATGAGCAAAATTTGAGAATGGCACCATTATAACAGTGCAAAAATGCAGATATTTTTTTAAATGTTGCATAATCACTTCAACGCCCCAAACCTTTCTGTCTCTCCCAACATAGCTTAAAAAGACCATACAAAGAATTATAAGGTGCATTGGAAACGTAAATATTGAATGAATTAGTAATTAATAAAACCTCTTTATAAACCTTCCAAAAATAAAATTTTAAGTACGTGTGACTCCTCCTTTGGGTCCAGGCACTGACACTATGATGTGCCCATAATATCTAGTAGAAGGCATTTTTATATTGGGATGACGTTGGAGCCAATCAATTGTCCATAAGGTCAATTTCTTATGAGTTACTTAACATTTTACCCTTTTTGAATCCTAAAACTAAAAACTCAGTGCAAGTCTTAGATATTAGGCAGGTCATCATATTTCATGTTGACACACCTAGAAACCTTTAGACAGTGAGGTGCCACACACAATTTCTTCCAGATGATTGTAAGTTCTGAAGTTTTTTTATTTATGGACTTTGGATTTTAGGAGATAGTAATACGAATATATATATATATATATATAGGCACTGAACGTTGTAGGACCCTTAAAAAGCAAAGGACAAACACATAGCACAAGAAACGTAATCAAATAAGATGAACAACAGCAACTTATGAGAAAAGGATTTCAGGGTACGCCACACAAATCAATGTTTTCAATAAATACTTGATTGCAACTTATTGAAGCCTGCAGAGCTAAGATATCACCTTGCCATTTTGGATTGCTCTCCAATGCCTGCAGCGGGTTTTGCCTATTTTGTGAACAAGTAGCAGATGGAATGTAGTACTTGCTGGTATTAGTTTTCAACTTTGGAAGAATATTCTGTTGGTCACCTTTTGGAAGGTAGAAATTAAGGAATTGTCGGTAATTCAGGAAAAATTGTTCTGTTATTTGTCAGGGAGGTAAAAAAATAAATAAATAAAATGAAATAAACAAAAAATAACGTGGCATTTAATTGAAATTATTAAATCATTCAAATAATATCCAAAAAGCATAATATTCCACTAAAAATTAAATAAATAGAAAACTAAGTGAAATAAATAAATTCTAATACACAGGTTTTCATATCTTTCTCTAGTTCAATAATCATGTCAACACATGTAGAATGAAGGAAAAAACACGCTGAACTTCAGTAGCATTTGATAAATTACATTTCAGTTAGTGAATATTTCCGCATGTCTGAGCATAACACACACATCTGTACTGCTACTTTTACGATCTAGAACATAAATTATTAAAAAATGTTCTGCTGTTGTAAATCACACTTGTTCATCCACACGGTATAAGCAATAGGCACACCAAATTAGGTTCTCAAGATCAGGTAATACAGCATTGTGCACTGGTAGCTGCACAACATGAAATTGAATGACAAATTGCAATGATTAAAAACTAATAAAAGGGTAGAAAACACAGCAGAGAATGGACTATTTTATTCATGCATTTTCCTAGACGCAATCAGTTCCCAATGGGCATGTAATTTGTTTTCAATCAAACATATTATTTCCATATGTATGCATTTATTATATATGTTTACGTTGAAAACTACCAGGTTATGGTTCTGTACGACCTCAGACGTCTATGGGTCTCTACTGTACCTCTGTATACCCCGATTTCATAAAGTGACCCTCTGGGTAAAAAAACACATTAACTGGACAACAAACATAACACTTAAATGGTGACCACTTTTTCATTTTTCATCAACAAATCTGCCAATTTCTGGGTTACTCTTCTGCCTTCCAAGATGGCCACACAGCGTCTCAGCTCTCCAGACATCAGTAGTCCACTTCCTGCTTGTCTAGCGCTGATCTTGGATTGGCCAGCACGGCTCACATGAGAATTGCTGGCCTATTCAAGGGCCGCAGGAAGTGTTTTAGACTACCTGAATATGCAGCAGGTAGTCTGAGAGGCAGTGCAGCCATCTTGGATAATAGAACAGGAACCCAGGAATTGATCATTCAACAGCTGAGAAGATGAAAACGAAGGTCACCAGGTAGATATGTTTGTTTATCATAATATGAGTTTTTTTTTTCTTTCTTTTTTTTTTTTGTTAGACATTTAGTTTAAGGAGGCACATAGAAACCTCTATATGCCTCCATATGGAATTTGGGTTAGAGATATTGTAGGTCTCACAGACTTCTATGGTATAATGCTTCTATACAACTCTATAGTCCCGGTCCTCTTTTCTTGAATTTTGTAGGCATTTGACTGACCAAAATAGTGGCATACTTCATCTGATGTAGATTTAGGGAGCACAGATGTACAGATGTGGAGCGAATCCACCTTAGTAACCATGTTTCCATGGGAAAATCTCTCTATAATACACTGCTGTATACAGAAATCATGTGGGGGCAGCCTCAGTGCCTATAACTCCATAGTAGTCTACTCCAGGTGTCTACAGCTCTGCCATGTGCATGAGGTCTAAGAATAATTTAAATATTTATTTATCTTATTCAGTTAATAATTTATTCCTACATTTTTTCTGGTTTTTAGTTATTTACTTTTAAATTATTTATTCAGTCTACTTACAGAGTTAGTTAAAGTTAAAAGAAGACACAGGTCCATCAAGCCCAACTTATAATTTCCAACCTATTTATTTTATTTTATTCTTATTCATTTTCATTTATCTTATTTCCATTCTTATCATTTGTTGTATTCTTTTTTATTTTTAATGGTATTTCATTTGTGTATTTATTTATTTTTTAATCTAATTTATTTATTTTGAAGAATGTTCATTGTTTATATTTGTCAATGACATTACAACCAAATTCAAAACAATCAGGGGTCTACAGAGTGAGAACCAGCTCCAAAACTTTGGGAGGTTGGCTCATTCATATATTTCATTATATGATAGTAAGCATGGGTGAACTGAGCATTTGAGGATTATTGAATTACACATGTGCCCATGGCAAGAGGGGGCCATTAAATCTGAAAATTGCAGATTTAAACTTTGCAGATCATATTATTCCTGTGAGCAATGATTCATACTCACTACCATTGGGGTGAGCCACCTTCAGACTTACAGTAATGTTTTTTATTAAACCTTCCACTTCAACATGTTAACAACAGGAAGGACCCTGAGTCTAACAGCACTCCGCCCCCTCCCCTACCAAACAATATTTCAGGGACTTCGCTCTTTTACTCATGTGTTAGAGGGGACCCTTTGTGAGTTGCTGTGTTCACAATAGTGTTTCAAAAAAATGCACGTAGTACGTTTATTATAGCACTAGTGATACTTAAGACGTTCATGAGCTCAGTCTGTCGGTGAGACAAGAGCTAACTCATTTTGCCAGTTTTTGAGTGTAAAATCATATATTGATGCTACAACATATTTTCTTCTTTTTTGTTTTGTAGAGTATATTTTGCTATGTAATATATGTGTGCTACTATTATGGCATGTAATGGCACGGAAACTTGTGGCTATAATGGTAAATGGGGGATGTGGCAGCAGCATCTGAACAACCATCATTTCCTCATTTCCTCTTTCCCTTTAATAAATATACATTCTTCAGGGTGGTTTAGTTGTCAGTAAAGGTTATTCTCTCCATGAATGTTTAATTTTAGATGTTCCCTTACAAAACCAGATGTTCAAGGCAAAATCATTCATAGCTTAGATGAGCCTCGGCTTCCTCCCTTGTACAACAGCTGATGATCGTATTGTAGCATAATGGCGGCAGCAGGAGATCCACAAAGTTCTCAATTGGCTTCCCTTGTATCTTGGTCTTCTCTGCCAAGTCCTCCCATTATCTGAACGTGTAACCTCTCGAGTAGGATAAGTGCCATATGGGCCAATGTACCACATTGGATGCATATATGATTAACAAGTACCTCAAAGCTGTTGTTCTAAGAGATCTTTTTATGACCATTTACAGTAAGCTTTGCTTTGTTTTTTTATGTTCTTCATTGCTAACATCCCCAAGTAGTTATTCACTGAAGAAGCCAAAAAATTATTTTCAAATATTAATTTTATCGTTGAATACCATACTTTAAAACGGTTGTCCACTTTGGATAATCCCATTTTTGTTAGTAGAAATCTCTAGTAAGCTTATCACAGGGTCACCCATTGCTGGGTAACCAGCAATCTTATGTAACCTGTGTGACAAATGTTCAGTTCTCCTACAATGTCCCCACAGGGAAAAATGAGGTATTACATATGGTAGCTGCCATCGAAATGCATGCACTCTCCATAGAAGTGCTGGGTCATCCAGAGTAGGTAAGGGCTCTTTGTAAGCATTTTTCAATCTGGAAAATAGATGAGAATCTTGTATTGGACCCCTCTGAACCAAACAATCCTTTAATACCAATGTAGATACAATGAAGCTCTATTAAGGACAAAATCAGCGCTGCTACATCTGTACAGAAAGGTAATAGCATACAATGTAAAATGTGTACCCTGCGCAGCTGACAATAAATAGGCAATGAGGACAGCACATATTTGCTATGTACTGTCTGTGTGCATCTTGGAAGGTGTGTACATGTATGAGTGTGTATTTATGTGTATTTATGATGATTTAGGTGCTTGTGCTTACATTAAAATGATTCTCATTGAGCAGTATTGAGTTGAGAGAATGGCAGGTTCATAGTGCTGTAATCCCGCCAAATCCCAATGGTGAATCAACTCTTTTAAACATATGGAAGTCACTAAAACACATTCCTTGAACTATAAAAGAACTAATTGTGGCAATAAATTTAATGGTTTGCCCTTATAGAGTACCTTTAAATTTAATATGTCATAATTAATCTATGTGCAGATGTATTCTGCGCTACCTGAATAGGTCTGGAAGGGAATACCCAGCACAGTACGGGTGTAACAGCCCACGTGTAAATGGGCTAATATCGGGGTGCTACTTTACCGCTACTGAGCCAATTGTGGGCACATTTAAAGAAACAATTGTTGCATACAGTATGTATGACTGCATGTGAGAATGACAGGTCTTCACATAGATATTTAATATATTAGCTTTTCCTTGTTGGGCAAAAGCTACTACAGTGGATCTAGGGATGTAAGCAATTAAAAAATCACAATAATAACATAATAAACATATAAACATAATAAACTGGAAAACTACTAGCGTGCAAGTAGCACCAATAGCATCAGACCTGAATTATCTATTATCTATTTTAAAGGGGCCACAAATACAAATATATTCAAGATGAAGAAAGCTTGGCATAAATAAAGCCTTATTTTGAAGTGGACACTGGCAAACCTCCTTCTGTATTGTATAACGTATTGGTGTCCGGAGAGAAACAGGATTGTTGAGTCTGACAATAGTTTTTCATCTGCCTGTGCTGTCGACATTGAATTTAATTCTGTACTAGTCACTTAGGCAGAGTGCTAGGTCTTCTTAAAGAGACCAGCTATGTGTGGAGACTTATTGGAAGTGCTCCATGGGATGGAGAGGCAATGCTCCATGGGAAAGTAATATGCAAAGAGGTATGTCCCAAGGAAAGAGAACCATCTCGCTCGCACCACCCTGTGGAAGTGGCTCCTTATGAATCAAAACCTGACTTTTTAACAAGCCTTGGGACATGACAAGGGAAAATAGCCAAGCCAAATATAATATCCATCTGTAGACAGCTGTTTCAGGGTATAGAGTAGGACTTTGGCTGGCTGAGTGTGATGCCTTGAATGCAGCAGAATTGAGAACTCATATGACCAAGGCTTGGGCATTTTTCACATGTCAGTTTATAATGTACGTGTGCTGTCTGTGGTCATCATGGACTGCTTATGCATCCATTGACTTTAAGATGTGTATTCTTTTCACGCATTGGTGGTTTTCCATGGACCATGTGTCTGTGGTGACACCACCGAAGCATGGCATATTTTGTCCATGATTATGTATCCCTAACGCACATTATAGTGTAAAGATTCGTGTAGACCACAGACATAACATGGGTGCCATCTGTGTTTGGTCTGTGCTTGCGAGGAGGTTCTCTAAAAACACGGACCAAACAAAGATCCTTCACGGATATCTTCTTAGATGAACTACTGACCATCTTGTCATGGATGTAATCGGGTGAATGAGGCCTTATGCTACTGACTCCCTTCAGATAAAATGTAAAAAAAAAATGGATACACTTGCTAAAAACTACAATAATGTACATATAGCACTAATGATACCCAACCCCCAATCTAGAGAATGCAAAATTGCTACAGTGCTCCGGGGAGGCGGAGCACAGAAATCTTTTTGTGTTCAATGTATTTGTTGTACCTTTAAATAAAAATAGGAGCCTGTTTTTGCTGTGTACATAACACAGTTAATAAGCTAGGGTGCAAAAAAAAAAAAAATCACCTGGTATTGAGTTGAGATTAGTAAATGACTATTTACTGTAGAACCTACAGCTGTTTACTGCTTGACCCCATTACTTTGCAGCATGGAGACACGCTCAATCTAAATTATTAAGCCCCTATTTGTGCATGATGCTTATTCCTCCACAATAACCATTCCTCTGATAGTTTACCAATTACTGGGTAACCTTTGTTTATATACAGCATGAAAAGGAGAACCAGTGCGAGGCTAATGCAAATTCCACTTAGCAGCCTGAATATTTTTCATTTCCTATGTGAAAGCATTTGTAATGTAAATTATCTTGAGACCATATCTACGGTGTAATGATATTAGTCTCAAGATGGATTGAAGTAGTTTGAGTTATTGATACCTCAGTGTCACCAAGTTCTCTGAAACCTGAAGAGCAACACCCTGTGGCTCTTTTTATGTCTCAGTTAGGAAATCCCTCCTACGTGTAATCAATACTGTTTAGGCAAACGGGAAAGTTCAGCTGAGTTTATTTCCATCGAGTCCCTTGTGATATTGTGTTTGTGCAACCAACAATTGGAAAGTTGTGCTGTTGTACGCTGATTTTGTGCATTTATGACATTTATTAACCCTTTTGTCATAGCTAGGTTTTCCTTTCCCGGGACAGAAATGAAACATAATCCTTGGTAGCGTGGTCCCCCTACCCCCCTCTAGCACCAAGCACCTGGGAAACATGTCCCAACTTCAGAGCGTTGAGTATCCTTTGGTCTGCCATTGAATATAAAGCTAAAATTGATCATGCTTAGAATGACATCAGACAGCACTAAACCCAACATTTACAAGACATTTTAAGGATACAAGAACGTTTAACATGGATCAACAGATTTTTACATATGTTATTGGTTACTTTGAGTTAAAAGCATTGTGCTAAGTTTCAAACTGCAATCTTTATTCCTTCATTCATTTTCAGATCCCCTGGCATTCAGTTTCAGACTTTTCTCATGGCGGCCTGTCTCTGCCCATAATATATGCCAGATGTTACACCAGTGTGTCCAGAATGCTGCTGCCCACACTAGCTTTCATGCACTCAATGCAACAGAGCTTCATTCCTGTACTGATTTCTGTTTCTACAGTGGTGGAAGGATCTATTTTCTCTTCTGCTAACAGACACTGGTCCTGAGGACAATGTGACTCTTCCACTGCTGCCAGAATCTGCCATGTAAGCTCTGCTTTCTCTTTATATGGCTTGTGTGATGTCTCCTTTCTCCCCTGCAGATTAATGTGTGTGTGTGTGCTTTCCTCTCTATCTACAGCCTATGTGATCTATTTTCCATGTGAATGTGAGTATTTTCCAACTCTCCAGACTCTGATCTGTATTGTACAATCTCCTACCGTCCTTCTAACACCAAGAAAAGCAAAGGGAAGAGTAGGGAGAGTTGAAACAGCCAGGAGCAGCATGCTGTCTAATCTGTTGTTAAAAGCTGCAAAAGCTGCAAGGCATTCAACTATGTGAAGGGGTTACACAGTGTCACATACTTACCTGTACGTCCTTTGGCAGAAAGTTCTATTTCTTTATGCCATAGCCAGGTCCATCATGATGCTATGGCAATCAGCCCCACTGACAGTCAGTGAGGGAGCAATGATGGCGGGTCAATCAGACTATTTGCTGGCGTCACATGCTTCCTGTCAATGGGAGATTCAAACAGGCAGCTGCTGGCACCAGGTCCCTATGAATGGTCTTCATTGCCACACTAGCGTTTCTACATTTTGCAACTTCTGGATCTTGATTTCTGCTTTGACTTTGACCTTGCCTCTGAAGTTACCTCCTGTTATCTACTGCCTGTTATTTGACTCTGTGATTATATCTCGTTTTGGCTTTTTGACAATTTATCCTCTAGTTCTGTTTTTGTCAGCTGGTATTTGTACTCCTTGTTGTTTAGGTCCCTGCACTTAGTTAGGGCATTTAGGACGGATTGTCCAAGTAGGTAGGGATAGTGGTGTGGGTGGAAGTACAGGTCTGCACTATTCCCTACCAAGCATGACACGCAGACAGTGGAACATTGTTGGAATACATTCCTGACCTATCTTCTTCACCATTACATTTTCTATATCTACGCTGCTGTATATCTTTTTCAGAGAATGCTATTACATTACTGGTAGAACTCCCTAAAGGGTCATCCACTTAAGTAGATAACATCTAAATGTCATGTACCGTATACATCTACAACCAGTTTTGTTATATTACTCCAATGCTTCAAGAATAAGAGTAATAACAATAAATAAAAAAAATCAACTTTTCAAGTTACCTCCATTGTTAAAGACTCCAAACAAACCCTGGGTATAGTCTGATCCTGCAGTCAGGTCTATCCCTTGTTTCTTGCTAACAAATATTCAGTATGCAAGAAATAAGCTAATACTAGACTGATGATCAATTCTGGATCCATAACAATAATTCTAATTTCCTGTGTACAGTGTAGCAATTGGCACCATTTTTGTTGTCAAAGAGACAGAACCACAATACACTCCATTAAAATTAACAAGGTCTGTCCCTGACCATTTGGATTCATCTTACACAGTCATCTAGCTTCAGTAATTAAGGAAGCAATGTGGACAGGGCCTAACTCAGCTCCGTTTTGGACCCAATATATACACAACCTCACAGCAACATGTTAAAATTTCACACATACAAAATAAAAAATTAAAAAAAATGTATTGAAAAAAGGAGACAAAACAATTAATTTTATCTCAGCTCTATCTCTGTTTTTATTTTCACTACGAGAAACAGCAAAAACAACCTAATAAGCCTGACTGCAGCAAATTAAAAATTACAAACACAGACTGAAAAGATCAAAAGGAGGAACAGAAAATAAAGAATTTACTTAACCTTCTCTGTTTAGGGAAAAAAAAACATCCGTGTCTTTAAGAAAAACATTTCAAATGAGAGCAATAAGCTGTAGATAACAGAGCCGAGTGTTACAGTTCACGAGTTCTGTCCGACTCACAAAGCTTTACGTAAAATGCATTTTTTCCCTCAGCTGTTAATATTCTGGATGAATCATACCTTATAAATGAGTTTTCTGACCTATAATACAGATTTTGGTATTTTAGCTATGACCATCAAAATAATCTCACAAGTAATTTAGAAAAGAGCAGACCTACTGATGCCTGTCTCAATGTGTCCTCTAAACCAAATCAACAGTGATAAGGCTTTCTTCATAGATAGCTCTCAAAAAACCAAAGACCACAAATGGATTAAGATCTTCAGCTTTCAACTTATTTATTTTTCTTGCAACTTTTGAATATTAATATGGGCTTCTATAAAGAATACACCAGGCTGGTTAACCGCTTGATTCCGAGCTACCTACACGGGGGAAGAACTGATTATGATATGATAAAATGTTCCAGCTTTATCGGCATTTTACTTGGATGCCACTAAGACATGAAGCTCGGAGGTGTTATTACATTTGACAAGTTGATCCGAGTTATCATGGCTGGCGGTAAATGTTTAGTTGCTGTGTAATTTAACTCTTTAAGGAGTCAATGTCATAAATGTGAATCTTGGAGGTACCTGAAAAGACAAAACCTAACTAGTACTCAATAGTGTGACAGCCTCGAAGTCCAGAGTTTTGCAAAATAGACCCATTCCTTATAGACACCGGGTATGTTGGAGGCTCTAATTTCATTATAAGTGGAGAATTGCTGAAAAAGCATTATGGAAGCTGAAGGTTGGAAACCACCAGCTGATGGGCATGGAATTTTCATACATTATCATAGACTAGTAATCCATGAAAAGTGAAACTGTCACGGATGTACCGAGACACACGAACTTCTCCACAACAGTGAGTGGCAGAATATCTTTGAGACTGGCAAATCATGGTTTGGTTCTGGTGTTGTTTCTGGTACTGGCCACACCCTTAGCTTCCAGTTGTTGCTATTGAGGTCATTTAACTCTCCCTATTTATAGTTGTTTCTCCCACTATGCTGTGCAGTTTATAGCTTCAGTTGGACCTGTGGATAACTGGTGTTTGGATCTCGGTGGAGTTCCTTGTGCTGCCATTGCTTCTTGGAAGTTAAGTGTTACCTTTCCCTTTTGCTTCTTATTTTGTTTTTTTTCTGTTTGTTGTACTTCCTAGCCGTTTTGTATCAGACCTCAGGAAGTCCCCCGTTCTTCCTTCCTTTGGAGGAATGGTCTGTCTCTTTCCTGTCATGAATACCAGGGTCCTTTAGGGTGAGATAGGGCTTTAGGTATTCCTGTGTATGAACTCACCTACGTACCTTTGGGTTCTGTTCATATGAGTAGTCAGTCAGGACTTTGGTTAGGGTTTTCACTGGGAGGTGTCAATTTTCCTTCCCTAGTTTTTAGGCCTTATTTTCTTTTCCTTTTCTTCCTTTATTCGTTGTGGGATATTTCTCTCACACCAGAGTGTGACATAAGCTCACTGGTTTGCTTTGTTTCGTTGTAGCCTTGGGGTTCTGGGTTCAAACCCAACGAAGGCCAGTTGCTTATTGACCTTTTTTGTTCTCCTTGTGTCTGTGTGAGCCTACTCCCCTACTCAAAAAACATACGTGTTAATTATTTTGCCTCCTTTAAAATAAATCATAATGTGTGAGATATGGAATTTAGCTTGTGATCCCCACTGATAATCTCTGTACAGCACTGAGGAATGTGTTAGGCTATTTTGACATATGCGTTATGGTATCTGGTAGGCTGTTCCAGCAGACGAACATCCGGTGTAGCCGGATACTGCCATTCACTGTCAGAGCCCATTGACTGCAAGCACTATTTTTTGTCCAGTGAAGTCCCACCACTCATTCCAGAAATAGGACTGATCCTATTATAGGGATCTGGGATCTGGTGGTATACCAATCCTATACGGCTATTCCGAATGCGATGAACTCTTACGTACTGTTTCTTTGTCGAAACAGCCTGCTATATACCTTAGTCCATATTTAAAAGTATCCTAAGTGTATTGTAAGCAATACAACTGTATAGTGCAGGCCAATGGCCCCATTCACCCTCCCTATTATCCAGCTCTGCCAATTTAAGTCTATGCAGACGTTTAAGTGAAGCAATTTGGATTTTGTTCAGATATCAACTTGTCACCATACAATGAGAAGAAACTCCTGGATTTATGTGCTATGCAATTAATAGAGGACCTCTCACTGCTTTTATTTATAGCCCTTACCATCTAAACTTTGTGCGTTTGCCAAAAATCAGGTCTAAAATAGAATAAGAACATTGATATTGACAAGTAAGTCAGCATGAAATTTGTTTTTGGCATTTTATGTACTATGTGGAGGGCTACCAAGTGACCCGGGTAATTGAGGTTTTTATGCTTTTTAGCTTCAGCTTTGATGTATCCTCATATTTGTAATGTAATAGCAGGTGATGGTTGATAAATAGATGTAAACAGAAACACACATTCACGAGAATAAAACCAGAAGGCCGTGTCCCGGGAGCTCTGAGAACGTTGACATTCAATAGATTTTGCCAACCCAGCACTTCTCTGCTAAATAGATAAGGTCTCCTCCATCTTCAGACTGAAAATGAGAATTCTCTGCTTTTCCCTGGTCTAAAGGCCTAACTAATGCCACAGAGACTTGGGGAATAACTAGAAAGGCAGTGAGTTAAAGGAATTTCCCATCTTCACATGACGTTAATTTGTTGGTATCTATATGTCAAGACCTGGAATGGGACCGGAAAGCTCTAAGGAGAAAAGGGCTCCAGCTCATGAACACCATACATGTACTAAATATTGTACTGTGGTAGAGAGAATTTGTGAAAAAGAAATACTTGGACAAATAATCATTGATGACATCACCAAATAATCAGGGATCGACAAATAATTACTGATGACACCACTATGTGTGCTTATGTCATGCTGTATACAATCTACATATTATATAATGAAGTCTGCATTTGCATGGGGAGTAGTTAGAATAAAGATATTATTGCATTATTTTATTGAACCTCTACCATATCTGCTTCATGGGTGTAACTATAGGTCAAGCAAAGTCACACCTAGTGTCTAGTTCCTGAAAGGGCCCAAAAGTAAAACGGGCACATCATTACAGATTATAGAGGTTGTGAAAGTACAACAGGAATTATCATATTAATTCATAATAAGTCACCAAAACCATAAAAATCACCAAATAATTGATTAACGAATTTATTACTGATTAGTGTTGAGTGAGCATGCTCAGCCGAACTCGCTGAGGTGCTCGCTCAACACTATTACTGATAACATCATTATGTGTGATGATGTCATACTGTATGCTATGTACACTTTATTCAATGTTTGCTGTACATTTTAGGGGGTTTATTTGGAGTAAAGACATCATTAAAACATTAGCATTATGTTATTGAAACACTGCCTTTTCGGCTACATGGGTGTAACTAAAGGGCGTACATAGTGTTGAGCGAAGCATTTGAAGAGGAATTCGGTCTGAAGTTTAGGAAAACTTAAATTTCATCACAATTTTCTCGGTCTTCGTGGTAAGGAATCAGGTTTTCCTAAAATGGTGGCAAGCAAAACTAAGTGTAGAGGAGACAAGCCTGGGAACATAAGAACATACATAATGAATGAAGCCAACCAGTCTGCAGATAGTCATCCCCTGTGATGTCACAGCCCTATTAAACCCTCATGCCACATGGTCTTCACCACTGTCCTGTGAGCTGAGCATAGGGAGAGACATGACAAGCGCTCATGTACAAGGAACAGTGTTGCTGAAAACGACTAATAGCAGAATATTGGAGAGGGAGACTGCAGGGAGACATTCTGCGTCTGTTTTATTTATTCCAACATCAGCCATAAATGTAATTCAATACCAATAATATGGAAGCCATTATTATTCCAATACCATCCAGTCTGCACCTTTTTTTGGAGGGGGGGGCAGGTCTTAATGAAGACCATCTTCATCTTTTGATAGCTTTACTTCTTCCAAATCATCTTTCAAAGTCTCCATGTCCTAGAAAAGTTGTCAAGATGCAGAGAGAGGAGGAGCTGGATGTTCCTGAAGACATATATTCATTGATATTAGATGATGTGAAAAAGGTGGAAAAGTAGATGGCAGAAGAAGGGCTCCCACCTGTAGGGCAGGTGAACGCTGGGTTTGGAGAATTGGGTATGCCAGAACTGATTAATATTCTGTGTTTAATGTCAGATTACCTGCAGGAGATTGCAGACCAGAAGAGCAATAATATACATACTGTGCCCCCTACTTAACCAGCCATACCCCATACCAGCAACAGCCCCTATTTAAAGGTGCATTAAAGGAGCCGCACGGCCAGAAGGACTACACAGTGTGGTCTTCATTATTAAATGAAAGGCAGCTACGAGCTAATAGGCCGCGTGCTTCTTCACGGTCGCCCGGTCATGGCCGTACCCTAAGGCAGAATGGCCTAGGCATACCTGATTTATACCAATTTGTGACAAGTTAATTCGGAAATAATCAAATTTTTCAAAACTTTGCTCATCTCTATGTATACAAAGTTAGCAGTCACACCAAATCAAACAAATGGATCAAAATGTTTCATTTATTTATTGAGGAAAATGATCCAATATTGCATGTGTGTAAGTGGCAGAAGTACGTGAAGGCTGTAAACCTTTACTTTCAGTATCTAGTGTGATCTCTTTGTGCACCAAATAACTGCAACTTAACATTACCAGTAATTGTTGATTAGTCCTGCACATCAGCTTGGAAGAATTTTAGTTTATTCATTTGTACATAATAGCCTCAACTCTATAATCTTTGGTGGCTTTCCTCCCATGAACTGCTCTCTTCAAGTCCTTCCACAACATTTCTATTAAATTATGGGCAGGACTTTGACTTGGTCATTCTAAAACTTTAACTTTAACTATACCTTTTTGGTAGAAGAACTTGTGTCCTTAGGCTCACTGTCTTGCTGCATGACCTACATTTTCTTAAGATTCAGCTCATGGACAGATGTCCTGACATTTTACTTTAGAATTTGCTGGTAAAATTCCTGCTCTGATTAACTGGTTAGAATCCCAAGTGGGGGACCTCTTATGATGTCCATCTGCTATAAAAGGGCAATGGACCTTGTCTTGTGGAGAGAGTTCTTTAACCCCTTTGCGCCCAGCACCGTAATAGTACGGTGCTGGGCGCGTCTTTAAAGATGACCATAGCAGCAGGTGGCCTGCTGATTCCTACAGCAGACACCCGTGACTGATGTCCGCAAGCGGCAGTAATGCCGGTCACAGATATTTAACGCCTCGGATCCCATGGACAGTCCTGACCATGTCATCCGAACACGTCAAACACCGAAAGCGTGCGCTTCTGTTGTTGCTCGGGCTCTCCCGTGTGGCGATCGGAGGAGCTTGGGCATGTAAAATAATTCAATAAATAAAAGTTTTTTAAAATAAAAAAAAACTTAAAAATTCAAATCACCCCCTTTCTCTAAAATAAAAATAAAAGAACTGAAAAAATAAAAAATACACATCATGGGTATTGCCATTTGCAAAATTGCCCATACTATAAAAATATGAAAATTTATTTCCCATACGGAAAACAGCGAAGGGAAAAAAGTGTCAAAATGGCTGATTCGCCATTTTTTGTCACTTTATTTTCTAAAAAAATTAAATGAAAAGTGATCAAAAAGTCATATGCACTCCAGAATGGTATAAATGAAAAGTTCAGATCTCCCCACAAAAAATGAGCCCTCATACAGCTCCGTACACATAAATAACAAAATGTTATAGGGGTCAAAATATGGCGATGAAAAAAAATGTCAACTTTATAATTATTTTATCACTATCAAAATGCAAAAAAAACTATATATATTAGATATTGCCGGATTTTTACTGACCTGTAGAATGAAAGTAACTGGTCAGTTTTATTACATATCGAACGTCGTAAATAAAAAACCCATAAAACTGTGCCGGAATTGTTTTTTTTTTTTTGCAATTTCACCCGATTTGGAATTTTTTCCTGCTTCCCGCTACATCATATGCAATATTAAATGGTGGCGTTGGAAAGTACGACTTATCCTGCAAAAAACAAGCCCTCATGCAGCTATGTGAACAGAAAAATTAAAAAAGTTATGGCTCTGTGAAGGCAGGGAGCGAAAGGGTTAAATGTACACAGTAGAAATGCTATATCAGGAAATGTATGTGGAAGAAAAAGCAATTAAGAAAAAAATTAGGGAAAAAAGTACCAATCTTGAAAGGTCTAAGCAACCTACATAGCACAGGGAGCTCTCCTCAGCTTTCAGAATCGTAATCTCTGAATTCTGGATTTTATGAAAGGAACAAGAGGTTTAGGGAGCAACAGACGCCAAAGTAGAATGCAAAGTGCGTCAAGTGTCTGACCCTGACAGCTATTTTATGGAAGTCAATATTTTTGTGCCTTTCAAAAGAATTATTCAGCGCACACCACCATCCCGCCATATCTCCCATAGCATAATTGAGATTTAAGATTTATTTCACCTTTTTTCACAGTCCTTATTTGTACAGGGATTCAGACTCGGAGACAGCTTATTTCAAATCCATTTAATTATCTCCAATGTTCTATCTCCTAATGCTTTCTTTAGAGGCTTTCAATGAGCCCAGTTTCTGCCAGGTCTTCAGTGACCCTCCTGCCTTAGATTAGTAAGGTTGTGTCTCTGTCAACGAGAAAGAATAACTCTACCACAAACTGCCACCTTCACTTAAAATTTTAACATTTAATTTGCCCGCAGTAATGAGTCATGGGATGTAAGAAAATGACAAGTTCATATGCGCTCACATTTTTTCCCTCCCGTAGATACAGGTTTAGAATTTACTATAGAGCTTGTCCCGTTAACCATAAAGAGTTCTGTTTCCAGGTGTATTCCAAATAAGGAATTTTTCTGGAACCCCTCTGCCCAATTTCTCTGAATAATGCAATGAATACTGTAGACGGTATTATCCATGAGGCCCTTTACTAGGGAGATCTAAAAATAGGGTTCAAACTGAAAAACTCCTTTAAATTACTGCCAGCCCATTGAAACCCATCCTATACATATTCAGATTGGGTCACTGTCACTAGTGGGGTACCACAGGGGTCAGTATTGGGCCCTATTCTCTTCAATATATTTATTAATGATCTTGTAGAAGGCTTGCACAGTAAAATATCAATTTTTGCAGATGACACTAAACTGTGTAAAGTAATTAACACAGAAGAGGACAGTACACTGCTACAGATGGATCTGGATAGACTGGAGGCTTGGGCAGAGAAGTGGCAGATGAGGTTTAACACTGACAAATGTAAGGTTATGCATATGGGAAGGAATAATGCAAGTCACCAGTACATACTAAATGGTAAAACACTGGGTAACACCGACATGGAAAAGTACTTAGGTATTTTAGTGAACAGCAAACTAAGCTGTAGAAACCAGTGTCAGACAGCTGCTGCCAAGGCCAATAAGATAATGGGTTGCATCAAAAGGGGCATAGATGCCCGTGATGAGAAAATAGTCCTGCCACTTTACAAATCACTAGTCAGACCACACATGGAGTACTGTGTACAGTTCTGGGCTCCTGTGAACAAGGCAGACATAGCAGAGCTGGAGAGGGTTCAGAGGAGGGCAACTAAAGTAATAACTGGAATGGGTGGACTACAGTACCCAGAAAGATTATCAAAATTGGGGTTATTTACTTTAGAAAAAAGACGACTGAGGGGAGATCTAATAACTATGTATAAATATATCAGAGGTCAGTACAGAGATCTGTCCCATGATCTTTTTATCCCAAGGACTGTGACGAGGGGACATCCTCTGCGTCTGGAGGAAAGAAGGTTTGTACACAAACATAGAAGAGGATTCTTTACGGTAAGAGCAGTGAGACTATGGAACTCTCTGCCTGAGGAGGTGGTGATGGTAAGTTCACTAAAAGAGTTCAAGAGGGGCCTGGATGTATTTCTGGAGGGTAATAATATTACAGGTTATAGTTACTAGAGAGGGGTCGTTGATCCAGGGAGTAATTCTGATTGCCTGATTGGAGTCGGGAAGGAATTTTTTTCCCTAAAGTGGGGAAAATTGGCTTCTACCTCACAGGTTTTTTTTGCCTTCCTCTGGATCAACTTGTAGGAAAACAGGCCGAACTGGATGGACAGATGTCTTTTTTCGGCCTTATAAATTATGTTATTATGTTACTTATAACTAAAAAAAATCACTTTGTGATGAATTACTTTGTCTTGAAGGACATTTTTTTGTAAGTAGCGGGTGCAATGACAGGGATTGGCAATAGCGCTGCTCTCCTTCATTGTACCCCTCAGATGCCACATTTATATATGATTGTGGCATCTCAGAGTAATAACAGAGTTTAAAATTAAAAGAAAAAAAAAATATCATACTTACCACCTCCATTTGCTTGACATTGATGACATTGTCACGCCGGCGTTGTGCGTCATATGTCACCACGCACAGGGTTTTAGCCGAGACCTTTAATCAAGATGGCGGCCACCGGCCAGTCACAAGCAAATGGAAGCGGTAAGTATGATTTTTTTTGTTTGTTTTTTACACTATTTCAGGTTAAATTGATTCGCTACCATGTAGCACAAGGAGGTTCAGCTTTGCAGTGAATTGAATTTAGCCTGAAATTCAAACTGAATTCCCCTTCATTGGATTCGATTCACTTATCTCTAGCTATGACCATAACGGAATACAAGATTGATACATTGGAGCAAATTTACGAATGTGATTTCTACACCTCATCATAAAATGGTATCAAAATTTGGTGCATTTCTGGTGCATAATGTCACATCAAGTTTTATACCTGTTTATAAAGCAAATTTGGCAACTAAAGAATAATCCACTGCACATTGCTTAGAAAGCGGATGTGGATTAATGGGAAATGGAATTGATTTTGGCTTCAAATTTTGTTGCAAAGCAATTAAGCCAATAGGTGGTATTATGTTAACCAAAAAGGTCCATGCACCAAATTTGTGATCCAACCTGAGCCACTGTGATAAATTAGGTGTGAGTGTAGGCTATCTACATTTAAAGAGGACCTGTCACCTCTCCTGATATGGCTCTTTTATTAATGACTAGCATTCCCAAAATAATAACAATTCTGGAGCATCTGTTCTTATGCTATTTCTTTATTATTTCTGCTAAAAGTTATGAATGAATTACTGGAAGTAATTGCAATGAAAGTCCAGATGAGTGTTACCAGTTGGGGATATGTCCCTGCACAGTCTGACACTTGTAAGCACTGATTGGATAATGTCAGACTGTGCAGGGTCACACCCTCTACTGGTAATACCCATGTGGACCTACATTTCAAAAAAGCTTGTAATTCATTCATAACTTCTAGAAGGAATAATAGAAGAATGGTACAACATAGAGTCATATGAAAGTGTATATAAGCAGACCAGTCACAGCCCCTAGTGTTCTGCAGTTAGGGACCAGTGCTTGAAGGGGGAGACTCATGCAGTCTGCATGAGTGACCCGAAGAAGACACCGGGATGGGGACTCTAAGCCACAGACAATGGGTCACCAGTCCTGTGACCAAGGAGCCACCCAGACTATTGAGCTAAAGTCTGTGGGCCTTCAGCCATTGGCCAGGGTATCAACTTTCTGAGAGAGAGAGAGAGAGAGAGGGGGACAGCTAGCTCAGGTCTTTCATCAGCATGAAACTCTTCTTCTGCCAGGGAAGATACTAGAGAAGCCAGCACTATGCCTCGCTTGTATTGTTTTGCACCTTAATTCCTTCAGTAAACACACTGGTTGACTGCAGACCCTGACTCTCTGGAGTTATTTCCCATTGAGGTGCAGCACACCTTACCATCCCTTCCAAAGAGCAGCAACACATTCGCCACTTCGCCAGTGTCTGGGGGACCCAGTGTAGCATTGGGTGGTGGATGAGTTCAATATTTAGTGTTCTTTGATTCCCAGTGTCATCCTCCACCCCATTAGCCTCTGCATTAGCCACACCACTGCATATGATTTTTGTATGGAATATTCCTTTAATTATTTGTGTTACAATTTCTTGTTATTCTAAATGTCACAATCATATTGACTGATATAACTTTACATTTCATGGATATTTAACCTGCTCTCTAAACCTATGTTACCCCAGCAAGTCTCATTCAACAAATTTAGGATTTCAATTGCAACCCTCAACTTCGCCCCACTCCTACCCAAAAAAAATCTGAAACTCTCAAGAGTGAAAAAGAGGTCATCACAGCCTCAGTCAGTCAGACGATCATTCTTCCCATGTCGGCTTTATTCAATTTTATTTCTGCAAAGCGGTAGTGGCGTAGTGAACAATAGCTGAAATTGCCTCACCTAGTTTAATGTATGCAGATGGAGGGATAAATGTATGCGTTTGATTGAACATTATGAAAATGTCATTAGTGTTATAGGGAAACTAGACCATCCTTTCTCGGCAGGCTAACACATTGCAAGCAGATGCCGCACTTGCTCCCACATACTGATTTGTCATTAACCTCAGTCTTAACTTTCTGGGACCACCCTGAGCTCTAGTAAAAAATAATGTAGCATTTTGTGAGCGAGCCGCTCGCGTTTGTATCCTTTCCAAATTTCACTGAATTATATAAGGTGATTTGGCGATTGTAAACTACTGTTCCCTGGGGCCCAGGTTGATGCTACCAAAATCCATTGTGCTTATGAGCATCTTAAATCGAAATGTAGTCCCTGTGGAACAATTTCAAATTGCCTTTGCCCTCTCTTGCCCTCTCCATCTCTCTCTCTAGTCAGTTAGTGAACTGAGACAGGAACCCAGGACGCCAACAAACGTTCCGGCAACTTCTGTCCAACCTGTTATTAAAGTTCCCCACCTCCTGAAAATATCCTACACAATAAACCGTATTGCCCAGGAACATTCATTTTTTTCCAGCCATCACTTTATATTTGCATTTTATCGGTAAATTAGAAAATGACTCTTCTATTACTGAAAGGCTAATTGGGGTAGGCTGAATACAGAGAAACCATTAGGATCCTGTGCGGTAATAACAGCCAGAGCTTGCTGGCCCCGGCGTACGGTTGGAATTTATTTTGCAAGCTCAGCTTTCTGCTGGTAATTACTGATCAACATAGAATATGGGTGAGATGAAATGACAGTCATCTAGTTTTGTGCCAAGAACAAAGTTAAAAAAAAATGGAAGCAAGAACAACAGAGTCCCATCTAGCTAAATGATAGAGGTTTTACACCTTTCTTCAAATTCGGTATTTACACGTATTAAAGAAGAACTCCCGCAAATATTTTTATTCTCTGACCTGTTAGAAAGGTGCATGATCTGTAGTGAATGTAATTTTCTTATCAGAGGCTGAAATTGAGAGTTTCCACTCTCTTCTTATTGTAGCTGGGTCATGTGACCAACTCATTGACCTCCAACTGACCCAGGACAGCAAGCCAATCACTTCTCTATTCATTCCTATGAGACTGAAATTGAGGCTCCCATAGGAATGCATAGAAAAATGTCCACACATAAGTCTACGTGTGAGTTGGTGGGTCTAATTCCTAGTCACATGACACAGATAAGAAACTTCAGGATGATATAACTCAAAAATTCAGCTACTGGTAAGAAAATGACATTCACTACAGATTACATCATGTACATTTCTAGCAGGACATGGAATAAAATTTTTGCGGGAGTTCTTCTTTAAGGTCTCTTTGCAGAGATGAATAGAAGAATAGGCAAATAGGTTTTGGTAACCTATAACCTATCCACTGTTGGCAAACTTCTGCATATGTCACTGAAAGATATGTTCTTTTTATCTTTCCTCTTGGCTCAACATATCCTGAGAGAAGTGGCTCATGATTTTTAGATACTCTGTTGGGAGTTTTGTATACTATATGTGTCTATATGTGGCCACCAACTGGTTGTGTTGGTTATGTTCATTACAGCCTTCATGGGTTTCGCTAGAATGTCATGGATGTCATAAAGTCAGAGCCTGAAGTCCTTAACAATATTTTCAAAAAGGGTGGATGCAGTAGGAACCATTGATTCCTTACAAAGTTTATGTAGATAGATTGTATGTGGTAGACAGGAAGCAATGCCGCATGGTCTACATCAATTGTAGGAGATCTTCTATTATCATGCAGTTCATAGGCTCAACTTCATTTCTGAATATATATAATTATAGTAGTCAAAGCTCTGACACAGTATAACGTTAAATTAAAAAATTCCTGTTGCCTATAGCCACCACTAGGTGGAGCTTAGAAGTGTGTGAAAGGTGCTCTCTAGGATTTACATTCTGATGACCTATCCTCAGGATAGGTCATCAATATGAGATCCAACCACTGCTGATTAGTTTATGAAGAGACTACAGTGTTCCGTGAGCACTTAGCCTTCTTCCTAGGTTGTGCGATGTCGCATTCATTGGTCATATGGCTTAGGCCCAGCTCAGCTGCAATACCACATACATCCGCTGTACAATGTACATCATCGCTGTGATTGGTAAGCTGTGAGGAGACCTGGCGCTCCGATGAAACAGCCAGGCCTCATGAAACAGCTGATCATGGAGCTACAGGGAGTTGGTCCCCCACTGATCTCATATTGATAACCTATCTTTAAGAGAGGTCATCAATATGTAAATCTTGGAGAACCCCTTTACTCTTTACCTTGAATTTTTTAGGGCAGATTTAGTACTACTGTTTAAGATTTAGATGGTTCACAGTAGTAAGTTAAAAAAAAAATAGACTAGACATTCCAATGATGCACCAGATTTATTAAAGTTGCTGATGCTGGATGATAAATTTGGTGCATCTTTAGACTGTCTAGTCAAACCTATTAGTTGCTTTACTTTGATCCTGAATGTTGCTTCAAAATTGGGCAAGCAAAGTATGCCCCTTTACTTCTTAGCCATGCCCCTTTTCAGACGATTTGTGTCCGGCTTAATCCAGGCACTAATGCTGGAAACAGGCCGGATCTCCACCTGTTCCCATTATAGTCAATGGGCTCTGGAGGGGAAGGTAGTATCCAGCTATGCCAGATACAATGAACTCCTGCAGACTGTCCCTCTGCAAGAACAACTGGCTCGAAAATTTAGCACTAGTGTGAGATTAGCACACAGAGTATGGGTGCTGTTTTAAAATGAGCATTGTATGCTAATCATAGTCTTTTTGAGTTTGGCCGGTTGATCATTGGGTATAGTTGGAATCACATGTGCCATATCATCATGGCTTTTGATAGATCTTAGTTGAGGTGGGCCATAACTGTACCTTCAAATTTCTTCTGTCATGTCATTGAGATAAGTCAGAAGATCTCAAAAGGTCCCAGTGAGAATAATTTCCCTTTGAAAGCAACCAGATTATAATAGTTCTTGTAGTAATAATGCAGAATACTTAGCGTCCTACCTCTAGCGCCGTAAACATTACTGTTAAATATGTAAACCCTAATTCTAGACTGTTTCTGGACCATTACAAGACGATTGTGTCACGGTATTATGGGTAATAGTTTTTGTAATCTTTTAATGGAGTGTCACTAATGGACTCTTAAACATGCCGGCTAGTTATTATTAAAGTCTATTAAATAGCAATATACTTACATATTAATTACCATTATTAGCAGGTGATCTCTCTTTAATTATTTTACCCCTACTGTTCTGCTTTATGCGATAACTAACCATTTATGTAAATATTCGTAAACTGTTTATTATGGAGTACTGCGGTGAAATGACGATCAGCCGTCCTGTGGAGGCAGAAACCTTGTAAATCCTGGATTTTCAAAGGAACCTAATGTACGTAGAAGCAGGGAAACGCTGAATTCATACAGTATAATTACTTTATAATGACGAAGACTCTGTTGGGGCATATAGACATCAAAGAGGTCTCCTGTGTAGGACCACCCTCTATTTACCAGAATGGACACCTACAAATATATAAGCAGCTCTTTCTATGGTCTGCTGAGACCACCCAGCATGCATGTAATGCTACATTCTACCTGCAGAGATTGCTGAAGCTTTCCTGGGTGATAATTGCTGATTTATAAAGGAGTCTGTGTCTTTATGAAACTATTTATTTAAGTATTTAAATTCATGTGTGTCCTTTCAACTTCATTTGAGGGCTCGTTAACATGACTGGTTGTTTGCATTTTTGCGGTTCGGACGTGGACCCATTCACTTCAATGGGGCCGCAAAAATGCCAACAGCACTCCTTGTGCTGTCCGCATCCATTGCTCTGTTCTGTGGCCCCGCAAAAAAAAAGTAGAAAAGGTCCTATTCTTGTCTGTTTTGTGGACAACAATAGGCATTTCTATAATGGGCGGCCCATAAATTTGCACACGGGTGACATCCGGGTTTTGCTGATCCACAATTTGAGGACTGAAAAACTAAGGCGCGCTTGTGTGTATGAGCCCTTAATTGGATATAATCTGCTTTAGGCTAGATCACATGAAAAAAATTTTTGACAAGCTGCAAAATTCAAAATTCAGATCACTCTCCGTGGCCAAATTTTTATTTATTTTTTGCAGCATGTCCATAAGGATTGTTGCATCCGCTTCGCTGCTACTGTAAACACTATGGGGGAATTTATTATTATCCCCTGGTTGTAAAAAGTTGCAAACTGCATGTTTTATACTTTTTAAATGCCACTTCCACATTTTTGAAACCTGAGCATGGCAAGGATTGGGAAGGGCGGGGCCAGCACTTTTATCTTCTTTGACTCCAGTTTGTTTCCCCATCTGGGATGCGCCTAATTTAGGACAAAGCGTGTGCCTCATCATGAATAAGGTGCATCTGAGGAAATCATAGACAGGCATAAGATGCCATTATATGATTAATCAGACCCTATGAATTTAAGCTCACAGACCACCAGAAAAATTCTACAGCGTCTGTGCCACAGGGAAACATTCTATAAAAATAAAACACATTATTATATGCCAGATCTAAATGTCAACTAGTGGACAGCACTTAAAGGGGTTATCTGGGAGTTTGCACTTGAAAAGGACTAACCTGCACCTAGGCCATGTGATGATGGTGATTTCACTGGCCTAGGAATAGACCAAAGCACTCACAGAGCACCGTGGCCTCTTCGAACAGCCGGCCTGATATGGCATCCATGAAAGGCCATCAATCTCAAATCCCATTTAACCTCTTTAAAGAGAAGCTCTCACCTCCAAAATCGGTTTTAGTGTAGGAATACCACCATGTAGCATAAATACCCTGAAACATAACCGAACCTTTCTTGTGAAAATCCAGTGCTTTATTCCTGAGACAAGTTTTTGGTGCACTATGGGCAGGGCTGCTCCATTTGGTGCACCATTACTCCTCCAGTAACACTGCCCAGTGCTTAATCCTAGCTTGATTGACAGTCCCTGATACATTTCAGAGCCGGGAGTGATGATGCAGGGGAAGCCAGGTGCACTGAACTGTTATATTTTGGTGCACCTATCCTAGATGATGGTATAATTACTTTGATTTTGGAGGTGACATATTCCCTTTAAAGAGGCATTCCCAGAAATATATTTTTATTCAGTTTGTAAGTGTACTGGTATAAATAATTGTTTAACAAACTTACATACCAATTTATTAATGTATTTTCAGTCTCAGGTCATTTTGGCAGACCCTCGATGAGACTCCCTTGATGCTACAGGATCTGCTGTGTGGACAGGAAGTCAGTTTCTCTATTCGTTCTGATGTGACTGGCATTGAGGCTGTCAAAGAAATGGACATAGAAACTGACTTCCTGTCCACAGAGTAGAATCTGTGGGTCCAATGGGTCTGCCCAAAGTATAGGAGTCTGAAGATGCATCTTATATGCAGTGTATTGAAAGCATCAATGCTCCCTTAAGTGGTGGCTACAGAATGTTATCATTCGAAAGTGTTTTCTTGAGCCAGGATATCGATGGGATAGCCATCAGTGTCATAATAATGGAAGTCTGACTCTCCGATCAGCTGTTTGAAGGGGTTCTCAAGCTTATTTGGGCACCGTAGCCTCCTAAATCTTGAGATGGAGCTGCCTACTTGCATGCCACCTACTTTCTTCCCATGACAGTGAACAGGTCGAGGCTGCACTATTGCTACTAAGTAGACTCCCTTCAATCTGATATTGATGGCCTATCCTGAGGACAGGCTGTCAATATCTTGAACCTGGAAAACCCTCTTCTGAATCAGAAAAATTAAGCTTCTCCTCCTATAAACACTTAAAAATAAATTATTCATCACAGAAATCTGATCTGAAACCCCCAAAAAGTTGTAATTTTTTTTAACCATTTTCATTGCCTCCTAAAGCAGTATACTATAAAGAGGCACAATATGGCCTTACATGAACATGGCACTGATTTTTATTTCTCCTACCATATAAGAGACACAATATGAAATAGTGTTGTCACACAGCACGCAGTGTTTAAAAGGATCCGATTCCGCACAAGGTCAAGGCTATAAAACAAGCATTTTGTTTTCAACAATCCCATGCAATTTCATTTATTAAAATATCTGTAATGAACCTACTCCCATTCTTTAGCCTTGTCATGCTGCTCCCAGCATCAGCCAATCCGTTGTGTACAGCGGCCGTCAAGGACAAGGCTTTTTACCTCTAGACAAAGACTGAAAAACTGCTTATATAATGTATATAAGCCGGCTCTGGTCCTTGTGTGCATAGATTGTATGGCTGTCCTTATCATTTGTCTACCTACATTCCCAAGAGAGAAAAAAAACAACAGAAAATATAAAAAGGTCACATTTTTTCTGTTACGTTACTCACACAACAATGTATTCATGTCCTATTAGTTTCAGTATTGCTTTTATGCCTATTGTGACAGCTATGGATTACATGTAGAACGTAATTTCGGTCCTACAAAGTCGGAGTTGGACACATCAAGCACAAAAAGTGACAGTGGTGGGAGGTAAGTAGGTCCATTCCAAAGGGCATTGAGTTCTTACAATGAGTTGAATGGTAATCGATCTGAGATATGTGAGGCTTGCCTTCAGCTGGTGGATTGATCAGACTGACAAATCATCAGGAATCTGAATAAATTTGCTTACTCACCTCTAGTGGGAATATCCTTGGAAGGGTATGTTTGCTGTTGAATACTGTTTTAAATTGATATATAGAATTAATTTACATAAAAAGTACAATAAACTTATCTAACATATGTTGTACCGATAACACGGTATGATACAGTCTATATACTGTAATAGCACAGAGCTGAATTCACAATTCTGCTGGCTTCAGAGCTGAAGTTTTACAGATTCCTTACAAAATCTTGCTTTGGTGGTTTGATTTCCAGAATAAATAATCTTTACTGTAAATAGATAATCTGACGACAGAAAATGTAACTGACAAGCTTGAGGACAGTTTCTAACGGCTTCTTTACACTGCCCAAACACTCTTTAGCTATAATCAGCACGTTTAAAACGTTCATCAAATAATAAGTCATTGGTGTGGTCACCTAAACCATTGTTTGCTGGCATCAGACTGTTCCATCTAAACAGCCTCTGTTACCCAGAAACAATTATTCTGTATGGGGACGAGCGATGGCATAAGTGATCACCCTTCCCATACTGTGGAGAAGATCTTAGAAGCTTGACAGGAAGGGACTCTTTCTTTAACACAATAGTCTGCTCAGTTGACAATTGTAAAGGATTGTTAAAGGGGTTATCCAAATTCTGAAACTGCACCCCCCCCCCGCCCCCCTGCAGGGCCCCTCACAGGTATTATACTTACCCCGCTCGAGAGGATGATGCTAGGGAGTCTCGTTCCCATCTGCCATTGGCTACTCCAACCCAACACCGGATGTTTTCATCTGTGTGCAGGGAGAAGCAGCAGCGGCGGTGCGGGAACCAGGAGTGGCGCAGGGAGAGGGGAGCAGGGTAAGTATCTTACCTGTGAGGCACCCAGCACATATGGGTTCTGTTTTAGAATTTGGATAACCCCTTTAAGAGCAAACAGCAGAATAGTGAATGCAGCTCTGCACAATTTTATTTAAGTGGTAGAGCAGGGGTCAACAATCTCTGGCACTCCAGCTGTGGCGAAGCTACAATTCCCAGCCTGCACACTTAGCTTTTCTCAGGACTTCCACACAAGTGACTAGTGCATGCTGAGAATTGTAGTTTCACCACAGCTGGACTGCCATTTATTGCTGACTCCAGTGGTAGATTAATGCAATTTGTCCTATCTTGCATCCTACACAAGGTTTACATTTTTTGGGGGGGTTTCATACTGCTTTTTCACTACAAAGAACACCACTCATCTGTAGAACGTAGCTATTTCATACTTGTCATGTCCTCCAACAATTCATATTGGAGTTATAGTGATTGTGTTCACTACTGCTTAGATGGCCTTAGAGCTGTCACAGTTGCTTTTCAGGAACAGAAGTTGTGAAGTAGAAGATAAGCTATGACTGCTGTTCTAACCCCACCACCACCACCACCACACACATGCAGACACTAGAATGACGTGAGGCTGATACGATCATATTTTAAATTATTTCTCCGCACAGAATTACTCTGTACTTCCTACAACTCATAGAAAATGAATGGATCATGGTTACAAGATGGCACTGAGCATTCTTTATCATTAGGACTCATTTCCCATCTAATCATGAAGTTGGGTCATAGAGCTGTCCTTCACGTGACCATCTTAACAATTAGAAGCCTATAATAATAATGTTAGGCAGCTTGAGATGTTATACCAAAAGACACCTAATCTCAGGTCAAATACAATTTGGTGAAGGGTCTTGTCCCACCTTTGGGTCTTGGACCCAACCTGATGCCTTATCACAGCCACGTTTAGGAGAAGTGACCACACACACATCTGGCTTTCTCAATTGTAGCATATTGAAGTTAGGCCGTGTTCACATCACCATTTTGGATTCCATTATTGTTTATAACCATGTTATAACGGAAAATAACGAAATCCATAAGATGAAAGTCAAAACAAAAGCCTATAAGAGGCAATGCATTTTGATCCTTCATAATAAAAGTCTATGGGCAGCATAACGGATCCGTCCTGGTTTCCATTATGCAGGAGTCCAGTCTTGTCCTGTCCATAGACTTGTATTATGACGGAATATAAAACAGAATGCCTTTTAAAGGCTTCCATTTTGAATTCCGTCTTATGGATTCCGTTATTTTTCTTTATAACCATGTTATAACGGAAAACAATAACGGAATCCATAACGGTGATGTGAACAAGCCCTTACTCCTGGACCCAAAGACAAAAAAAAACAATGCCACATTTCACCACCTATTGACAGCTGGATAGCTCATCGGATCACCTAATGGCTATAGGTTTTGGAGGCCACATTACTTTCCTTAAAAATATCAAACCAGTGTCAGAAAGCTGCTGCCAAGGCCAATAAGATTATGAGTTGCTTCAAAAGAGGCATAGATGCCCGTGATGAGAACATAGTCCTGCCACTTTACAAATCATTAGTCAGACCACACATGGAGGACTGTGTACAGTTCTGGGTTCCTGTGAACAAGGCATACATAGCAGAGCTGGAGAGGTTCAGAGGAGGGCAACTAAAGTAATAACTGGAATGGGTGGGCTACAGTACCCTGAAAGATTATCAAAATTAGGGTTATTTACTTTAGAAAAAAGACGACTGAGGGGAGATCTAATAACTATGTATAAATATATCAGGGGTCAGTACAGAGATCTGTCCCATGATCTATTTATCCCCAGGACTGTGACGAGGGGACATCCCCTGTGCCTGGAGGAAAGAAGGTTTGTACACAAACATAGAAGAGGATTCTTTACGGTAAGAGCAGTGAGACTATGGAACTCTCTGCCTGAGGAGGTGGTGATGGTAAGTTCGCTAAAAGAGTTCAGGAGGGGCCTGGATGTATTTTTGGAGTGTAATAATATTACAGGTTATAGCTACTAGAGCTGGGTCCTTGATCCAGGAGTTATTCTGATTGCCTGATTGGAGTCAGGAAGAATTTTTTCCCCTAAAGTGAGGAAAATTGGCTTCTACCTCACAGGGGTTTTTTGCCTTCCTCTGGATCAACTTGTAGGATAACAGGCCGAACTGGATGGACAGATGTCTTTTTTCGGCCTTATAAACTATGTTACTATGTAAACCTGCCTACTCTTTAAGTCACCTTATAAAATAAACTTGTTTCTACTTTATCGTAATATAAAATTTTCGGAAGCGACAACATCCTGAGCCGTGATGCTGTTTGCAAGTCTGATTAGATTTCTTGCCTTTCCCTCTGCAAGCCCTGGGAGAATCCCATCTGATTACAAGAGAGAATTAAGGCAGCCTGAAACCAGCGGAGACAGTATCACCATACACTGAGATGACAACCTGATTGCTTCTCTCTATCAGCACAGTTAAATATAACGATTGTATATTTTACTATGACAGAATTTTTTAAATTCTAAATTATTCAGCTCCATCGAGTAAGAGATTCTGTCCATGTTTAAAGTCAAATCATCGTCTCGGGCTCATGATGTAGCCGGGTGATAAATTACCAGTCACAGCCTACATCTCCAACAATGATTTGGTACACATACCGCACCGTGCATGGCAGGTCATTTAGACTATGAATAGGATTAAGCCCAACCGAAAGCCCTAGGGGACTACAAAATCATAACTAGATTATACTAAATTTTTCCTTGACAATCTGTGTGCGATTAAATGAGGATGATTTAAAAGCAATTCATTGTACTCCCGGTAGAGGTTCCGACTCTAAATAAGAGTTTGGTCTTTGTCTTTTGTTATTGCAAAGACATTAAAAAGGACTATTAATTGAGATGCAGATGATATGTTAACCATTTATTAATCCATCACCAGAGGTTCAACTGCAGAGGATCCAAAAAGCACAGTCAGCCACTCTGCTGAGATTAGAAAACAGATGCGAGTAGACAGATAGATAGATAGATAGATAGATAGATAGATAGATAGATAGTTTGATAGATAGGCTGGTTGAGATGCTGTACATTGAATATATGTATGTAGTGCAGTAAGTTTACTGTCTTATGTGCCACTTGTGCTGGGGGTGGGAGACTAGGGGCCAACCTTGCTCAGGGGCCCACAGAGGGGATTTACCAGTACCCCTGTGGGCCAGTCCGAGCCTGGATAGATAGATAGATAGATAGATAGATAGATAGATAGATAGATAGATAGATAGATAGGGTCCGCATATGATTTGCGATCTGACAATACGGTCATGTAAATGAGGCCTTAAAGATATAGGATACAAACCATAAAATATGATAGATGATTAATAGATAGATAAAACTTGAAAGAAGAGGCAGGACTCCAATGAATGGAAAAAGGGTGATGGACTCACTTTATTACCCCAAAACACAATGGGGCACATTTATTAAGACCGGCGTTTTAGATGCCAGTTTTAATAAAGGTCCTGTGCTTGCAGTGGATCCGCCAAAGTTATGAAGAGGCGCAGGCCACTCCATAAAGTTGGTGCATCCAATGCCAGTTCTAAATGTAAGATAGCTTCCTTGTTGTCTTATATTTAGACCATTTTCTACTCCTAAAATAATGAATGAGATCGGCCTGCCAGCCTGTTCTCTTCTCCGGCAACAAATTTAGACCTGGGAGGGTCTAGCAGGGAGAAGTCACAGATAGCGGTGCAACTAACCACTGCGCCGCCTTCTGCGCCTAAAATATTCCTAATATAGGCATATTTCAGTATAGCTTGAGAATGGCCCCATTGAGCTGGTCTGAAAGATTGTGTTTTGGGGTAATAAAGCAGGTCCATCACCATGTTATCTTTATTGGAGTGCTGCCTTATCTTTCAAGGTGAATCTTTGGACTATTAGCCAATGGCCTCGGAGGGATGGAACCCAAAACCTACATCTTTTTGTGAAAGTGCTGCTGCTGTTTCTTAGATAGATAACATAGTAACATAGTTTATAAGGCCGAAAAAAAGACATCTGTCCATCCAGTTCGGCCTGTTTTCCTACAAGTAGATAGATAGATAGATAGATAGATAGATAGATAGATAGATAGATAGATAGATACAGAGATAGCTAGAGAGATCGATAGATGGAAGATAGAATAGGGATAACCTGGCAAATATGCAGTTTTCTTCTGGCCGATTCTCTGCATATATGCCGGGTTGCAGCTGGATTTCTACCCATTATAGTTAATATGGCGACATTTCTAGCTTCTAGATAGATAGCTAGATAAATAGCTATATAAATAGATAGATAGATAGACAGATTGATAGACAGATAGAAGATAAGATAGATAAAAATAGACCCTCCAAATTCACTTCCAAATAAGGTTACATTTTGCTGGACCCTTGTGATTTGTAGTGTCAGAATCTGGGCGAAATGGAGGATCCCTTGTACATGTATATACATGTATATAAATGAAAAATATCCTTTCAATAGAATGGTCTTTGAGAGAATGACGATGAGCACATCTATTGTTACAGCTCAGTCTCTACATAATAGATACAGAGATTCCCCTGTCCCCAAATACGAAACTCTATTTAAAGTCTAGTGAACTTTTTAAACTTTTATGAAGACCTGAGGTTACCTGACTGCTTTGAAAAATGAGTAATATATAATGTGGGGAAGGATGGCTGGTCATTCCAAATGCAATAGACTTCAGGCTTTACTATATGTAGCTATTAAAATCTCCCTGAAATATCAGTATTCTGCCTTATCCCCAAGTGAAGCCCTCCAAATGTAATTAGAATTTTGCTTTTTTGTAGATTTCACTCCTTTTAAAGCTTTTATCTTTAGAGACCATATATTAACTTCGGGTCACAGAAGAGGAGAGGTGAAGACCAGAGACTATAATGAAGGCCATAAATGCCTGTAGTTGGTTGGAAGTTCATATCCCGGGAATGTTACTGTTACTACTAATATAAAAACTGCTTCGAAGTATCAATTTCAGGTTAACCCATGAAGTCCAGATGTTTTGCAGTGGCATGTAGAGGGAAATGAGATTCATGAGATTTTCATAGGAATTTTGTATATCAATGAGAAAGAAGTGGCGTGAAAACACGTACAAAGCACAAGTTGCATGAAAGTTGAAAGTGTCCATCACAGGACAAAAGTCAGTCTGGGACGTTTATCAAAACTAGCATTCCTATCCCGATCTCCATGTACTGGTGTGAGATTCACCTAATTTAATAAGAGGCAGATGCTCATTAAAAAATTAGGTGCATCTCTGCTCTGCCGTGCACTGGATACTGATGTCTACACCTAGGGGAGCACCTAGCCTTTCTGCTGCCTGAGGTGAAAACTATAACAGCCCATGGCCCTACCGCTGTCCCCTCTTGCCCCTACCTGGTACTGCCTGAGGCGACCGCCTCACCTGGCCTCATTGGTGGTGCACCCCTGTCTACACCAGCTAAACCCTGGTGTAGACTTCAGCTATAATTAGGGCACTTTGTGGCGAAAGTTATATTAAGCAGGCATTGGGACCCCTATCCCTCTAGTTAAGCCCACCCCCTTTCTCGGGACTTCGGAGAATTGCAGAGAAGCTTAAACAGTCGCAAATAATGGTGCACTTATGATGTGTGCCACAATTTGCAACTTTTTAATGCCACAATAGTAGCGCAATCCCTTAATAAACATCCCTGATTGTGTAATCCAAATCTTATTGGCGATTATTATGTTCTATATGGGATGTATGTATTAATCTTATTAATGTGCTAACACTATCTATGACCTAGTACCTACCATGTGCTATTTATATTACTGGTGTCTTTGCCCTCTTACATACCGGGGCTCATATGGACCTGCTACCTCTGCTTTCCTACAGACTACTTTTCTAGAAATCTCCAAACACACTTTCTCCTATGATCTTCCCTTCTTTATTTTAAATCTTATCATAAGTATATCAGCGTAGGGTAATGGTTGTTGTGAGTTTATATTGCACTGGGAGATAAGGTAGAAACCCACATCAGAACAGGGGGTGCCGTGCAGGGTTGCCAACCATCCAGAAATTCCTGAGCAGTCTGTAAAAATAGGGGACTTTTTTGCAGTGTCTGTAAAAAAATTAGATGTGTCTATTATTTATTTGGAGGTTGATGGCACTTGAGCAGTTCACTTTGATGGTAATTGTCAGCTTTTTAGACTTCAGAGTAACAGTATAAACATGTATTACTTATAATCTTTATAGTTCATTATAGTTTTCCAATTTGTCCGTAAAAAATGTTGAATGTCCGTGATTTTTGGATAAATTGTCCAGAAAAATAAAAATTTAGGTTGGCAACCCTGGTGCCGTGTTACATGCCGTCATCCGCTCTTTATAATAGCTAGGACCCAACTGGGTATGTAATTGTAACATTTTTTAATTGAACCTCATACAGTGGCACTTTAGTATGGGGATTTGGTCATATTGCTGCATGAAATGTCAAGGCATTGTTAGGGATTTGAAAAGGCAGCATTTTTTTTCTTTTTTTTTTATAGAAACATTTCCACTTTTTCCATGGACTATTTACTAAACTGCAGCTCAACTCCATGGGGCTCGGTAAAGGCCTCATATGATTCTGTTATAGTATAGGGTGATATTAAGTAAGATAAAACTGTTAATAGGGGTGTTTATCTATATATTATCTATTCCTTCCTTCCTTTCTTCCTCAGCCTAGTTTGCCTCCCATTCAAAAACATCTATCTCTGGAAATTTGAGCACCGCTGCTCCCCTCCTCCTACCACTACCATGTTCTGTTTTTGGTCCTCTCTTATTTACAGGAATGATTACTTAGCTCCATTAGCGGCTTGCACTTTTTAAAAATGTCTGTTTCCTTTTATTTTGTTGAATCTCTTGAAGAAGTGTCTCCAATGAGATGTTCTTTGGCTTTGGTTGTTATTCAGTGTCTAACTCCAGACTTGAATTTTTGCCCTTTTTTGGTATTGACTGAAATAATCAGCAGATTTGCAATGTAAATACACGCACAATAATAAAGAAAATAACCCCAAAGTGCTACCTCTGTCATGTTAGGTTGCTTAGTTGACAGTTGCTATGTGTGCCAATTAGAAGGTGAATCTCTTGTGGCCTGCTATGCATATTTTATATTACCAGCTATAGGCTTGCGTAATGATTTTTGATCAGCAAAGCAATTTTAGTCTAAATAAGTCTGCTAAATAGAAAACAGAGTATATCCCTGATGTATATCTTTCATCTTTCCCCCATATATAACATTGTCATTTTATATTTGTTATCACTTCTTAAGTCCATGTGTACAAGGGGATGGGGGAACTTCCTTGAAGAGTTCCTTTGGGACTAAGACAGTAGCAGCTTTGTAAGCAGGATAAATAAATATTTTTATAAACAGAGATATTGGTAGAGAAGTAGGCTGATAAAAAGCAAAAATAAAAACAAAAACATAAAAAATAACAAGTAAATAAATTAAACAATAAAAATACTATAAAATAAGAATAAAAATAAAATAAATAAATGAAGACGAATAAAAATTTTTACTACGGTGTAGCTAATAAACAAAAAATGGTAGATCCAATGTAAATCCTTAATTCCTGTATTGATGTTGATAAAATAACAAGTGGATATCGGGTGCATAGTCATAAAAGGTCCATAAAGTATCGTTTACGCGTTTTGCAATGTTACGTGCTTACTCATAGCATAACATACAATACATATTTAACTAGCTAATTATGTATATGCAAAATAAAAATAGAACATCATAGCTAGAATAAATGAAAAATTAAATCATAAAAAAATTCAAAGCAAATAGATAAGCAAAAAAAAAAACTTGGAGTGTGAAGAACTACAGTCGCTGTAAAATTGAACGGTAAATAAATTAGATCTTTTTTCCCCATTACAAAAATGGTTGTAATTAATTTATTTAATTGTTCTTTTTCTGTATAAATATGAAAAGCTGCAGATTCAGGATATTAACAAACTACAGATATTAAATGCTGTGTTTATACGTAAATAATGTATGTGTGTGGGTGTACTGTAGCTTCGTTATCGGTGTTTTGCTAAAGTACTGTCAAGCGCAATCAAGTTATTTTCAGACATTAGTTCATCAATTAAGCTGTGGGTATGCAGTGCTAATCTGTTTCCTCTTGTGTCGTAGAGAAATATTTACCGGAGGAAAAGCTTTTGTTGATGTCCCATTGATTTAGAGCAGAAATTAATCTTTAATCTTAAGAAATGGGATTTTCAACATTCGTTTTGATCACTTTCTGTCATCATTTATGTATTTCTATTACATTTCTCAGGTTATCATGGCAAACTGTTACTGGTGTAGCCAATCATTTAACTGATACAGTTTTTGCGCTAGCTGTAATATAGTCAATTATTACTTATTGTGTCAATAGATTTGACAGTGCTGAACACAGATTGTAATCACTGATATTAGTTCCGTTCCTCATGGGAGTGCTCAATGTGATTTCCCTACAGTATATCAGACACTTTAGAGCCAATTTCATAGAAGACCAATTAAAGGGAGTCTGTCACCAGGATATAGAATGTTAAAACAAGCACAATGCCAGGTAGGGCCTACTCACTATTATAAAACTGTACCTTTTATTAATTGATCTGAGGCGTCATTGCTGAGATAAATTGTTTTACTGCATATGCAAATTAGTTTTGAAGTGCACCAAGGGCCTGAGCTCCTAGCTCCCAAGGTCTGTAGAATCATCATCTTGTCTGGCCCTGAAATCTCGTGAGTGCACCACTCCTTAAAACCTTGGCACATGCGCAGTACACCGTATTGTCCCTGCCAGGCCAAAAAGAACATTACTGTATATACTCCCTTGATCTGCTCTTTTGCTTTTCCAGGAAATTTCCCTGTAAGGTATATGACCAGTCCTCTCGTGCCATCCCTTTAATGGATTTTTGGAAATTGGGGCCTATTGGCAGGGGAGTAACCACCATGTGACTGATATGGGGCCCAGGGCAAGAGGGTGCCCAGTTGGGATCATCCCCTCTTCTACTGGGGGTGAAAACTTAGTCAGGACTCTACCCTCTAAATGAACAACTTTTAGCAAATCAGGCAGTGGAAAAAATGGCCCAAAGGTCAAGGAAAGGAGTTTAGGCAGAAACCCTTCTGTCCTGTGAGGGGGGCCTGGTTTGATCCTTGCTATGGGGCCCTTACTTCTCAATGTATGCCCTTGCCTATTGGTATACCACATGGTGAGTTGGGCCAAATGATATAGTTAGCACTTCTACATATGTATCATAACCCTTGCTATTGAAAAATGATGATTTGAAAGCAATTCTTTAGGAATTACAGTGAGTGGTGGTGACCAATGGGCTTAATGAACTGACCAATCATTGATAAAGCTTCTTTTTGTTCGTCCTTACTTTGACAAAACTCAAAACGTTCAAAGGGGAAGTCACTCCTCATATAAAACTAATATATCATTGCATTTAAAGCACAACTCCACCCAAAAGTCACAAACAGTAATGGCTGACTAAATTGTGATTTTACCAAAAGATCCCATCACTGAAATAAGAACTGCTCTTCTTTCTAACCTTATTTGGTGTTTAGAGGTCCTCAGTGTTGGCCATGGTAAGCCACAAACACCAAGCCATTGATACTAAGACCTTATCTTGTAGATGGGATAGGGGAGGTGGAAGTTAAACCCAGCATCATGACTCCATGATCCGACTCTAGGGTTGAGTAAGGCATGAGGTTATTACAAATTTACAGTCCCAACAGTTGACTACCAATGGCTCCCGACTGTTCTTGAAACACCATAAAAGCTTCATTTTATTCTCCAATTAACCATTATTACCTAATAAACGTAATATTCTACTGCAATTTGCATTTCAAGTTTTACTGTCCCACTTTTTAGAATATTATTATTTGAAATGCAGATTTTTTTATGTATCCCATTATATTTGCTCTAAAATTCTGATTTGTTTTTTTACACAGAAACAAACGAAGACTTTTCTCCTTTTGTTGTTCCAGGAGGGAAATAAAGCATAAAAATACAACACGTTGTAACTTTGTTCTGATTCACTCTGAATGCAGAATCGTACAGTAATTAGTATCGGAGTGATTCAGGGCTTACAGACAATTGCATAGGGTATGCAAATGAATTAAGATAGGACACAAAGCGCTCAACATGTAATTATTAAACTCGCATATGCAACATTCAAATTTTTGTCTTGGTCTCTGTTTTATCTAGATGAATTTGTATCAAAGAGCTTTTTTACTAAAGCCTATAATTATAACCAGTTAGCACCCTGTGGTGCTGCCAACCTTCTACTTTCACAGTCATCAAACACATTAGCAAAAATGAGACGCTGTAAATTGTTTCACCTATATTGTTTTGGTTAAAGGATAATTGCCATTCTGAAGATACTGCGAGAATCTAGAGTTCTTCTGCGCTGAGTATTTTACATCTGGAATCCTGAACCGTTTCATCCAGTTTCAGGGATTGGTCAAATTAACTATATTTTTATTCAGCTACTTCCTTGATAATAAAATGAATACTGATGTGGTATGTGCAGCTGATCAGACTGAGTCAGACTCAGAGCTATAAACATATAGGTATAATAGGAAAAGAGAAATTACCTTGGTCTCTCCACTACTTGGGAAACCTACCACTTTACCTCTACCTTTACCACTTGGAAGCCTCCAAATACTACACTCAACACTTGGGAGCTTCCAGCACCCTACATACACCACTTGGGGGACTTCACCACCCTACTTTCACTAGTTGGGAGCCTCCACCATCCTACACTCACAACATGGAACCTTCCATTACCCTATGTAAACTACTTGGGAGTTGTCACCACCCTATCATCACCAGTTGGGACTCTAAACAAACCACCTGAAATCCTTCACTCCATTCCCTTCATCACTTGGCGCCCCAGTCTGTCCCCACCATGTTCTAAACAGGGGCTTCTCAACTCATGAGATGTGCCTCTTGGGTGATGTCACCCATATTTCTTGATGAGGTTAAACTTGTCATCCTAGTATCCCTGATTCCACAGGAACATATGTAGCTCCAGGACATGATGCTTCTGTCCTATCAGAGGTAAATATCACAATTTCTTTATCTAGAACATCATGGGCTGTAAATGGATATCTAGGAAGGTAACTAAAGGGGTTGTCCGATGAAAAATATTCTACAGTTTTCAAACCATAATCTGAATCTGAATAATTTTGTAATTGCATGTAAGTAAAATTTATTATAGCCCCTGAGTTATTCAATAAAATATATCTGTATATCGCCATCTGCTCTTTTTCTTATATCTTTGACCTGCTCACTGAGAAGGCCGCATATTCTCAGTTTCATCCTTCAACTGCCTCCTGAGCTGTGATAGGGAGATGATGGACACGCCCCCTGAGCTGTGATAGGGAGATCATGGACACACCCCCTAGCTGCAGCAAAAAAGACACTCCCTTTGAGCTGTCAGCTTCATATAAATCTAGCAGAGTAATGAATGGGGAGCTCTCTGGACCCATGTGAGGTACAGGACTGGTTCTAGCTTTGTTACAAAGGGACTGTCATGTTCTATATGATCTCTGATTCTCATTTTTACATTAGTCATGGGATAACTATGGGATAAATATTTAAATTAGTTTTGCATTTGCTGTATTGCATTATGATTTAAAATTCAGATCAGAAGAAAAAAAAACAAATGAACATGATAATGAATACAACAAATACAGCACCATTCAATTAACATTAATGTTATTTTTACCTCTTAGATATTTCAAGTGGGTATGTCCTAAATGTCTTATAAGTGTTGGCCTCTGCCTCCCTTTCCATTAAATAAGCTGTTCTCTCCATTCAAGCCTATGGAATTTATGGAGACAGCCTGAAATCTTGCATGCTTCTTGCCTAGTGGAAGGATGAAATCTGGATTCCAGGAGTAGGGCCTCTACCTTTAAAATACTTATGGCATATCTTACTCATAAAGCATACATGTCTTAGATAAGAAAACCACCTTAAAGAGAACCCGTCACCACTCCTGACATGCCTGGTTTAATAGCTTCATGCATTCCCCATGTAATAACAATTCTGGAACATCTATTCTTATGGCTCTATGTTGTGCCATTCCTTTATTATTTCTACTAGAAGTTATGAATGAATTGCTAGCAGTCTGCAGTAAGGGTACAGAGGGGTGGTAACCAGTTGGGGGTGTATACATGCACAATATGACAATGGCAGCACTGGTACACATCCCCAACTTGTTACCACCCCTTTGTACCCTTATTGCACACTGCTAACAATTCATTCATAACTTCTAGTAGAAATAATAAAGGAATGGCACAACATGGAGACATAAGAATAGATGCTCCAGAATTGTTATTACACGGGGAAAGCATGAAGCTATTAAAACAGACATGTCAGCAGTGGTCTTATTACAGATCACCAATTTCAATTAAAACTCAAGATCCTGGGCTGACTGATTTTACTGCGGGGAAATTCATCAGGCTTTATCTTAACCCTTTCACAACCTTTCAGAGTAGAAATCACATGATGTCATACAAACCCCTCTGTCCTATTCTTTAAAGCACCAGAAACATTTGCTTTGTGTAAACCTCATAACCTGCCATGCTAGAGTAGCAGAGAAAAAAAAATTCAGATTTTCAATATGAATACGGAAAAAAAACCCAAAACATTAATTAAGCTAATGACTTAATAGAGATTTGCGTATTGGCAGATAACGAATATATAAACTTATAATTATCAGTTGGAGAATATATCCATAGTTACATTTGCCAAATATTATACGCCACAAAATTCATCTTGAAAAGAGGTTTCTGCAGTGACTGTTCTATGCAGATAACATGGAAGCTCTCATATATTTAGTAGATACAGTAGATCATAGACCAGATTGAATTACCTTTCCAAATCATTCGTCTGTCCCATGCTGCAATTTCCTAAAAGGAACTTGTAAAAAATAAAAAGGCTTCCTTTAGATCAGGACGACTCTCACAGTACAGTTCCCACTTAGTACCACTTTGGGGCTCGAAGAAATTAGCCCAAGTACACATGTTCTCTTGTCCATGTCATATGACCCAGCAAGGACTACAGAAGGTACAATATGGACTCAACAGCAGTGGCGTAGCTATCGGGGAAAAAGGGGAAGCGGCTACTTCAGGCCCGAACTGAGAAGGAGCCCGGGAGCAGAAGCAGGGGGATGTGGCCATCAGGGCCCTATTAAATTCTTTTATTTATTTTTTTTATTTGGCTATTCCACTATTTCCCTGCCGGTGGTGGGGAGGTTCCTACTGAGGCCTCTAATGAAACAAGAGGATAGGGTAGAGAGGGATTCTCCTACCTCTACTCTGTGCTGCTGCACTTTGTTATCTGATTGGTGGAGCAGCAGTGGGCGGAAGCTGCTCCACCAATCGCTCAGATGGACTGTGGATGTGCTCTGCCATCCCACCTGCACAGCTGCCCGCCCTCTAACCAAGCTGCACCACACGTTTGTATGGCCGCCCGCCCTCTCACCCAGCTATAACGCACGTTTGTATGGCCGACCGCCGTCTCATCCAGCTGTACCGCACGTTTGTATGGCCGCCCGCCCTCTCACCCAGCTATAACGCACGTTTGTATGGCCGACCGCCGTCTCATCCAGCTGTACCACAAGTTTGTATGGCCGCCCGCCCTCTCACCCAGCTATAAGGCACGTTTGTATGGCCAACCGCCATCTCATCCAGCTGTACCGCACGTTTGTATGGCCGTCTGCCCTCTCACCCAGCTGTAACGCACGTTTGTATGGCCGCCAGCCCTCTTGCCGAACCGCACTGCATGTTTGTATGGCTGCCCGGCCTCCTGCTCAGCCGAACGTTATTATGGCCCCGGCCTTACGCCCAGCTGCAGCTTTAAATTGCCGCCCATCACTCACCTCTGAGAACAGCTGCTGCCTGGCTGCAAGGCAGAGCCAGGGTTCAGGACCCTCCTGCTTCAGACATCCTGCCAGCTTTGGTGAGTCTGATACACTGGACTGTGCCCCCTTACACTGGACTGTTCCCCCCTACACTGGACTGTGCCCCCCTACACTGGACTGTACCCCCTACACTAGACTGTGCCTCCTACACTGGACTGTGCCCCTTCAACATACACTGTTGGCGGTATAGTACAAGGGTATAAGGGGATACACCTGTACTGTGCCTCCTAACCTCTACTATGCCCCCTTATACCCTATAATGTGCCTCCTACTCTGTACTATGCCCTCTTATAACCTCCATTGTTCCCCCTTAACATACCCTGTACTGTGCCCCCTTATACCCTGTATCCAGTCACTGTATGGAGGCGTTATCCGGTCACTGTATGGAGGCGTTATCCGGTCACTGTATGGAGGCGTTATCCGGTCACTGTATGGAGGTGTTATCCGGTCACTGTATGGAGGCGCTATCCAGTCACTGTATGGAGGTGTCATCCGGTCACTGTATGGAGGTGTCATCCGGTCACTGTATGGAGGCGCTATCCGGTCACTGTATGGAGGTGTCATCCGGTCACTGTATGGAGGCATTATCCGGTCACTGTATACTCCGCTGTATACTAGTGCTTATTTTGGAATGCTTATGCTGGGTTCACGTCACATTTATGCCATGCGTTTAACATATACAAAAAATGTATACATTATTAGATAACTCAGACTGATGTCATACAGTGGCATGTATTAGATTCCATTGTAAACAAAAATAAAAAGTATACTTTTTTGCCGAGCTCTGCAGGATACAAATGCGCGGTGTCTTGCGTTTTTATATCCCTTTTTTCTAATGGATACGTCAAACAGATGATAAAAGGGTGATGTGAACCCACCCTTATATATGCACACATGCAATGCCAGGATGGTCATGAAGATGGGGCCCCGTGCAAAAATTTGCTGTGGGGCCCAGTCAGTTTTAGCTACGCCCCTGCTCCACAGCAAAGTTTGGAATGGGGCCCCACTTCCTCCATTAACATCCCCCCAATCCAGGAGTTATCTGGGCCCTTGAACAATTGAAGAGGGTTTCCATTACTTTAGAACTGATGACCTATCCTCTGGATAGATCATCAGTATCTGATCCGTGGGGATCCACTGTGGCGCACCGGTGAGCGCTGCTGCCTTCTCCAGCTTTTCCTAGGCCAGTGATGACACGTTCATCGGTCACGTGGCCTAGGTGCAGCTTAGAAATGAATAGGGCTGCATGCAATACCGAGCACAGCCGCTCTACAGTGTACGACACTGTGCTTAGTAAGAGCAGAGAGGGCTGTAGCACTCTCCTGGGTGTCGGACCCCCGCCTATCAGATACCGATGACCTATCAGCCTACAGCCAAGCATGATGGGAATTGTAGTTTTTCAACAGCTGGAGGGCTGCAGGTTGTGCATCCCTGCTTTAGAAGGTAGAGTCCTGACCAATTTTTCACCTCCAGTAGAAGAGATAATTCCAAAGCAGAATGGGCCCCCTCTTGCCCTGGGCCCCATAGCAGTTGCATGGTCTGCCGCTATGGTAGTTACGCCCCTGTCTAAAGTATCTATCTATATCTATCTATCTATCTATCTATCTATCTATCTATCTATCTATCTATCTATCCATCTGTATATCTATCTATCTATCTATCTATCTATCTATCTATCTATCATCTATATATCTTTGCTAGTTTAAACTTGTCATGCTTTAATCCTGTAGGTTTAAGAATTTTTATTGCATACGGAAAAAAATAAATCAAATGCAATGTATATTAAAGCTGAGAAGCATTCTAATGGCTGCATAGACGCCCCTGGGCTGCCCTTTACATACTCTTGTCCTAGATTTACTTCCATGTTCTCCCCTAACCACTTTATGGTTGCTCTTGGAATATTCCTTCCAGATATGCTTAAGCAGATTAATTTGTTAGCCCAAGTTAACTTCGCCACACATATCCATCAGAATAAATTGGCCGCACGGTGCAGAATCTGAAGTCATGATGTGCCATGTTCTACTTCTAAGTGGCATTCACGGAGCTCCAGATGCCAGGTGATCAGAATTACTGATGCATTACTTTCATAGCGGTTTGTTTTATGACTTGGCAGGTCTGGCGTATAGATTCAGCTGTGCTTCATTAGCATAGGGAATGACAGCCCTACAGAAAGGTTACATCAGACGTGGTCAGCCTTTTCCATCCCGCACTGGAGTTATAGGTCATTTCTTAACAAACATCTGGGAAGTGCATTTGGTGTTGTGCATCTTTAGTATTAATTAGGGGTCCCCGAGGAACCAAGAGGGAAGGCGAAAGGATTATTCCTTAGGCAAGACTGACTCAACTGGCAGCTTGATCTATGGAGATGGAGAGCTGACTCTGCTCCTTCTATAGAATGAAAAATACTGATGTGGTCATTCTATGCATTATGGATAGAAAATATTGATGTCAGGCAGGGTGCCATTGTTCTCGCTTGCACCGAAATAGTCTAGAAAAGGTTGATGATTTATACATGAATCAAAGCAAAATTTTTGTACAGTGAATGAAACAACCTCTGCTACATTCTTCTTGAGGACAGTCTGGAATTTGTGAATTTATCAAAGTGGCAACCGACATTTCAAGTGAGGTCTCTGCCGCTAAATGCAGTGTTTGGGGAAAACTCTTCTAATTTTATAAAGGGTGTCCTACAGTATAGCTTTTAACCCAATAATGGCAAGTGATGCCACCTGTAGCTATCACAACGTAGCATAATGATAACATGGATAGATAGATAGATAGATAGATAGATAGATAGATAGATAGATAATGAGACACAGTAGGCTGAGAGAAAAATAGAAGTAGATAGATACTATAAGTGATCATGACTGATAGATAGCTAGATATGAGATAGATGGGTAGATAGATAGATAGATAGATAGATAGATAGCCCCATGAACAGTTTTGTCTTACTTAATATCACCCTATACTTTAACAGAATCATATGATGCCTTTACTAGTCCCCCATGGGGTTGAGTTGCAGTTTGAAAAACAGTCCATGGAAAAAGTGGAACTGTTTCTATTAAAAAAAAACAGGCTGCCTTTTCAAATTCCTAGCAATGCCTTGATATTTCATGCAGCAATATGACCAAATCCCCATACTAAAGTGCCACTGTACGAGGTTCAATTAAAAAATGTTACAATTACATACCCAGTTGGGGCCTATCTATTACAAAGTGCAGATGACAGTATGTAACGCGGAGCCCCCTGCTCTGATGTGGGTTTCTACACTATCACCCAGTGTAATATAAACTCACAACAACTATTACCCTACGCTGAGATACTTATGATAAGATTTAAAATGAAGAACGGAATGGAGAAAACGCGAAACAAGAAGTTAATATTGATATTAACATTACATCTTGTGAGAATGTGAAAACTGTAGAGAAGCTTTTCCTTTCCTTTAATGGGGGAACATGGATTTGTTATTCATGGAGCTGTGTTAGTAAAATAGATGCAAGACGTCAAGACCCCCCGTCATTCCGGACCCCCGCAAGACGTCTTTGTGTTCTCATTTTCAGAACTATGGGGGTGCGTATCAATGTCACAACTCTAGGTTGGCTACATACAGTTGCACTGTACAGATAATTAGAAATTGCCCACAGTATAATTGAATTTGCTTGGCGAACACTGCTGAGGCGTCGATATCGACTGCCAATACAGCAATAGAATGTTTATCAGCTGCCTCTTAGCATGGGAAGTATTTCCGCAGCCAGTGCTAAACTGTTGTGGAAGTGTAAAATCAACTGTGAAATCACATTTCTTCTCCTGAAGTCCCGTTATTCAACTGAGTGTAATGCTGAATAACAGTTCCTCTTCACCAGATAACACATCTACTGAAGCGAGTCTTTTAATAAACACCTTCCTCATTTACTATAAATCCTTAAAGGGCAACTCCAGTCATTATTTATTTGGACGGAGTTGACCAGGATTGGTTTATTTTTTTCTATTTGGCCATGTTACGGCAGATAGAATAAGTTTATAATTTTTTTTTCTAAATATTCAGCCGCTATATGACTTAGAATTGTCTTCCCGCCCTTACTGGTGCCTGCAAACATGGCCACCATGGCTTAGCCCAGGGATGCCCAACCTGCGGCCCTCCAGTTGTTGCAAAACTACAACTCCCAACATGCCCTGAAATCTGTAGGCTGTCCAGGCATGCTGGGAGTTGTAGTTTTGCAACAGCTGGAGGGCCGCAGGTTGGGCACCCCTGACTTAGTCCATACATGCCTCCAGACTTTCTTCAAATGTTGCATGGAGAAGAATTTTTTTTTTTTGCAATAGTCCCATGATCTTCTGTAAGGAGATGTTCTCATACGATATATGAGGTGAAGGGGTCTTCTTCAACCCTTATAAATAACAGTGTCCATCAGTTAACTCTATCAGAAACTATCGATGGAGTTGATTACTTTCCACTCCATTGACAACTCTATTAACACCATATTAACCATTCACTATGCCCAGGTTCTCTATGGGTTTTAGGGTTCAATATTGTTGCCAAGAGTCCTGGGAAAAGGCAGATGACCGGAAAGGAGAGTAATGGATCAGGGTAGGCGCATAATGTAAATGGTCTTTTTGCATTTTCTGAGTTTTTTAGATGTTACTGTGGCAAGGCTTGGTGACCTGGAGGTAGGGCTAGACAGTTGTCTTTAAATGTTCTCAGATATGTCTGGAAAATCTGGAACAATTCTGGCAAATTTGGGACTGTTGGTAACTATGCCAACCGGTTAGACACTGCCAACTGGGCAACATGGTGGCTCAATGGCTAGCACTGGGGACTTGCCACAGTGGAGTCTGTGGTTCAAATCTGACCAAGGGCAACATTGGTATGTAACACAGTTTTCTGTCCACATAGCCGAAAATGTACATGTTCTTTTGGAATTTTGATTGTGAGCCCCAATGTCAGTCTATGTAGGTCACTGTAGAACATGTACAAGTGCTATATAAACAAAAAATAATAGAAATAAACTGGTTATGGATGGTATGTCTAAGCAATATGTTCTGAGACAATGTAGACAGGTTCTTCTGACCATAAACGCCAATAGTTAATGTATGTTATATACCAGTAGCAGTATATCATATATACCTGGTGAAAAAGTACAATATTTTATTTATTTCAGTAGTTACAAACTTTTCTTAGTAAGGATAGATGATCTTTCATTCTCTCTGTTGGTAATTAGCGCAGATTTATGGGTTTCTGTACATCATGAATTTGTACAGTATAGGATTAGATTTCTCTCGCATGGCATGCATTTTCTCTATAGCTCATCAGAAAATGCATTAAAGAAGGAGCAGTTTGGTTTCTCAGTCAGGGGTATCATTATTAATGCAAATTAATTAAAATCTGACAAACTGCTCAGTCACTTTTCATCCCTTGATCTAACAATAAACCGCATAAACGTGCTAAACACCTGTTGTTTTATTATTTTTTATTATCCCATTAGATTGCTGTTCGGAGGTTCCTTACGAAAAACAAAAGGAAGACATTTGTTGACTATTCTCTGCATTATTATACATTTATTGAGTTCCTCTGAGACCGTGGTGTCATACACTGCTCCCCAACTAGGGTTTTCCAGCTGTTGTAAAACTATAACTCCCAGCATGTTCTCCTAGACTGCAACTGGGTGTTCTAGTTCTGTAACAGTGGGACAGGTAAGAAACCAAGTATCTGAGGGTTTTATGATGTAGGGCGTAGATGAGCACAAGAAACTTAGGATTTGGGAGCACAGTAGGACTATGGTAAAGAACATTCCATCTGGAACCCAATTGTTCCCAGCTACAGCAAACTCAGCATCTGTCAAATACAGTCCCAGCCCTAGACTGACAGAAGTTGACATATGGTCAAGTGTCCAAAACCAAAGTATTAAGTGTAGGAACATTGGGTGGTAGGGTCTTGCATGATAACAACATAATTTCAAACCTTTTTGGTTCTGAGCATACCAGGACCTACTACACCACATGCTTATAATCTACAGGGTGGGCCATTTATATGGATACACCTAAATATAATGGGAATGGTTGGTGATATTAACTTCCTGTTTGTGGCACATTAGTATATGGGAGAGGGGAAACTTTTCAAGATGGGTGGTGACCATGGCGGCCATTTTGAAGTCAGCCATTTTGGATCCAACTTTAGTTTTTCCAAAGGGAAGAGGGTTATTTGACACATCAAACTTATTGAGAATTTCACATGAAAAACAATGGTGTGCTTGGTTTTAACATAACTTTATTTTTTTATGAGTTATTTACAAGTTTCTGACCACTTATAAAATGTGTTCAAAGTGCTGCCCATTGTGTTGGATTGTCAATGCAACCCTCTTCTCCCACTCTTCACACACTGATAGCAACACCGCAGAAGAAATGCTAGCACAGGCTTCCAGTATCCGTAGTTTCAGGTGCTGCACATCTCATATCTTCACAGTATAGACAATTGCCTTCAGATGACCCCAAAGATACAAGTCTAAGGGGGTCAGATCGTTGTTTTTCTTGTGAAATTCTCAATAAGTTTGATGTGTCACATGACCCTCTTCCCACTGAAAAAACTAAAGTTGGATCCAAAATGTCCGGCTTCAAAATGGCTGCCATGGTCACCACCCATCTTGAAAAGTTTCCCCCATCCCATATACTAATGTGTCACAAACAGGAAGTTAATATCACCAACCATTCCCATTTTATTTAGGTGTATATTGATGTAGTAGTGCTGAGTTATGAACATTATGGTTTTATAATGTTCATAATTTGTGCTTTATATAAGAGAAGGGCTGGCTCCAATTTGCTTGAAGACCCTTGTCCTCAAGCAAGACAGCCAGAATTAGTAAAGGAAGTCTTATTGACCATTCAATGCTCCCTAGGAAAAAATATGCAGATTTGTTCTCTTCCAAGAGTAAGAAAGCTATCGTTGTAGTTCCTAATGGTTAATCCTTGTCCAATAGAGTCCAAGAGGGCTACCTGTCTACCCTACCTTCAGACAGGTATTGTGTGTGTCTTTCAAGATCATCATGGACCCCGATACAGTCAGCTCAGGTTCACCTGACCCCGATGTCAGCCTTAAAAAGAAAGACTGCAGGAACTGTTGACAACTCGACTTAGACTGATATCACAATCCTCAAATAGTTAAATCGCAAATTCATCACTGCTACATTTGCCCCATCAAACCTCACAGCTTGCAGTCATCAACTTATGGGTTACTGTGTGATATTTGGGTGTATGTGATCACCACAGGGGTTAGTAGAGTTTATTTCATTGATTCAAGGGTGGGATAACATTGTTTCCACTTTAAAATGTCATTGTCAGGGGCCATCATTTCATTCATTCTTTGATGGATGGTGTCTAGTTCAAGAGGAAGAAAAAGGGTTTTAATCACCAGTCAGTACTATATGGTTCTGAAGGAACATTGTAGATTCTAAATGAGAAGAAGAAGGGAAGGCTGAAGTATGGGCTAAAGTCTAATGTCTCATTCCCTGTCCTATGCAGTTGAATGCAAACTATTGTTTCATGTTATCAGCCATTTCTGACTATTGTGTTCTTCAATGAGATGACTGAGAGGAGGTCTACAAAAATCCTTGCTCCCATAAATAGAGATGAGCGAGTAGTGTTCGATCGAGCCGGTATTCGATCGAATACTACGCTATTCGGCATACTCGATTTCGATCGAGTATAACGGCGATGGCGCACTTAGAATTCGTTTCCCCTCCCACCTTCCCTGGTGCTTTTTTTCCACCAATCACCATGCAGGCCCGCGGAGCACGCTGGCAGCGCGAAAACGGCGTCTACATGGATTGGCTGGAAAAACCACGTGACCTCGAATCATAAAAACTCAGCTCTTCCTGCTCGTTCGCATATGCTGCGTGCACTTAGTCAGGGACAGAGGCTGGAGAAGGGAGAGACAGGTTTTAGCTGTTGGACAGGCAGGAGCATGATTAAAAGCCCTTATCAGGGCTACTATAGTGCAGTACAGTGATAGCTTTACTACCATATACACTCTGCAGAGAACAGCTGCTGTATTCAGGGATAGCTGCTGGAGTAGGGACAGAGAGAGGCATTAGTGATGTATTAGGTGCTCTGCTACATACCAAACTATATTTGGCACTACTGTTCTGCGTTCTTTTTGGCTGCAAAACCCTGTTATATACCTAGTGTGTAGATGCACCATCTGATCTTCTGGCAGTATACGGCTGTGTACATTTTTTTTTTTTAAATACAGTTTCTTTGGCTCTAGTGTTCTGGGTTCTGTGTGCCTGTAATACCCTTTTTGCATACCAGATGTAAATACCCACCGTCTGACCTGTTAGTATGCGGCTGTGTACCTCGAAATATAAAAAAAAAAGGCTTTTTTTTTGGCACCTGTACTGTGCGTTCTGCGTGCCTGCAAAAATCTTGTATATACGTGGTGTTAATACACACCGTCTGACCTGTTAGTACACGGCTGTGGTACCTAGAAATATTAAAAAAAAGGCATTTTATTTGGCACCTGTACTGTGCGTTCTGCGTGCCTGCAAAAATCTTGTATATACGTGGTGTTAATACACACCGTCTGACCTGTTAGTACAAGGCTGTGTACCTAGAAATATATTAAAAAAAGGCATTTTATTTGGCACCTGTACTGTGCGTTCTGC